>CM049401.1:37025071-37100071 GCA_026929865.2 Hyperoplus lanceolatus
ATCACCATTATTCTGGTTGGAGACAGCTGGCATTGCTGTGTAGCCAACTCGTTATGTCCTATATGACGTTTGCGATGTGCATAAATGCTTTCCTGTTTCGGCTAACGTAATGTGACAATGGGTCGTTAGTATTAGGCTGTTAGCTGTTAGGCACGTCCTCAACGTGCAGTCTGTCATCTATTATTTAAAAATATTATAATGCCTTTTTAAATTATTAGTCATAATATTATTAAGCATTCTATGTCATCTGCCATTTAAATACGATATATTTTAAATAAATATTTCCGGACTAATGTACTACATTTAAACTACTTCTTGAACTTTGTGTGTGTGTGTGTGATGCTTCTGCTATATTGTTACAGTCATTGAGCTAAAACCAATAACTGAACTCTCCTAGTTTCCGTTCTCAGATCAGAGGAGGATGTGGACCAGGCAGCAGACACACAGCCGACCAGCAGAAGCTTCTCAGAGGTTCAGAGAATAAAACTAAAACTCCCATGTGAGGGGATTGGATAGGGACGGTCTATTCCTCGCACACATTCAATGTTCATGTGAACGTGCTATTTTTTCATGTACTGGGCAATTATTGACTAATCGACTGGTTATTTCTAGCTGACAAGTAAAGGTCCACGGGTCGGATTTGAACCCGCGACCACTGCAACGAAGGCCGGAGCCAATATGGTACACGCTCTATCCATTACACCACCAGAGCAGCCCCAGACAGCGGCTATTTTAACGTCTAACCGACTTGTCATGTGCATCCCTAGAATACGGTGACGAGTGTCGGTGTTTCCATGCTGAAGTTTTAAGGTAAGAAAGTGATTGAACATTACTGGGAAGCACTGCATGTGTCTCAGTCTCTCTCCTTCGAAGCTAGAGAGAGAGAGAGAGACTGGGAGCTTTTTTAAAAAACTTTAACCTTTTTAACTTAGTGATCATCATCCCTGACTAACTGTATTATGCTGACTGTATCGGTCATTTCTCTCTCTCTCTCTCTCTCTCACTCACTCACTCACTCACTCACTCACTCACTCACTCACTCACTCACTCACTCACTGTATCGGTCATTGTGCCTTCTGCTGGAGACTTGTCTGAACGGAATATGGAATCTGTCTCTTAATATCATGATTTTAAAATCACCAAATGACTTGCTGTTACGAATTGTGTTGGTTTATAATATGATGAAGAATTTTAAAATATAATTTCCATTAAGGCTGTTCAGTCTGAAAGTGACTGATCATAAGTATGAAGGCCTAAAGGGTTAAATAAAGCCCTTCATAGTTAGGGCATATCAGGTTAAAAATATACAAAAGCCGACCGGTTTTGACCCACACTTGGTCTTCTCTCTGCTTTTTAATTTTGAACTTTTATAGTGGAGTATTGGAGTATTTTAAGACAGTAACTTTAATTGAACTTAACTTACTATTTTAGATACTGCAGAACCTCTAACTGAATGTGAAATAATAATCATTAAGTTGACAGTAACATGAAGCAGTAGAAAGCACAGGCACAATGGCAAAAAAAAACTGTGAACTGGCAAGAAAAGCAGAAAGACAAGACTGTCTACTCCTGCCTCTCTCTGTGTAAAAGCCTAAACAGCTCTTTGATTGGTTAGTTCTCTTATCCACCTGTACACACCTTGATCAAACAGGCTCCAACAGCTGTATCGTGTCAACAGAGAAAGTAAAAGTTAAGGAGTGAAACACAAGAAAGACGGATAGTTCGACGGAGAGATTTTTCTAACATCCAGATCAACATGTTTGTCGTCCAGCTGATGTCTTTCGTTCTTTTCTTCCAGTTGACGAGTTCAGGTAACAAACTCTATCTACCTGTTCAATAGAAGTACCAGTTTAAGATGTCAGATCATTTGTTAATACAGGTGTCACACTTCTCAAAATCTGCTATTCAGATAGATTTAAAATGTTAAGGTCATGATATAATTTGATTTAAAAAAAGTTAAATAAAAAAAAAAATTCTTTGAGCACGGATGGTTAGCCTTTAAATTTTGAAAGTAATATTTTTGTCATCGCTTCAGGAACGAGATAGCCACAATGTTTACCCCTGACCTCTGTACACACCTTGATTCTTGATTCTGAAGATTATGACTGAAGTACCAGCTCAAGTTGTCAGTTCATTGGTTAATAGTGGTGTCACCATTCTCAAAATCAGCGAATTTAGATTCACTTGTATGTTCATGTAAACAGACTAGTATTCCTTTGTTTGTACCTTGACATGTTTCACACAAGTTAGACTAAATGAACCTTTTTGAGTTATTAAACGATTTAGATGGATTTCAAAATTTTAAGCCATGATTTGATTTGATTCTCCAGCTTATTCTATGAGCACAGATGGTTTGCCCTCCATGACCCAGCATTTCGGTGGGGCTCAGGACACCTGCATGGCCACGGACGACCCGACGCTGCTGAGACGGACAGGCAGAGAGAGAGACAGAGAGACAGACGGCCGGTCGGTGGACCAGCCGTTGGAGACCACATGCTCCATGCACGCCTACATCCTGGACAACTCACACGACCAGGTACAGTGGCTGAAAAAGTCCTCAACCTCAGTACTTAAAGCAGGGCTCCAGACTGCGACCAAATTCTCCCATTTTGCTCCCATTTTTTCTGTGAATCCCGAATTTTTTTCCCGTCATTATTATTATTAGTTGTGGGTGTGTGTGTGTGTGTGAGCCCTGTAGTGGTTAGTGACATGATCACCTCACCTACTTTCATCGCAGTGTCTCGCTGTCGTTACGTCTTTATCATGTTGCCAACTTTGTAGCTATTAGGGGTGGGAAAAAAAATCGATTTTCCGATTAATATCGATTCTCTCTCGAACGATTCTGAATCGATTCAGAAAAGTTAATCGATTTTTTTTTTTTATATATAATTTTTTTTTTTTTTTTTTTTTTTTTTTTTGTAAATACTAATACTTCCTGCGCCATTGCGCATGCACACCACATATGTGCAAGTTGTTTCCAAAGTGGCTTCAAAAGGGCAGAGAGCAGCAAACCCATGACCTGCACCGGCTTTATCTCTGTTTATGTTTTTGTATGAGAGCTGAATTCCAAGCCATACTTTTTGTACAATGTGTTGAAATGACATAGAAAAAAATAGATAATAGAATAGAAATCCTATAGAAACATGATTTAAGAGATTATAAATAAAATAAAACTGAATCGGTTTAGTTTTTACATACTTCCATATTGTGTTGAAATGCAAGCTGCATTGATTATTGCACTGGTCATAGAAAGTCATATTTGTGACAAGAAAAGCTTTTCTCTTAAAACAATATTAGAGAAGGTAATTCATCTGTTGATTGTCTTTAATGATCATCACATAAGTAGGAAGTGATTAGCAAACTCAGATGTGCATATAAATATATTTTTGAAATTCACACATGGGTATGTACATAAAAAATGTTTTGCATTGAGATGCATTGAAAATCGATTTTGAATCGAATCGTTGACCTCGGAATCGAATCGAATCGTGAGGTGCCAAGAGATTCCCACCCCTAGTAGCTATATTTGCCGACTTTCCGCCTAAGCGATAAGACAGATACTCAAGTAAAGTGAAATTACACATGTCCAAGTATGGGCAATGACGTAACCACCAGGTTGGCTGGGTGAAGCACCTCATACACTAGTGAGAAATGGCAACGCAAACCTTTATCCATCCATGAACCCATGGTTACGTGTAAATGGGAACAGGTCTCCCTTGCAAAAGAGTCTTCGGACTCAATGGGATATGCCTGTATAAATAAAGGTTTAAAAAAAAAAAAAAAAAAAAACTGTTTGTGTTGTTCCGCTACCCCGTTCCATAGAAAATAACGAAACCCTTCATTGATTAAATAAAAGATTCTCCTTTTGGTTTTTCACACACCGAAGCCTCATAAGCACTAAAGTAAATTTACTTTGTTTCTGTCCATCAGGAGGGTGGGGCGGTGCTCATAGACTACAAGCCGGTGGTGACTTTATCTGCACGTTGCATGGAAATCAAGCCGATGGTGACTTCATCTGCAAGTTGCATGGAAAACAAGCCGGTGGTGACTTCATCTGCAAGTTGCATGGAAAACAAGCCGGTGGTGACTTCATCTGCAAGTTGCATGGAAAACAAGCCGGTGGTGACTTCATCTGCAAGTTGCATGGAAAACAAGCCGGTGGTCGACTCACACATGATCAACCCTGCTCCGATCTGCCTGGTGATAGCTGCCGTCCTGCTTATTGTGCTGCTTCTTGGGCTGCTCTTCTTCAAGCTGCCATGCAGGAATAGGTCAGAGGGCGTTAGTACGGAGTCAACGGAGAGCATTCAGAAGATGCTGATATTCAATGAAGGAACTGATCAAAAGAAATGCTTAAGTGCTTAATGAAAACCTACAGACCTTTAACTTCTGGTGTTTCATGGTCGGACATACCTGCTCTGAACAATCATAAGAATTTACTTTATTTATTTTTTTAATATTTAAAAAAAAGAAAGAAATTCAAATCCAAAAAGGATCCAATGCTAAATACAAAATCCATCTTTGCCTCCTGGATGTACAGTACTGGATTGGCTTTGTTTGCCACTTAGCTCATGCGCAGTAAGAAAATAGTCTGAGTAGCCTAAATTTTACGCCCGACAAAGTAAAATTTGTCCCAACTTTAAAATTAGTTGTGGAATGTGGTTTAAGGTGGAGTGAGGGATTTATTTATGTTAATATAAGTGTTAAATCGCTCTTTATTCATACAGTGATCACTTATATAGTGCGCACGCTTCATAACTCCGATCTCTGTCACCCGCTCTGCATGTAATCGGCAACTAAACTTTTCTGGGATCCCACTACTGATAAAAATCCCTCCTATTGTCTGTTTTGATGGTTTTTATCATGTTTTATCTGACCATTCCGCTTACTGAACCTTTTAAATTGGGTCTTAAGTTGAACATTGTGCCGAGCTTGATGCTACGTTTAGTCAACAACTGTCTCGCTAAAAAAGTTTTCCTTTTAGGCTTTTAAAAAAGTTCTGTGCTTAAACAACATTGTTTTGAACACAATATGCAAAAAGGAGCTAAAACGCTCTAGTATGCAGCCAGGCCTGGTGAAACGTTGTCAGACAGTCTTTAGGTCAAGTTAAAGGGCTTATCTCTCTAATTGTGCAGCAAAGTTAAACTATGCAGACACAGCTTGCTAATCTGCTAATGTTCTCTTATTCCAATAGGACTGCAATCGTCGTACACATGACGTCACCGTTTTTAGTGTCTACCCTTTACATTACATTCTTACCATTAACTGTATATACAAGAGCTTCTTTGTGTCCTTGTGCATATATATTGATAAACCATGCGTCGCTTGTCATTGCTATTAATTGTCATTGGGTATTAGTATTTTTATATATATTTTTTAAATATTTTTTACTTTCTGACGTCACTTTTTAAAACAAAATCTTTGTATTTAGTTTTCAGTATTACAAAGTACAAGGTTGTTCATTTGTTACAGACAGGTTGTATGAAAAGAATAAATAAAAAATCAACTTATGCCACAAAACAACAACAATAAAAGAAAGATCAAAATACCCAAAAAGAATCCCTCCCAAGTCACTGCTCATGTCAGAATCAGCCACAATAGTTGTAGGGGCCAAAATGCACATTTTGTCTATTTGTTTATTGTTTATTTTGAAAAATTACACACACTTCCGTTTGATTGACACATGTGGGTGTGGTTTAATCTATATACCTGGGCACTCGTGGCGGGCGGGAGTTAGGAGACAAAGGGGGTTAGTGGCGCACCTGATCATATTTTCTGTTTACCGTCAAGCAATCGTCAATTCCAGCAGTTTATCTTTTCTTTATTTGTTTTCAATACCCTCGTCATGTCTTCATTCATCCGTTGTCATTCTGCTTCAGTTATTAAATTCTCAAACTGTAATCATCACCGGACTTGGAAATTGATTGACGTGTAACTGCCTGGAGCCCACTTAAGCCTCTCAGCGGCCTTTATTGGAAAGCTGTCGCTATAATAGTGATCAACGATAATGGAACGGGAAGACTGTAGCTCCACTTAACTTAGCTTGATTATCAATAATTTACAAAGTCTGGAATGAGTTTAAAAATATTTCTGATACCTTGCATTTGAATGTTGAAGCGAGTACCTGATTATTTTTTTTTTTTCAAGCTTAAGGCAGGACGTAACATCTCTCAGCCATGGTGTATGAGTGGGCGCTTTACTTGTGCCTGGATTTGCAAAGCACTTTGTTCGACAGGTTGTTCATGAATGTAGTTTTTTAATACAGTATACTTGATTTAATTTCGCTTAATTTGGAGTTAGACTTAGTAAAGAGACCAATTCCTTCTATTGCTGTATTCATGACTGTCACATGGCATTATGTGAATATTAACTCTGGTGGTGTGTCATATCATAATAAACATTATATTTACAGTATTATGACTCTTGTGTTGATGTATTTGTACATCATGATTACCTGACTCTTCAGAGAAACTCAAAATCATCTAGTAACTGACCGACCATGAAAGCATATCGCTAGTCCAGTCGCCCCAATACAAACTGTTGGCTAAGGGCACAAACCAAACGTGTTATGGTTAAAGAGGTTGGACCCAAGAGCAGACAGACAGGAGTAGGATTGATGAAAAAGGTTTATTTAGGTAGACCAGTAATGAGACGGGGGAATGGCAGGTAGTGGAATGAGGAAGCCAGGGTGAGAGTGAGACAGGCAGACTAGAATGAATGATCCGGGTAACTGCAGGCAGAGAAAAACAAAGTTAGCATATGGACAAACATCTACAGGAGACGAGCGAGAAAAATAAAAAGTAGGTGGGTTGATTGTAGATGCAGACCAGGTGTGACCAGAGTCAGACAGGAAGAGTGGCAGACATGGGAGGTGAAACACACAGCACATCTGTGGCCATAACAAAACGTTTTCCAATCTTCCCTTTGTCCACTGCACATGCTCAGTAGCCTGACTCATAGTCCCTTTGAGATGTCACACACTTTTGGAAAAATAAAACTTTCATTTCCAGTTATTACTGAGGCTTTCAGTTTTACAGGTCTGCATTTCTTTAATAAAGTAGGTCAATAGGGGAAATTATTTTGGGGATATTTAAGTTACAGTAACAACAATAACCACTACAGGACTTGAGTAAATCTACGTTTACTCGAGTACTTCCTCTTCCTCTCATCTTCATTTTCTTTAGTAAGAGATTCAACACAACAGGCAAGAAAGTAAAGTCCAGTTTCTCTGCAAAAGATAATAAAATAATATAAGATAAGATCAGCTTTATTGTCCGAGTGACAGTAACTCGTCTTAGACAGGGCAGGCTCGGATCAAATTACCTAAAAGACATAAGACAGTGCAAAAACAGTGACAACAAAAAATGCAAAACAATACAAAAATAGTGAATGGAATGTAAAGAGTGACTATGTTGCTAATGTTTGACTTCAGTGTGGAGATGGCGGTGGGGATCATTTTAACATGTCTTCATGTGCCAAATGGACTTTGTAACATCAATAAAAGCTGAGATCAGACTGTCTACTCCTGCCTGTCTCTCTGTGTAAAAGCCTAAAGCCCTCTCTCTGATTGGTTAGTTTTCTCATCCACCTGGATGCAGGATTTTGATTGGCTCAAACAGCTGTAAGTTCCCTGTCAACAGATAAGGGGAAAGTAGAGGAGCGAAGGTAAACACTTGGAAATAGACGGATAGTTCGACGGAGAGATTTTTATAACATCCAGATCAACATGTTTGTCGTCCAGCTGATGTTTTTCCTTCTTCTCTTCCAGTTGACGAGTTCAGGTAACAAACTCTTTCTATCTGTCACCATGTTGAACTGAAGTACCAGTTAAGGTGTCAGTGCATTGTGTATGACTGAACACAATCTGTTCAGTGATTATTATTTATTATGATTCTTGACTCTGAAGATTATAACTGAAGGACCAGCTCAAGTTGTCAGTTCATTGGTTAATAGTGTCACCATTCTCAATATCAGCGATTCAAATAGATTTTTTTATTTAAAGGTCAAGATTAGATTTGATTCTCGATCTTTTTCTTATCAGACAGATGGTCGGCGATTTTAGACTAGTCATAGTTTAAAGCACTGTTTTTATTGCTCCGGGAACGATTTAGCAAGTTGTATTCCTTTTAATAGTGATTGTACTACACTAAGGCCTGATTGTCACATTTAAATAATTTATTAACAATATAAATGGAACAATACGTTGTTTCATCCATCAAATGGAAACCAAATAAGATAAGTCATAGAGGGAACCTGCCATCTGATTGTCCAGTACTACAACATTCTCTGTGTGAACGTGAACCTGGGGGCAGGGCTAGATCGTTGTACTTGCAAATATTATTTCCTCTTCTCAGTAGTTGACCGAGATGTTAATAGATTGATGTAAAGAAAACTATCACAAACAACCTCTGATGTTTCTCTCTTGTCCCCTGTCAGGCTCAGGGCACTCTGTGTGGTTGTTGACCAGCTGCATCTCAGGGAAAACACAATTCCCAGAGTGCACTGTGGTCGGGATGCTGGATGACATCCAGCTGGGTTACTATGACTCAGAGAGCGACCAGTTGATGAAATTGGGACCTGACGGCAAGAAGACGGTGCCACAGGTGACAGGTCTGGCTCAGATGCTGGCTCACACGCTGGTGAATGTAATGCGCAACTCTTTCCTCAACATGAGGAAAAGGCTCTCAATGTTCAGAAACCATTTCAACTTGACATCAGGAATCCATGTCCAGCAAAGGATGACGGGCTGCGAAGTGCTGGAGAATGGAGAGCCGGTGCACATCATGTTCAGAGACAGTTCTAACGGGGTGGACACCAACAGCCTGATGTACAACATGACGCACTATACCTACGCTGGCATTGATAGAGTGGATCTCCAGTCGGAAACCATTAAACAGTTGCCCTTCCAGATGATGTTCTCAAACTTCTACCTTCCCTACTGTGTCCAGGCGGTCAAATACCTCCTGGACAGTGAGAAGCACTTGGTGATGCGTCGGGTCCGTCCTCGAGTCCGCTTCCTAACCAAACAGGTGTTGGGAGGGGCTCAGGTCACCTGCATGGCCACAGACTTCTACCCTCGCCACATCAACCTGACGCTGCTGAGAGACGGCCGGCCGGTGGACCAGGAAGAGCTGACCGGAGGCTCGGTGCTGCCCAACGGAAACGGACTCTACCAGGTACAGTGGAGGACACAGTCCTCAGCCCCAGTGGTTAAAGGGATTGATCAGTGTTCATGAAGTGTGGTTGTATGAGGTATTTGAATGTACTGCATGCTTAGTTACCCCGGAATTCCACTGGCTGCGCGTGCGTTGTCCTACGGTTTTGCGCCGTGCTCCACGTCCGTCCACCGGCTCCGTTTTGAAAGCAGCACGGCCAGCGCCACCGGACTGCTGGAGTTCACGCAGCAATTAAAATTGATGGCCGATCGCGCTTGATAATGTGATGTGAACATATGTGGTATTTACACAACAACAAACGCACAGACGGTTATTGTTCCCATCCGAACGAGTAAAAGAACAGTGGGCATGCTCGTATGTGTCTCTGCTGATTGTTACCTGCAGTGAACATGGAGTGTCTTATTTTGAATATGAACCGGATGTTTTATTGTTTTGTTGGCATCTGTGTTCCTGTCCCTCTCGATGTGTTTTGTGCTAAATTGATGCGGCGAGCTCTGGCATTCAGCTTTTAAAAATACTCAAATGCATAGTAAGTGATGTCCAGCGAACGTTTGTTTATGTTTATTCTAACCGTGGCAATAGTTGATGCTTAGAGCGATACCCAAAACGTCAATCCACGACGAAGTCATACGTTTCCAAAAAAGCAGATACTCAGGTGAAGTAGTGATACTCCAAAAATGTACTTATGTTCAATACTCATAGTAAATTTCCTTTGTTTCTGTCCACCACTGACCAGGTGAGGAAGACGCTGACGGTTGGTGACGAGGAGCTAAAGAACAAACACAACTACACCTGTACAGCTTCTCACCTGAGCCTGGACAACAGGCTGGAGGTGAGCTGGACGGCCGAATCGTCCAGCTCACACAGGAATTGGATCAGCAGCATCATCTCTGCTCTGCTCGGCCTGGTGGTCGCTAGCTTCCTGCTAATGCTGCTACTGTGGTACAGGAAGAGACACAGGGAGAGGTCAGAGGGCGTTGGTATGGAAACAACAGAGAGCAGTCAGGAGAGGCTGACTACCAATGAAGGAACTGAGTGATTAATTGATTGATTGATTGATTAGAACAGTCCACCGTCATGTTAAGTGTTGATGTTAAGTGTGATTTTTTTAAAGATTTTTTGGATTTTTCTTAATAGACAGAGATGAAACGGGGCAAAGAATGACATGCAGAGAACTGACCCGATCCGGATTCTAACCCGGGTCTGCTGTGAGGCCTGAGCCTCTAGGGGGGGCACTCTGACCACTGTGCAACGAGCGCCCCTCAGGCTTTTTAGCTCCTTAAGCTTTGAACAATCACCAACACCTCTTTATTTAGGGTCGTATTCACACTGCCTTTTCTTGATGCTCAATTGCGGTTTTTGACGTAATGATTGGTTCATGTAGTCATCAATCTAGCCTCCAGTCAGACCGGACCCTCCCCGCTTTCTGTCTGTTAGTGGAAGGCAGCCCCTGATTGGTTCATGTAGTCATCAATCTAGCCTCCAGTCAGACCGGACCCTCCCCGCTTTCTGTCTGTTATTGGAAGGCAGCCCCTGATTGGTTCATGTAGTCATCAATCTAGCCTCCAGTCAGTCCGGACCCTCCCCACTTTCTGTCTGTTATTGGAAGGCAGCCCCTGATTGGTTCATGTAGTCATCAATCTAGCCTCCAGTCAGTCCGGACCCTCCCCACTTTCTGTCTGTTAGTGGAAGGCAGCCCCTGATTGAAGAGCCAGAGTCCTCACCAGAAGTTAAAATATGAGCACATTACACCAGTTCTAAAGTCCTTACTCTGTCTGCTAGTCACCCAAATCATCTATTGCATGTTTATTAATTACTCCATGGCTCTAGTCCTGAATATACACTCAACAAAAATATAATGTGGACAGTCTAAGGCACACCTGTGCACTAATCATGATGTCAGATCAGCATCTTGATGTGGCACACCTGTGAGGTGGGATGGATTATCTCAGCAAAGCAGAAGTGCTCACTATCACACATTTAGACAGATTTGTGAACAATGTTTGAGAGAAATGGTACAATTGTGTATCTGGAATGAATTTTAGATCTTTAAGTCCATCTCATGAAAAATGGGAGCAAAAACAAAAGTGTTGCGTGTATATTTTTGTTGAGTGTATTTCTGACATTCTTGTTCCATAAAACCCTTGTCGAACGATGAGGTAAATTCGGACCGGCCTACTGGTTGTTCCAAGAGTTAGAACAAAACACTGTGAAACAACATTATTTTACTCTTATCTTACTATTTTCGTGCCGCACTGCGAACAAATATTGTGTATTACTGCCTGTGTGTCTGATTGTATGAATCCTATATGCACTAATGTTAATGGAGATGTTTATGTGAGTCTATATTTAATAATGCACTTTCTCAGTGAGCTAGTTAGCCTCCATGCTAACTTCATTTGCTGTTCTTTTGTAGTGTGCTTCATGTTAGCTGCCTAGCGAGCGAACTGTATGACTCACCTAGTAATTATTCTGTTTCCTGTGCTGACATTAAACAGTGTCATAACCAGTTGAACAAGCCTCTTGCTCATAATTCTACACAACACACTGGAGGGGTTTGAACCAGACAGACAGACACAGTAACGTTTAGTTGATCATGGTTACAGTTAACCCATGGGGCATTTGTTTTACTCAGCAATTCTGGAAAATATATTTTGACAAATCACTTTGTCAAAATCAGTGAATATCTCCTCATGATCCACTACCTGTCTGTACTGTTCACGCAGTGAAAAGAAAATCAATTGTAAAGAAACAGCCTAGTCTCTGTAAACTGGTATGTTAACAAAGGGAGTTAGGACTCAGAAACAGACAGAATGTTCAACAGATACATTTTTCCTCATATCCAGATCAACATGTTTGTCGTCCAGCTGATGTCTTTCGTTCTTTTCTTCCAGTTGACAAGTTCAGGTAACAAACTCTATCTACCTGTTCAATAGAAGTACCAGTTTAAGATGTCAGTTCATTTGTTAATACAGGTGTCACACTTCTCAAAATCTGCGATTCAGATAGATTTAAAATTTTAAGGTCACGATATAATTTGATTTTAATTAATTTTTCTTTGAGCACGGATGGTTAGCCTTTAAATTTCGAAAGTTATTTATTTGTCATTGCTTCAGGGACGAGACAGCAAAGCATCTGTTCTTGTTGAAAAATCTAAATGGGAATTTAATTGTTCTGAGACTGCTTTGCCAGGCTGCTCTGCACCATTGATGGTGCCAGTGCGACGCCTAGTGGCGAAAAATGGGTAGTGTATCTGGTGACAATACTGTTGTTAAAGGCCTACTTCACCGGTGGGAATATGAAGGTGTATTGAATTCTGAGATCCTACGTAGTATAAATGTGCAAAAAAAAAAATTAAATCGGTTCATCCTAGCCTGAGAAAAGGCAGAAAGAGTGTTTTATGGTCTCACTGTCTCACCCTACATTTCTCTTACTGTGATGTCACAGTAACACTTCCATCTTAGCGAAAGCAACTCAAAGACCAACATCCAGATTGATTTAATTGATTCAAGGTGAGTGATTTTCTGTTCATGTTAACGTTACATTAACAACATGTGTAAGTGTTATCCTCAGTTTATTCACATCACCATTATTATTATATTATTATTGTTTGAGACAGCTGCCGTTGCTGTGTAGCCAACACGTTACGTCTTATATGATATTTGCGATGTATATAAATGCTATCGTGTTTAGCTAACGTAATGTAACCATGGGTAGTATTAGGCTGTTGTCCTCAATGTTAAGTTTATGTCGTCTATTATTTAAAATATTATAAATTCCTTTTTAAATAAATAGTTCCGGACTAATGTTCTAAATGTAAACTACCGCTTGCTCTTTGAGTATAGAGGGTGTGTGTGTGTGTGTGTGTGTGTGTGTGTGTGCATTGTGTGCGATGCCTCTGTATAACTGAAATCTCCTAATTTCCGTTCTCAGATCAGAGCAGGATGTGGACCAGGCAGCAGACACACAGCCGACCAGCAGAAGCTTTTCAGAGAATAAAACTAAAACTCCCATGTGAGGGAACGTGATAGAGACAGTCTATTCCTCGCACACATTCAATGTTCATGTGAAAGTGCTATTTTTCCATTTGCAATTATTTACTAATCGACTAGTTGTTTCTAGCCGACAAGCGGCTGTTTTTATTATTTTTTTGGCATTTTCAAGCTTTATTTGATAGTGCAGAGTTGAAATGGAGAGACAGAGAGAGAGAGAGAGAGGGGGGATGACCTGCAGTAAAGGTCCACAGGTCAGATTTGAACCCGCAACCACTGCAACGAAGGCCGGAGCCAATATGGTACACGCTCTATCCACTACACCACCGGATCGCCCCAGGCAGCGGTTGTTTTAACGTCTAACCGACCCGTCATGTGCATCCCTAGAATACGGTGACTTCGGTGTTTCCATGCTGAAGTTTTAAGGTAAGAAAGTGATTGAACATTACTGGGAAGCACTGCATGTGTCTCAGTCTCTCTCCCTAGAGGCTAGAGAGAAAGAGAGAGACTGGGAGCTTTTTAACTTAGTGATCATCATCCCTGACTAACTGTATTATGCTGACTGTATCGGTCATTGTGCTTTCTGCTGGAGACTTGTCTGAACGGAATATGGATTCTGTCTCTTAATATCATGATTTTAAAATCACCAAATTACTTGTTAGTTGATGAAGAATTCTAAAATATAATTTCCATTAAGGAAAGTGACGGACCATAAGAGTTAAAGCCACTACGAGTAAGATGGCACGTTGGCGTCCCCTTTGGACAAAAGCGGTAGTATTTTTACGATGCCCGCTGTCGCAAAGCTGTTTTCTAGCTCGTGCCAGGCGTGCGAGTGTGAACTGAGAAGGGAGCAATATAGTGCATGTCCGTGTGTTGAAAGTGGTTTTGACACTGCATGAACTAATGCCAGTCACTGCCACACACACCTGATTGCAATGAGTTGATGCAGCAGTGTCACCTAACTACTCTCTCTCACGGAGCTGAAAGATTACGTGTCCGACTCCTCACAGAAAGCGAATGAACGAGAGACGGCAGTTAGTATGGATCGCGATGAGGTAATGTGTTTATGTTGTTGTAAATAATGACTATTTCAGATGAATAATGGTCATCTGATGATGGTGAAGCAAAGCAAACTTTGTGTTAGTACCAACCGCTCATTCATTTAGGAGTAAACACTGCAGTCTAGTTTCGCTCTCGTGAAATTGTATACACGTTGCTTGGCAACGCCCTGGTCCCCCCGTAGCCTATATCACTCTCCCTTTTAGCTTTTCTTCATTGCATTTTCTTTTCTTTCTTTGATGGTTCAGCCCCGTTATCAGTCATTATGACGACAAACAACTGTCTCAAACAAGGCTCCCGCTCCCCTTCCCTCACCTGGAGGGATAGGCTTCTCAAATGATTGCGTTGCTGCTCCACACTGAAATCTGCGACCAATACGGATATGTGACCATAGAGCATGCACGAGCGAACCGAAAATCGGACTGGGTGTGCGACCAGACTAAACGCAGTAATAAAAACTATATAAAAACATCTTTCTTTGCACTGATGGTCTCGTTTGCTGTTAAAGGTAATTTATGATTATCAGAGGAAACATGAGGCTGTTGAAAAGATATTTAAATGTTACTCGTAGCCGCTTTAAGTAGCTTAAAGGGTTAAATAAAGCCCTTCATAGTCAGGGAATATCAGGTTAAAAATATACAAAAGCCGACCGGTTTTGACCCACACTGTGTCTTCTCTCTGCTTTTTAATTTTGAACATTTATAGTGGAGTATTTTTAAGACAATAACTTTAATTATAATATATAATAACTTAACTTACTATTTTAGATACTGCAGAACCTCTAACTGAATGTGAAATAATAATCATTAAGTTGACAGTAACATGAAGCAGCAGCAAGCACAGGCACGTTGTCAAAGCAACACTGTGAACTGGCAAGAAAAGCAGAAAGACAAGACTGTCTATTCCTGCCTCTCTGTGTGTAAAAGCCTGAACAGCTCTTGGTGCTCTGTCAACAAAGAGAGTGAAAGTAAAAGAATGGAGTGAAAAACAAGAAAGACGGATAGTTCGTGGTTGGAGAGTTTAATCTAATATCCAGATCAACATGTTTGTCGTCCAGCTGATGTTTTTCCTTCTTTTCTTCCAGTTGACGAGTTCAGGTAACAATCTATCCGTCACAATGTTTACCCCTGACAGTCTGTGCACACCTGCGGAGAAGGACAAAGCCTGGTGTTGACAGAGTACGCTGAGAGCGCCCAGATGAGAGGAAGAGTTTCCCGAAAATCTACATAGTTTTTATGTGCTGTGATTGGTGTCAGGTTGCTCTATAGGAGTCATTAATGAGAAATGAAGACCAGAAAAGTAGCATAATAGGAGATCTTTAAGTTACCAGTTCATTGGTTAATAGTGGTGTCAGCATTCTCCATATCAGCGATTTTTAAATTGATTTCAAATTTTTAAGACACGATTTGATTTGATTTAATTCTCCATTATTCTTCTATGAGCACAGATGGTTGGCCCTCCCTGACCCAGCAGTTCGGTGGGGCTCAGGACACCTGCATGGCCACGGACAACCCGACGCTGCTGAGAGACAGACAGACAGAGAGACAGACAGACGGCCGACCGGTGGACCAGGAAGAGCTGACCGAATGCTCCAAGCAGCCCAATGGAAACCTGGACAACTTTAACTCACACTACCAGGTACAGTGGCTGAAAAAGTCCTCAACCTCAGTACTTAAAGCAGGGCTCCAGACTGCGACCAAATGCTCCCATTTTGCGACTTTGAGTCAATTATTTTTTTCTCATTATTATTATTATTATTATTATTATTATTATTATAATAATAATTATTATTATCAATATTAATAATAACGATATTATTAATAATATTAATAATAATAATTATAATAATAATAATAATAATAATAAGTTATTATTAGTTATTTGTGTGTGAGAAAGAGAGAGTGAGACAGAGAGGAGAGAGAGAAGGGAGAGTCCAGTAGTGATTAGTGACATGATAAACTGCGTGGATAACCTCACCTACTTTCATCACAGTGTCTCGCTGTCTTCACGTCATGAAGATGTTGAAGATGTCACATGTTGGCGACTTTGTAACTATATTTGCCGACTTTCCGCCATAGCGATAAGACAGACACTCAAATAAAGTGAAATTACACATGTCCAAGTATGGGCAATGACGTAACCACCAGGTTGGCTGGGTGAAGCACCTCATACACTAGTGAGAAATGGCAACGC
The DNA here is from genome assembly GCA_026929865.2 of Hyperoplus lanceolatus. Taxonomy (NCBI): domain Eukaryota; kingdom Metazoa; phylum Chordata; class Actinopteri; order Uranoscopiformes; family Ammodytidae; genus Hyperoplus; species Hyperoplus lanceolatus. The sequence goes on from CM049401.1 coordinate 37,041,492, forward strand.
AAACCTTTATCCATCCATGAACCCATGAAATGTTTGTGTTGTTCCGCTACCCCGTTCCGTAAAGAAATAACGAAACCCTTCATTGATGAAATAAAATATTCTCCTTTTGGTTTTTCACACACCGAAGCCTCAAAAGTACTGAAGTAAATTTACTTTGTTTCTGTCCATCAGGAGGGTGGGGCGGAGGCGACTTTTTCTCTACTGCTCATGGACAACAAGCCGGTGGTAAACTGGGAAGCAGACTCCTTCCGCTCATACATGATCATCTCTGCTACAATCTGCCTGGTGATAGCTGTGCTGCTTCTTGGGCTGCTCTGCTTCAAGCAGCCATGCAGGGATAGGTCAGAGGGCGTTTGTACGGAGTCAACGGAGAGCATTCAGAAGATTCTGCTATTCAATGAAGGAACTGTTCAAAAGAAATGCTTAAGGGCTTAATGAAAACCTACAGACCTTTAACTTTCGGTGTTTCATGGTCGGACAAACCTGCTCTGAACTATCATAAGACTTCACTTTATTTATTTTTTTAATATTGAAAAAAAATTAAAATTTCAAATCCAAAAAGGATCCTAAATGGATGCTAAATACAAAATCCATCTTTGCCTCCTGGATGTAAAATACTGGATTGGCTTTGTTTGCCACTTAGCTCAAGAAAATAGTCTTGAGTAACCTAAATTTTTACGCCCGACAAAGTAAAATTTGTCCCAACTTTAAAATTAGTTGTGGAATGTGGTTTAAGGTGGAGTGAGGGATTTATTTATGATAATATAAGTGTTAAATCGCTCTTTATTCATACAGTGATCACTTATATAGTGCGCACGCTTCATAACTCCGATCTCTCAGTCACCCGCTCTGCATGTAATCGGCAACTAAACTTTTCTGGGATCCCACTACTGATAAAAATCCCTCCTAATGTCTGTTTTGATGGTTTTTATCATGTTTTATCTGACCATTCCGCTTACTGAACCTTTTAAATTGGGTCTTAAGTTGAACATTGTGCAGAGCTTGATGCTATGTTTAGTCAACAACTGTCTCGCTAAAAAAGTTTTCCTTTTTTAGGTTTTTAAAAAAGTTCTGTGCTTAAACAACATTGTTTTGAACACAATATGCAAAAAGGAGTTAAAACGCTCTAGTATGCAGCCAGGCCTGGTGAAACGTTGTCAGACAGTCTTTAGGTCAAGTTAAAGGGCTTATCTCTGTAATTGTGCAGCAAAGATAAACTATGCAGACACAGCTTGCTAATCTGCTAATGTTCTCTGCAATCGTTGTACACATGACGTCACCGTTTTTAGTGTCTACCCTTTACATTACATTCTTTAACTGTATATACAAGAGCTTCTTTGTGTACTTGTGCATATATATTGGTAAACCGTGCATCGCTGGTCATTGCTATTAATTGTCATTGGGTATTAGTATTTTTATGGAAACAGTGATTTTGACATTAAAATAGACTGAGTAAGGGGGTCAGATTTGACAGTGTTCAGACAAGTTCATGACTGTGAAAGAAACCTGAATTTTTGTTATCTAAGCACAACTAAAACCTTACAAAACCAAAACCTCCCACCTAACTAATAATGAAGGTTTTTGAAATTTAAATAAGATGACATAACAATATGCTGATCACCCACAAACTCGTAATCCTTTTTCAACATTTCAAGGGACTAATTTCTTGCATCATTTAACGTGGTGGCAAAGATTCAGTTTTAATTTCTTCGGGTTGCTTTTCCTATCAATGATGCTGTGACACGTGTGTGACACACACACACACACTCACACACAAACTACAGAAGGGACTCAGCACCAGCGTAACCGATGATCAAGATATACAACATATAATATTAAAATTAAAATTAAATATTTATGTTGGATTTACTATTTTCAGAGTCTATGACTCACATAATAAATTACACATGAGATTTGGCAGTCTGAGGCTTTAGATGATTTACTGAACAAAAGTATTTTACCGTTTAACTGCCAAATGGTTTGTTGCTGACAGCAAACCCAGCAGTAAACCCACATCCTGTGTAAACTCAATTTTATTTTTTCCTTTTATAGTAGATTTAACCAAAAGCAAATCTGTACGACTAAAGTCCTTTATGGTCCTTTGAATAGTGAGCTCAGTGCTGCTGAAAGCTCCGTTCAGTCACACTCACTGCTCAATCTGACAAACTATTGTACGGAGACATTTTAGGGCATCTCGCTGTAAGAGCAAGACAAAGCACAGCAGAGTGATTGCAACTTAAATCACAAATGTGAGTGAGTTAGTTTATCATTTAATCTCATTCAGTATAGAAATATGAGCTTTCTGGAAAGATCTGTTGAGGTTCACTTCATCTCTGAAAATCCACCAATCATCCACCTTACTATAAATGAAGGAGTCCTACTTGATTGTACTACAGCACTATCTGTCAAAGTTGTGGTTATTTGGAGATTTATTTTTTCTTTGTTTTTTGTCTATGCCCTTCTGACTAGTTTGAAGTGGGCTGTGCTCTGTTAGAAACAGTACATGGTCAGGTATATGAACCACAAACATTTCGAATTTCACAATATCCAAACCATTGCCTGTATCAGGGAGACTCCACTACCAATCAAATCAAATCGAACCGCAACTGCATATATTTTAACTGAATTTCTTTTGAATGCTTGTCAATTTATAGGAGTGAATGTTCATTTTCAAATGTCTTTGATTGCCAATTACTAAGTAACAGAAATGAAATGTCAGAGAAACCCTTAAGACCGGAAGACTCAATTACTTTAACAGATAACATAACAAACAACCTAAATCCAGCTGGTATCACTTCATTGAGTAAAATACTTGATACAAGTTGATTTGCAATAAAAGGTCATTTCACATGTTCCAACTAGTTTTTATACCCCTAATTATTATATATTTGTGGTAATGTAATAAATGTTTTGGACTACAAGTGAACCTATTGCCAAATGTACTTGTATAACAAAGCACAGGAGTCCTATATATAATTGGATGCAATTATAAACTCTGAGGTTCTTCCCATGAATAATGTAATTGATATTATGCAGCAGCTAAAAGATTCCTTTAATCAAAACATACTTACACTTGACCTAAGTGTGAAGAACCACCATTTCTCCATATTTGCTTTTTTGGCCTTTGCCCATGTGGTGAGCTTATCAAATTTATTCACGTGTTTTAAGAAAAATCTGCATAAAAAGACAAATAATTCACTGGATTAAAAACATTGCCTGAATGGGGCTTTAATGAGAAAGCAGGGATATGAAATGTCAGGTTTTTGTTCTGATTTCAACCGTATAACCATGTGCATACATTTAAATTATTTAATTAAAACTAAATGCTCCTTCCATTATGAACATAAAAATATGAGTGTTACCATGGTGCAATACCGGATACAAAAAAGGAGGAGAAAACTGAAGCAGAGTAAACATTTTCTCCTTCTGTTTAAGTGGATATTACTATGTGAGATGTAAGTGTGTATTAATTAAAAAACACTTGATTAATAAAATGCACTCCACAGGGCTTTTTCCATTTGTCTATGTGTCCTTTGTTTGACAGAGCAGTTGCTGGGACTTTGTAGTCCAAGCCAGCGGACACGATACAATTTAATTGAATTACAAGTATTTGGCTCAGTGGGGCCATTGATACTGTAGAGAGTGCTCTGTAGCAGCTTCATCACAGAGAAACAGATGGGCTGTATTCCTGCTCGACTCCTAAGCCTTTCTCCAAATGTGGCTGTACATCTAAGTGTGTACAGCAGGTGTGTGTGTGTGTGTGTGTGTGTGTGTGTGTGTGTGTGTGTGTGTGTGTGTGTGTGTGTGTGTGTGTGTGTGTGTGTGTGTGTGTGTGTGTGTGTGTGTGTGTGTGTGTGTGTGTGTGTGTGTGTGTGTGTGTGTGTTTACACCTGGGAGAATATAAAGGAACAAATGGTTTACAGAAAGCTCCCAGGATACAAATTGTTATCATCATAACAATATATTTACTTTTATATTCTGAGTAAAACTGTCATTGTTTACCATTTTTCCAGTTTAACTAACTATACAGTAGGTGCCCAACCCTCCTCCTTATGACACATGACTTCATGTGTGAAATTAATTAAATAGTATTCAACAAAACATTATCACATGGAAAACTCCTACACTTTTGAAGGTGCCAAAAGTTAAAAACAAAGCTCACACTGGAAGAGTGAGAAAGAGAGAGAGAGCGTGCAAACCAGCATGCATGTATGTGAAGAGCAGCAATTGTTATTTACCCCTAAATGGTCCCTGGTGATTTGGGGAAATGAAGAAGCCCAGGTGCCTGTCAACAGGCCAGACTTTGATCAATGGGCCTCTGGGTAGCAATCACACTCTTCTGTTGTCTGTGTGCGCCGCAGTGGGTGCATTCATATTTGAATCTCATGTTTATTAAAGTGGGTGACAACAGAACCGTGCTCTCTTTTCTTCCAGCACAACGGGGACTCTCCACTGGTGTGGGCACACGGTCATACGTACCCATACGTCTGTCATAAGTAGAAATAAATGGCTCGCTTTGCTTTCAAAGTGCTCTCCAGCTGTGCCTCCAGAAATAGTCTAATGTGGGGGAGCCCATTTCCACTTCACACAGAAGGCAAACAGAAGCAGACTTTCTACTGTATGTGTGTACCTGCTGCCTGGATGCACTAAAGCATGGGGCATTGATATTTTCTAAAGGCGTTGTGGGGCTCAGCATGTTGCTTATGGATTCAATGTCAACTTTATGAACCGTTTATTACAAAGACTAATTCAAGCACAGGACGCAAATGCCTGTCCCGTTGTTTAAATTAGTACCTAATGTCACTACTTGTTGCTATTGCCTGTCATTGGAGCCTGTGGGGGCAACTACACTTGGTGGTTGGTGCTCAGCAGTGTTTGTTGTCCACTTCACCAGGACTCGATTAGCATTCTTTATTCTTAACTTGGGCTGCCAGGTTAATGCGTGTATGCATTTAGCTATGACAGTTAATGTGGAATGAAAGTTATTATATGCTATATCTTTTATATTCCTGTCTGATTAGTATCCAACATTAATAATTAATAACATATTTAATCATATCTATATAAGTTCTCTTTATGCATTGTTATCTTCCTCTGTACATAATGGACAATGGATCTGCATGACTCAATGAATTTATTCCTCCTTTGTGAAAAGTGAAACGTGAAGCAAATGACTAAGTGCAATGTGACTGATCAAAGGACCATGGCCTGCTTCATGGCTGATATTCAATACATTCATAATTGATACAGTTTGTTTGTTGTTCCAGCCGTACCTACTCTAAACTTCAATTAAACTAGCAAATAACAAATGTATGAAAGCTAATAGTTAAACTGTGAATCTTTGTGCTGTCTGTATTACACTAAGTCAGCCCAGACCAAACCACAGCAAGTAGTATGGTCTGGAAGCACTCTGTTTAGAGCCGTCTATTCGGGTGGGGAAACCGGAAACTGGGCAACTTATTTATGTTTGTTCAACCAATCACAATCATCTAGGGGGCGGGGCTAACCCCGGAGGCTTAATAGCAGTGTCTCAAAATAGTGCCGGGGGGACTTATTTTGATGGGCGTCTTCACGTCCAGAGACTGTCAGAGAAATGACTAAACCCGCAAACGCCACACAAAAACTATTAAAGACAAAGATATACATAGTGTGTTTGCTTTCTAACCAGCATGTCAAGACACCATACATTTAGCCCCGAAGGGAGCTCACGGGATAACTTAACCGGAGTTAACTAGCCACGTAGTGTTATCTCTGGTAACATTATCATCAGGTGGTTGAGAGGCAAGGCTACGGCGTTGAGTAGAATTTTTAGCATTTGAGGAACTTATGTCACCACCTCCTATCGCTGTAGTCAGAGCCGTAGTCCGTCTGTTTACAGGCAGAACAGGGTTTTGACGTTGTGACGCTACACCAACTGCAGCAAGTAGCCGTAGAGTTGCTAGGTGATAGTGGAGACGTTGGAATCTTTCCCGTCGCTAAAACAGCGCTCTTAGTCCCTAATTCACCAAAAGCCAAGCCCCACGCTTCATTTCAGAGTTTATGAGGGTATTTTGCCCGGGGTAGTTGTACAATGAAGTTGGACAGCTAGGCTAGGCTGTGTCCCGGACCACACGCCGCCAATATTATTAAATATTGCCACACTTATTTCTGTCTACAGTAATGTGACTTCTCACACCCTGTGTGTGTGTGTGAGAAAGCCCTAATAAGCACACGGGTTGACTGTGAGCGAATTGTTTCCGAATTTGAGGGGGATCACAATAGGGTAAAGCCAGCAACCGGAAAAGGAGGGGGCTGCGTCAGGGCTGCGTAGCTTGCCGCCGCAAGCGAATAGACGCTGGCGGAAGTGGTCATGCCAGACTAGTATTACACTGATGCTACTGTTTGTTCTTGTGGATTCAAATATTCCAGTCCATCTGTTAAATCCATAGATAGTATATGATATGAATGCGCATCCGAGCTGACCTCAGTTATTCACCACGTCATCCAATAATCCGGGTTTATGTGGCGTCGCCATCTTGTGAGATTGTTACTCCGCCTCACTTCTCTTGCGAAAAAGGGAATCGGCCGTCACGTCGGTGGGGAGGAGATCACGCCAATCGAGCTGGCCCGTATACCTCCGAGGCAAAGTGAGGGACAACGGGCGGAGAGCTGTCACTCAAGAGATCGCGCAATACATTTTAACCTCCAAAAAGAATAAAAACTACCCCCCTCAGTGTTGTCATGGAGATATGACCTAAACATACAGACTAGAATGGTTTTTTGGACCAGGCTGTAAATAGGAAAAATGGCTCAGTCTTGGTTCCACCCCCAGTGGCCACCAGAAGGTACTACAATGTTGGTCACTTCCTTTTTGGATGCTGGTAAAAATAGCTGAGGTTGGGGCTTGGTTAAATCCTTTTTACTTTCAAGCTTTATTTGATAGTACAGAGTTGAAATGGGGAGACAGAGACGGATTCAAACCTGCGACCACTGCAACGAGGCCTGAGCCAATATGGTACGCGCTCTATCCACTACGCTGCAGGACCCGTTTAATCCTGTTTTGACGTTTCCCTTGTTAGTTTTATTTTGTCATTTACAAATTACATACAAATATCGGACACGTCAAATAAAACAAAAACAAAATGTTGCATGCGTTCATAAAACCAGCTATAAGTGATGTTTTAATGAAGCAATGTGACAGCAGTAACTTAAGGTGAAGAAAACCAACAGATACGTAAGTATCAGCTAAAGCTGCACCAGAGACTTCCTGCTTAGAATTAAACAACATTTTGGGACTAGAATAGATGGTGAAATAGTGGAGCATTTAACAGCTAAAAGCCAGACCAAAACAGAGCTAAATAAGTAAATATATAACTTATATTTATCAGTATTAGGCATGACTCAAGGTGAATAATAATGTTAGTGTATCTGCTGACGTGTATAGAACAATTAAATAAGCATCTATTTGGTAAGCAAATTTGCCATAACCTAAACAATAATCAATGTTATGTTCACAAGTTGTTTGAATTGGAAAATCAATTATTGCAGACTTAGTCTGGCATGACCACTTCCGCCAAGCGTCTATTCGCTTTGCGACGGCAAGCTACGCAGCCTGGCCCGCAGCCCCTCCTTTTCCGGTTGCTGGCCACCCTATTGTGATCCCCTCAAATTCGGAAACAATTCGCTCACAGTCAACCCCGTGTGCTTATGTGCAGCGCTCTCTCTCACACACACACACAGGGTGTGAGTCACATTACTGTAGACAGAAATAAAGTGTGGCAATACTTAATAATATTGGCGGCGGTGGTCCGGGACACAGCCTAGCCTAGCTGTCCAACTTCATTGTACAACTACCCCCGGGCAGAAATACCCTCATAAACTCTGGAAAATGAAGCGTGGGGGTTTGAATTGAGGCACGGACCTTATAACCAGCTAGATTAAGATCCGCCGTTCCTTTCTTTGGTGAATTAGGGACTAAGCAGCGGTGTTTTGCTGACAGGAAAGATTCCAACGGCTTCCACTATCACCTGGCAGCTCTTACGGCTACTTGCACAGTTGGTGTAAGCGCTCACAACGTCAAAACCCTGTTCTGCCTGTAAACAGACGGACTACGGCTCTGACAGCGATAGGAGGTGGTGACATAAGTTCTCGAATGCTAAAAATTCTACTCGACCGCCGTAGCCTTGCCTCTCAACTACCGATGATAATGTTACCAGAGATAACACTACGTGGCTAGTTAACTCCGGTTAAGTTATCCCCGTGAGCTCTCGGGGCTAAAATGTATGGTGTCTTGACATGCTGGTTGAAAACGGCTTACACTATGTATATTCTTTTGTCATTAATAGTTTTGTGTTGGCGTTTGCGGGTTTAGCCATTTCTCTGACAGTCTCTGGAGCGTGAAGACGTTCCATCAAAATAAGTCCCCCCCCCGGCACTATTTTGCAGGACACCGCTGCTGCTTCCGGGGTTAGCCCCGCCTAGATGATTGTGATTGGTTTAAACAAATACAAACAGGCTAGCCCAGTTTCCCCGGTTTCCCACCCGAATAGACGGCTCTAAACAAATTGCTTCAGACCATACTACTTGCTGTAGTTTGGTCTGGCTCGAACTATTGCAGACTAGACTGAAAGGTAAATAGCTTAAGGTTGAGTTTGTGAGAGAAGATGGCATGTAGAGTTGAATCTAATCTGTTTCTGAGCTGTTCATTCATTTTTAGTTCGCATTACCAACTCCCCCCCCAATTGGTGGGGGCTCAGAAATGGGGCTCTGGTAAATGATAAATATCCTCTTTGAAAAGAGTTTGAGAATCCCTCAAGTGACTAGATTCAATAGAAATTATCTGGGGAGACTTCATATACCAGTCCCTCAGTAGCATTTATGGAGAAATGCTACATAAAAAAACACTTTAATGGCATTTCTTTATGAGACGAGAAGAGATGGGCAAGAGAAAGCAAAAAAAGCATGCCGACCAGTTATTGCAGAGCCACCAGGACAGCTCAGAAATTGCGTTTTTTCAATCTTTTTTTAAACCCTTTTATAATTTCTATGAACTGGAAGTAAAGTGGATCGGACCGGATTTTCTCCTGAACCTTTGAGTGGATTAACATACTAAGGTTTGGAAATGCTTTTTGACTGAGTAAAGGAAAGAGAACAACTCTCTATGAGCTTTGTACTCAGAGCCTTTAGCTTGCCAATGTTCTTTTAATTTTCTCCTAATTCTTTTTGTGCTCTTTCAGCAGGATTGCTCTCTCATCAGGGAGGATGGAAAATCACCTCTGTGTAAATTCCAAAAATAAATTGCCTTATTCTATATAATGTATGTGTTTGGCACTTTGTTTATTCAAACACAAATAGGCTGTGTATATACACAGTTTGTGTGTGTGTGTGGTGTGTGTTTGGATTTAATAAAAGAGCTGTGAAGGGGACTACATTCATTTACCTTGCAGACATCAGCAAAATCACCTGAGTTATGAATAAAAAAAGTTCTGTGTACCTAATACACTAAGAAAAAAAGCAATTCAATCGATCTTAAAGGATTTAAATCGTGTACAATGTCTCCTCTAGGTGCCACCATGTGTTAGCAGTAGCCATGACCTTTTTCATCGGCTAATTAAATTATACTGAACTAGGCAGATGTCAACAGAAGGGCACAGGGCCGGGCTGACCTTTCTCCTTTATATTGCAGTGAGTGGGCTGGATTTAAATCGGTGGAGTTTAGTGATGGCAAAAAGTTTGTCCTAGATTATTCAACACACACACACACACACACACACACACACACACACACACACACACACACACACACACACACACACACACACACACACACACTTGTACTTCTATCTTTGTGAGGAAACTCATTGCCACAACGCATTCCCTTACCCCTAATCCTAATCAAAACTGAATGCCTAACACCAACCGCCACACACACCCTAAACCTAAATATAACCTTAGCCTTAAAACCTTGTATTATCACTCAAACAACACAGGCTAAATGACCTCACTATCCAAACATATCCTCACTCCGATAGTTAAAAACATAAACTGATCCTCATAAAGATACCTGTACAAGTACACACACACACACAAGCATGGTTTTAGCACTTTAATTTTAGCCCTTTTATCAACGTCCCATCACAGCCACATTAATGCAAAATTGAACAACAGAGGCTTTTTAGGAGACAAAGTGATGGTGTGTAACATTCAAACAGCAAAGCTTTAATTTTCTCTAAGATTGGAGGGTGAAAAAGTGACATCTTGATGATTATAGAACCCTGGGCGCGATAATAGCCATCCATCATAGTCACAGCGGTGAGATGGAACTCAGTTTTATAGACACAGACAGTGAGGACGGTGTGCTGCAGGAAAATAGCTGAAGCGTAGGCACCGGCACAGAGGAAAGTGGTGTCTTCTCCTGCTAAGCTGTCGCAGTAAGAGATGTCTTTAGCTCATATAAGAGTTTGTGCCCTGAGGATGTTTGTGACACTATATAGGATGCACAATAAATCCCCTTCAGTTATCACAGTTAAATGGCACTTGAATTCAGAATCAGCTGCTTGGCTATGCCTATGTGATTGGAAAAGAAACCAAGTGGTTTGTAGTAAAGGTGAAGTAAATTGCATTGATTGTTTCTTTGGTAAAAATTATATCAAAGTCCTAGCTCACTTTAACTCTTTATGAAAAATTTTTCAGTTCAAGTTTAACAAACACAAATGTTCCCCAAAGGTGTTCAACTGGGACTCAAATGTGACCAAATGTCGGCTAAAAACAGGGTTATGAACTCGAAATGACAGCATGAGAGGAAACACTCAAAACAAACACAAACTGGGTAGCAATAGTGGGACAGACCTGCTGACGGAAGAAGGGTATAGCTTTGTTTATGGGCCTTTTTCCCCAGTCACTGAATAATTTACTCACTGATATTTTTCAAAAACACAAAATAGCTAAAAGTACTGTATGCTCACTGAATCGCTAAGCAACACACAATTTGTTTGTCATTTTAAATTAGCAAAACAAAAACCATCCTTAAAGTCAACTTTAGTTTCGCCATTACTTCAAATTTTGCAGACACACCTTTATTTCTTCCCTAGCTATTTTTTACAAGGTTCCTGAGATTCAAACTCAAGGTCAGTTGGCCCTCTTAAAGAGTACTAGACTGGGGCACCCTTAGCTCAGGTGTAGGCCCCCCCCCCCCCGGGCCGGGCCCATCAGCAGACCCGGGTTCAATTCCCGCCCGCGGTCGTTCTCTGCATGTCACTCCCCTCTCTGTCCCATTTCACCTCTGTCTCTACACACTGTCAAATAAAGCATGAAAAATGCCAAAATATATCTTTAAAAAAAAAGAAAAAGAAAGAGTACTAGACAGACAGTCCTTTAGGAACACAATAATGCAGCTAGAATAGAGAGGTATTTGAAATGGGCTCATGGGCTCGTTAATGGGACCCTTAGGTAAATGTGAACACTGAGTCGGTTGCTCCCCCATAAAATCTGCTATCGAATACAACCCAGACGTTCACAGAGATGATTTTATTCCTTACTGACGCCAATACACTAAGCATCATAACATAATCAATCAACCTCCACAAAAGACAACCTTAACACATACCAATAAAGCTATATACGCTTAGTGAGGGTGATGCAGAAGTGTCTCCTACATTACTTTCTGTTAGCATGCGGTGTTGCATAAGCATTTGTGTCTACATGTGAAAGGATACCCTTTGGAATCAAAATGTGTCACAAGGTCCACAGTCAAGTTTAACAGAAGCTTATGTTGTACATGGCATCAGAGACTGCACAATCTTACAGTCAGTCCTGGTTTATTTTGTCCAATCTTTTATCCCCTGAAACAAGGCTTTGTTACTGCAGCATCATTCTGAGTTTAAGGAAGATGTTATAGACAACTTTTAACAGGCCTAACCCCACGGGGATCCTCCTGTACATCACACTGTACACTTTAAGATGATCAAACACTATGAATCACCCCTTCATTACACAGTGTAATGTCCTTTTAGGGGAGGATGTGTCTGATCTGGGAGCGGTGTAGCAGCTTGACTTCCTGCTGTGAGTTGAACCCTGGTCCTATAAGACAGTGAGGCTCATCCTCCAAATGTTAAGTGTTGCCATTTACAAGGCCAAATATAGAAACAGTGCCAAAAAGGCATGAATAAATCAACCTTGACGTCATGTTAATATACCATACATTTTCTAAAAGTGGAGTTTGATTTTAAGCAGCTTAAACAGTTGCTTCTGCTCACCAAAGATTTCCATTATCTATTGGAAAGCAGACCTGTTGAAGTCTATTGGAAGAACTTAATATTGGTTTCATACTTGGTGTGACATGGCTTTGCAACGTTGCCAGGTTTAACAATAGCAGGCATTTTGTAACACATTTTTATTGGACTATAGTTCAATTGTGATTCACATCCCCTTAATATTAATTCCAGATTATTATTTTTTCTCCGTTCCTGAAGGGCATTCTTAACAGCATACATGTTTTAATGATCTCGCCTTTGGCACACAAAAAGACAAAGAAGAACAACGACTGTGCTGCCGATGTCAACAGGGGTGGTTTATAGAATAATTATCTCCCTGGAGATATGATTTTTCTGACCTATTTTAATGGCTCAACATTTTAAATATCATGACCTGAAGTTAGTATTTCTGTGTGTATGCACCTATCTCAGCCTATCTGGTGCCACACAATACAAACTGCCTGTGTCTGAATGTGTTGTATATTGTGTTCTGGTTCCTTTGAGAATGTGTCGTCAGGTGTCTACTGGAGCATAAATCAACAAAGGCAGGCAGGTGCGATGCGTTCCTAACACAAAACCCCTGGATGCAAGTTTGAATATGCTTGATTGCACTGGAAACTCTACTGCCTTGTATTCGTCCAAACAACGAAATTCCACCCCTAGTACAAAGCTGCCAGGCACCAAAATCAGAGAATAGGGAGGGAAAAATTAGGGCAAAAAAGAAAAGCTATTTGAGCACTGAAAACTCGCACTGACAGTTTCCAAAACACATTCCTAACAATCCACAGCACAGCACAAGAGGCAGCCCTAAGTAGTTTTTACATATGAAATAAAGAAAAGAAACTTGAGGGGGGAAAGCAGAAACATAAAAAAGAACAGATATTAAAGCCTTCTGACCTTCTTGTCTTTTCCTTTACAGTCAAGAAGTCTTTTTTTGTTGCTAACAATGCACCACATTAAGATGCTATGCTGAGCGTGTGGGCCCACTAATAGGTGTCTGTCTAATTGGCTGAGTGACAGGCTGGAAGTAAAAGGGGGAGAGTGAAAGAATATGGAAGACTAAGAGACAGAACACACTCTCTCTGATTGTGAGAGCCAATAGAGGACTAATTAATTGATGAAAAATATCTAGTTAAAAACTATGAAAAACTTACAGCATCCTGGGATGGCTCATATGATTGTAAAACTGATGACTTCTTTTGGCTTTTCTATAATAACTGTGTTGTTGTGTCACTGTGACTAAATCAATAAAAAATTCCTTAAGGAAAATGTTGCCACTGGTCAGGATATAAAATCAAACACTTGATATGAAGAGCACATCTGATCTGGCTTAGGGATCCAGGGGTGTCCCACCCGCTAACAGGGATCCTAATCATACACAGCCCCAGGTCTGACACGCTCTGATCCGCACTAACCCTGTGTTCTGACATCGTTGTAAGGACAGCAGGTGAAAAGAATGACTTCCTTCCCAGGATTTAATGCTTTTGTAAAAGAAAAGGGAAACAAAATATTATATGGACCACCTTAGGTGTGATGCAGCTGCTATAGTAAAAGCTTCCATCTCATTATCGGTTGTTACTGTGCCGAGTTGACACAATTAGTTGATTAATTGGAAAGTTAATCAACAGAACATTTATTTACAACCATTTCGATATGAGCTTGTTCCAAAAGTCATATTTCCTCTTTTTTTTATAGATGCAATCTTGGACTCAGTGGAAACTGTCAGCATGTTTCAGGTTGGTTGTGGAAGAAATTATCTTCAGAAAATAAATCATGTATTAATCACTGCTCCACCTTATTATTGCACTTTTCAATATATGTGAATCCACATTTTAAAGTTTGAGCATTAACCAGCTCTGAGGATTTGTCAAAGACATACAGGGACTGTATATGTGTTTGTGCATTTTTTCTTTCAGTACAAAATGAAAACATGCACAAAGTTAGACACAAAGTGGAAGATAGACAAAAGTATTACCTTGAGTCCTCCACACTCTGCTGCTGAGCCATGGTCCACTCCAGTGATGTAAATACCCAACGCATATTCTGCTCCGCCCCGGATCATCAGACCCAGAGACCGGCCGTCATCCAAAACCAAGTTCACCTATTAAAAGACAGACAGATAAACAGGCAGAGAAGGCATAAGCATGGTTAAAATATCTTAACATTGTGTGAAGCAGAAATGTGTTATTTGTCAGCGTTTTATATAACATTTTGCAGTCTCAATTGTGTCTCTCGACAGGCTGCCAGATTCACCCCTGGTGTCTGGCTGCTCACGCTGAAATGGAGATGTGATACACAATGCAGAGAAGGAATGACAGGCCCGCTCTGAGCCGGGATTTGCCTGCAGGAAATAAAGAGTTTCAGGAGCTGCTTAGATGTGGTGACTCAGAGCACAGGCTGAATCTGTTTTGAATTGATGAGTGACATTTGAATTGGTCCATCGGTTTGTTTACAAGGCTCATTCATGTCACTCCACTTGATAAGCAGAGCAGACAACATCTGACACAGTTTGAATTCTAATAATCCACAAACCGGAAATATTACATCTGACAGAGTTTGAATTCTAATAATACACCATCCCTATTTATTACAAGATTGACTACTAGATACAACTGCTATAACATCCAAATAAACATCCTGCTGCAGTCACCTATGGATACCTACAGAGAGTCCACTTCTTTTTAAGGCCAATAGTCTGTGTTGCCAGAATGAAACCATCTCTGGAAATTGATCACTTGAATCCTAAATTTCAGCAATTTATTGAGATGTTATAGCTTATGATCTTACATCAAAAGAAAGCTGGAGGAGCAGAGTAAACACTGCAGAGTTTCACTGGTTTGAAACGAGTTGTCATGGATTCCATCCAACAGGTCTCTCTATCATTCATATTCAAAATGTTTCCCCTTCTCTCACAGCTTTGGGTTGAGCGTTCAGAGGCTGTGCTTCCAAAGATGGCAACAGAACCTTTATACTGTTAATACACTCACTGAGAGTGAGTCTGACGAGAGGAACTGCAATTGGCAAGTAAAGATAAGGGGATAAGGCGGCATCTATTAGGCTGATTATATCCAGTCAACACACAGCTATCTTTCGCTAAGATGTACAACTGATTGTGACAGATACTAAATCAGCTCATTTCTTTCTCATCTACAGTATACTCGATTTTACATTGGTACTTTTGCTTGCTGTTATTTGCTCATAATCATTTTTGAATTTTACTCAGGCCTCCCTGCTTCTTAACCAACCTGATATCATGACATATTCAGCTTCTCTCCATGCCTCTGAAATCAGTTTGATAAAAATTTGCTGTCATTAAATTACTTTATTATTGTGGCTGATGTTCAGGCTGGAAGAATATACCTGCTACTGCTTTGTTTGGCCACCTCATCAAGGCTGCTGTGCATGCATAACAGCAGCAACGGTACCGGGAACCTCAAGTTAGATTTAATGATCACAAAGTGTAACATTCATATAATGTTGCTGTATTATAATAACCATTTTAAGTCATTCAGGATACTTTCAGGATTTGAAACATGCAGGCAGTTATATGGGCCATGGGTTAAGCCACAGTCTGGGACCCAAAAATTGAATTTGAATGGTTGTCATTGAAAGTATATTTAGTCTAAGAATGGACTTCAATCCTGCATCATGGCTCAACCCATAGACTTCTGCAACAGTACAATGCAGACCTTTGCTACAGACGTCTCTGTCCCCTAAACTCCTTAAAATGAATGTTCTGATTTTCATCTCCATATAATGACACACTTACAATGCATATGCAACCTCATACAACCACACTTCAAAAACACTGAACATCACTAATGGAATTAACAGGCAATCATGCCTACTCAGCCTTGCAAAAATGAAAGTACCCAGGTTTAGCTTGAAAACTTTGCATTTCCTCCATCTTTCACATATGTCCCCTTGGATGAAGACAAGTCAACATTTTCAAAAGTATATGCTTGGGGAAATAAGGAAATCACAATTAAGTTTTACACTTAATGAAATTCAGTGGTGCCAAACTTTAAATTGTACATCTTGTCACGGCTCAGTTCCTTAGTACATTGTTTGATCATTATGTAGCCGTCTCTTAAAGATTGAAAAGGGAATTGATTGCACCTGCTTCAGAAGGCGGTAAATAAGCAAATATATCTGTTAAACTGTCATTTTCATCCTCATTTTTCCCATTGGTGTAGGTTTGGCATCTGGCAGGGAATATCTTACTTTCATTCACTTATGGCGCTGCAGCTCCTCCTTTTAATAACAACTTTCATGCTTATTGGAGTAATCCAGAAACCTTTGGCTCGTGGTGTACGGAGGGAATATTCATGTTCCCTGTGACATTTATGCGGACCAGCTGGATGATTTTAGTCTTTGCTCATCCTTCTTTAATTTGCAGCACACGACAGCTCTTGGGGCTCAATGTGCTCTCTGGCATGAGATCTTATCCTTCAGATTAGTCTCTCTCTCTCTCTCTCGACATAATTTGGCTCAAGAAGGGATTCAATGCTTTCCCATGCTCTTATCCCGACAGCCAACATGAAACATGTAACCATAGCGACAGGAGGCAGCTGTGGTAGCCTTGGACAGGGGTTCTGCTGTGTTTGGCATCCCCAGGGGATCTGGTGGTGTAGGTATAACAGGTGGTGCTGCTAAGTCAGGCTGTGGTAATGAGGGGGCTTGGCAAGGGGATCTTACTGGGGTTTGAACACTGGTTTTCCAGGAAGGTGGCATGTTTTTTATGGCTTTGGGAGTCTTTAGAAACACAGGAGACCTACGCTGCCCGGAAAATAGGCAAGAGCCTAGGCTGGCACCGCCTGCCCATGGTGTGCTGGTTGTTAACCCTAACTGAATAGCTTCTTATTTCTCAAACAATCATGTCAGAAGACATATGCTGTGGTTTTGGAAAAGATTTCACTCTCTTTCAGAGGGGTGAGATTATTGGCCTGCATAAAACAAGGAAAACTACTCAGGTGAAGATGAAACTACTAAAATCATGTAAAGAACTGTCCAATGCATTATTAAAACCTGGATACGTAGTGGTGAACTGTCATCTTTGAGGAAGAAATGTAGTCGGAAAAAGAATCTTTAATGATTATGATGGAATATCACTTAAAATAAATAAAATAATTTGGTGGAATCAAAATTTAAAATATCGACAGTAGAGCTCCCGGAACTCTGTTTAATAGTGAAAGTAAAAGCATTTCCACATGCACAATGCAAAAAGAAAATCCCTTATGTTCAAATGCTGAAACACATCACACAAGAAGCTGCACCTCTTCTGATCCTAAATGTCAAATCTTTGAAAGCATGACAGATCAGTAATTGATAATGATTCATTTTTAAGAAGAGTAAAGAAGGTAAAAACAGGCAAACTGTCTAACCAGATACTGGATTAATATTTTCTAAACGGTACCTGCATGGTATTAGGTGCAGCCTGTATTAATGGAGAAGAACCAGTAAGATTAATGCTGAGCTCGAGCTACTGAAATATTGAAAGTTGGAGTGTACATCTTACCTTGGGTCTGACAGCTCTTCCCTGCAGGTCATGAGGTGGTGACAGGGTGGAGTTTGAGAGTGAGTCCCGAAGAGTCCAATTACTGTTATTGTCTAAGTTTTTAAATATATTTTACCGTGTCCATCACCTTTTGTCCATAACCTAGTCTTATGATTTATAATTTACTTTTACACTCCCAGACTCCCATCAAAGTCACATTATTCATAAACGTTGGAGTGAGATGATTACAGTACGTGACTTGGTAACAAAACTTAAACTCTTCTACAGCCACTGACGCCGGCTTTTGCAAATATAATTGAAGCATGGCTCTGCAAATGCATGATCTATTTATTGACTGCTGAATTATATATTGAGACACTGGGTTTTAGGGATAATTTGATCTTTTAGGTACAACCACCATTTTAACCCATATTAAATTAGTCTAAATGGCAAGATTTATGTTTTCAGAGCGTGTGTTTGAATATTATTGTTCAATTTCAAGCTACTTTGTTCATGGTTATACGGCACCACTCAAAAACACAATGACTGAAGCAAAAATCTTTGGGAATCCTCTGCTTTCCTTTCATATCTATATCAAAATACATCGTGATTCCATACACATAAACGTTGTCCTGCAGTTACATAGAGTGTGGAGATACATGAGAGAATTAAGTAAAGCGGAGAGACCAAAGAACCAGCGCCGCAAAAAGGAGTTGATTTTAATTCACAGTAAAAATTAAACTGTGCTTAACGAGACTGAATGTAAACAAATCCTTGTCTAAACCACGCAATTTTTTATTTTTTATTTTAAATTGCATATTGGATGCAAATGACAAACAATGTTGATTTTTTTGTTTTTTGTTTTTGTTAATGGGCCACATATTAAAGATTTAAAACTATGAATCACCATAAACAGTTCTGGGGACATGTTATTCCAATGTAATAGTTAAGAAGTGGTCCGACAACTGAGGTGTATGGTATACCAAAAATAGTAGACAAATGGAAACAGCTCCATTGTTTCAGCATTCTGTTGTTTTGTTTCCCATGTGAAGCCTCACCTTCTTCTCGTCTCCCTCCTGTAGTAGCTGCATGTTGCTGCGTCGCTGGCTGTCAGTTCTTCTCAGCGTGGCGTTCCGGTGCTCAGGCAGGTCAGGGGGAGGAGACACGCTCCGACCCTGAGGGTCCAGCCCAGGTATAAACATGGTTGGTGACATAACCACCTGGAATCCTCCGACTGAGGCACTTGGACAGACTTAGCTTTACTGCCCTTCAGCACCTAAGGAGGGAGGAGGAAGAATTCAGTTTCTCAGGCTGTAAGGTGCAAATTCCACACTGCAATAACAGCTGCAGAGATTAAAATGAGAGCACTCTAAAATAAAGCTCTCTCTTTCTATCTATCTCTCTCTATCTCTGTCTCTGCCTCTCAGGGCCAGAAAATAAATTTGCTGATCGTCTCTTCAGTCTCTTATAGTTGTGTTTTGATTGATTTTTTCAAGATGATTGCCATAACTGATAGTCATTTCACACATTGTTATAACAACATTAAGATATCATCGCAAACTACATATGGCACACCCCTAACACACACACATTTCTTTTAATTCTTCTTTTTTGGAGAGAGATGGAACGGGGCATAGGGGAATGGCCCAGACCAGATTCGAACCCGTATCTTATGCGGCGTGGGATTTCAGGCCTCATGGGAATGACACTCTTACCAGTACACCATAAGTGCCCCCCACACACATTTCTAAACATATAATATATATAAACTTAAAATTGCTGTTGGCTGCGCCTCATTGCCTCCTGATAGCTTGCTGTGTGTGCAATCCCTCTGCAGATCAATGTATTCCCATGTGCTCTCTGGTCTGGAAAAATCAGACCGAATTAGGTTTGAGCTCTTAATGATCAACCTTTGTAGCCTCAAGTGCCAGACCATCATTTTAATTTCATTTGCTTGCAGAAGGTCTGGAACTTCTGTAATTGGCAAACGTTCACTCAGTTGGAGGCGGCTGTCTGTTGAAGTTTAAAACTATTGGATCTGCTCAGTGCCACTCTGGATTAGCCAACCAATCGCATAACGATCGGTCGGCTTCTGACGGTGCGTTCCAGTTGTACAGGGAAGTCGGAAATTTCTGACTTCACTAAATATTGTAGTCTATGGATCTACAGTATTTGGAACACAGACAGGTCGGAACTCGGAACTACTAAGTCGGAAATTTCCGAGTTGCGAGTATAAAGAAACGCAGCATTCAACTGAGCCTGGAGTGCGACTTCGACGTCATCGTTCTCAGCCACTTCCTCTGTTCGCTGATTGGACACTCAGAAATTTGTTCGAGCAAAATCCCACTAATACGCCCCATCCCCAGACTGACTACTGAAGGGAAAATGAAATTTGGGCGGAAGTAGGTGGGCGGGCGGAGCCAGGCTACAGCCTCTGTGCATACAGTGTTCAGGACATCTTCTTCCACAAGTTTGAAAGGGAAACACAGACATTGTGACTATCAAACAGATATTACTGATATTACTCCAAGACAGTGTGCTCCAACTGGAGAATACATGATGTGATTACAGGCCAGACAATTTTCCCAAGGACTCCTTTAGTTCCAAGACAAGGACAACATCATCTGCATACAGGTGATATCACAATATCACCATATTTTGGCACCCTTTAGACATCGTGCCTTTGTACTTTGGACATTAATAGAAAGCACACAAGAGGGGTAACTATTACCCTGAGTGAAGTACAATGCTGACTCTAAATATGCATACATTGAAACTAGAAAGTAAAGATAACAGTGAACAGGGAATATTAGGTTTGAAACAGGCTTGTGTATATTTAGGATTAAGAGTTGTGTTCACATTCTGGGAAATCAAATCTAAGATGCTTCTTTTTCTGATTGTACTTGCTTGGTATCCCTACAACACATTGTAATAGTAATTCATTGATCTCCAGGAGTCCATTATGTAGTGTGCGACTGTGTGTAAGGTTCCTCTCAAAGTTACTATTTTGTCCTTAGTAGTCAATTAAACACACTATCCTTTCATTCTCTTTTTCAGTGAATCACAAATAACACTAACCCTCATGTCAATCCCACTTTCTTCGTCTTTTCCCGACAATACCTACAGGGTACAACTTAATAGCTCTGTTGAAATACCCATTAACATATGCTGCAGGCAATAACTGAAATTATTACTTCAGAGTGCTGTGTGTGGATTGCAGAAAATGCCCGTCTCGCTGAGCACAACAATCAAGCTGAATCAATTTCACTATCCTGATTTGTGCTGAGATACATATATATATAATAATAACTTCTGTTCTCAGGTAACAAAACCTTGTCAGCACTGAAGATCACTGACTGGACAAAAAAAGCCTGTTATCACTCCTTCCCATTTCATCCTTCTCCCGTCTTCATGCGAGGCATCGATTCAGATGAAAGTATATATCAGGTAAATTCAGTTACACTATGCGTAGGCTCTACCCAGAGAACCAAAGACAGAGAAATACTTTGATACAGATTAGCACACAAGAAATCCCAGCGAAAAGCCTGAAAGGAAAATTCTGGTCATGTAATTTGTGTTGATGACAAATTATAAAATGTAATGATTTGTTTAAGAACAAAAAAAAAATGTAGGGGAAGGTGGGGTGATTTGTGCAACTTTTTACTCAAAGTGATTTTAAAGTGAGGCCTTGACAGTTATGTCTCCAACTCAAATATGTACATATATTTCAGGATGTTGTGCATCCCTGGCAATAAAAACTTTGGATCTGGAATAAACTGTTTAAGAAATATAGCTTTCGGAAAAAAAGTTGTCTTGTCGCACAAATCACCCCACATAGTGGGGTGATTTGTGTGTCATTGTGTCACAATGACAAAGTCACCATCATCATCTTTCTGGCCATCTGAACTCTCATCAGTGGTGTCGTTAAGTGGAATTGAGATGTCACTCTCTTCTGAGCTACTGTAGACAATCACTTTCTTTTGGTGACCAGCGTATACAGCCATGCCACTGGCACAACTCTCAGAAATGTACTTTGCACTAGTTGCTCCGTGCTTGTGGAACCAACTGCCACCTGACAAATGTGATTCCCCCTACATTTCTGCCTTTAAATCAAGGCTCAAAACCCATATGTACACCCTGGTGTTTCCTCCCCATTAACCTCTGCACTACTTACTTACCTCTGCACTACTATCTGTGTTTATGTGGATGTATAGACACACGTCTTTATTTTGGTTATTGTTATTTTACCTTCATTGTTTACCTACTGAATGCACTATGTACAGCACTTTGGACAGTGCAAACTGTCATAAATGTGCTTTTATAAATACATTTTACTTACTTACTTATAACTCACCCAGGCCCTTTGGCACAAATCACCCCATCCCCAGAATTTTGGATAATAGGCATGATGCAGCAATTTAGGGTTGACATTGTGCTAACTATATAGACTCAAAGTGTAGCATACCAAAGCACTAAAACATGTCAAATGTTTTCAAACGTGTCTATAATTGTTCAGACACAATAATCAAAAAACCTTGATCATGGAAATTTTACTTTGAAAGGCAAAACACAGTGTTTTGAGCTTAAATGTGCTTATATCTTATTCCTTGTGTCTCCCTTCATTACAGGATGAGTCAAATGGATGGCTCTTCTTAAATATGTGGTCATTGTTGTGAACCGTGATTCTTCGAAGGAGACGTGAGTTAGCTTACTTTTCTAATTATCTCTTTACAGCTTGCAATGAGCTTGCTCGGAAAATAATAGTTATGTGAAGCTAGATGCTAAATTAACCCTTATTTTATTCTCATGTCACCTGGTCAGCTTGTAATGTAACAAAGAACATTTACTCAAATACTGTAGGGTTACTAAAGTAGGCTACACGTTTGAAGCAATTGTAAGCTACTGTGGATCTTTCTTTTCATGCTACAGTAGCATTGTAACACCGAGCACAGGGGAGACTTTTCCCCAGGACCGATGTCTCTTGGGGGGAAACACTCATCACTTTAGCGGCAGTAAGCTGGTTGTCTTTGTTTTAACTTGACACTCACTTGACATAGCTAACTCCGCTAGCAAACACAGCCCTGAAATCTTCAATATAGACGCTATAAAACAGCATCAGCAGTGTACATGGGGTGATAGTGGTGTACAATAACGTGACACTTGACATTAGCTAACTCCGCTAGCTAACACAGCCGGACTCTATTCGCTGCTTCACTTGACTGACAGGCGCTCGCTCTCCTCCCTCGACCACACACTCACTGACGTCACTCACACGACACACTCGCTCTTACGCTACTCTCATAACACTACTTTATACTCAACAATTCAATGGCAAATATTCTCCTTTTTACTCCACTACATTTATCTGATAACTGAAGTTACTAGTTACTTTACCAATTCAGATTTTTGTATCAATGTCTCTTCAAATCTGTCTAATAGCCTAAATAGCCTATAAAAATGCTCTCCAAAAATATTAAAAGATTATACAATATTGTACACTGCCCAAAAGTATGTAGGCCTACAAGCACAGATGGAACATTAGTATATTAACTTGACTGACACATTTTCCCATTTGACTATTTTGATAATAGTAATTTTAATGTAAATGTGCCAAAACATTTCATGGCTCCAGCCAGGGGCGGTTCTACAGGGGGGCAAGGGGGGCAGCGGCCCCCCCACTGAAGAGCCTTGCCCCCCCAGCTGCCCCCCTAACTTTTGCATTCTCAAAAATGTACTTGTAAGAACAAACCGTCACTATGTCAACAAGCCACTCAAATAATTTAAACAAACAATACATTGAACAAAAGTAAATTATTTTAAATCTAATCTTATGCCCTGCCCCTCAAATACTTAGCCACGGCCCTGCATCATATGCGCATATCAGCGATCACACAGTTTGTCACACACAGCGCGCTTCTGTGCCATGCAGCCCGGTGAAGAGTAACTGACCTGCTCCGAGCATCTTAAGGTGAAGTTAGTTTACCCTTGTGAATTTTAAACACACCAATTTAACTTAAAGTTAAATTTGTAATGAATGTAATGCAATGTAAAAGTAGCTAATTCATCGATAAGAGCACATCCATTCACCATTGGCCAAAAGGGAAATCACTCGCTTGTGACTTGTAGGAGCATATTGCCTTTTTATTAATTTGTAGGCCTATTGTAGTAGGCTACAGGCAAGAGCTTGATAAAAATATTAAAAAAAAAAACTTGCATGTTCGGATGCATACAATTTAACAGTGGATCGCCGTTTCGAGAGAGAGCGAGCGAGAGAGAGAGAGAGAGAGAGAGAGACAGAGAGACAGAGTTGCCGTTTCTGAGGCATTGAGTTACTACAGTGACACTGACAGTGCTATAGGAGATCGATAATTTTTGTTTGAATAGCCAAACATAGCCTACTAAAAACTCTCACATATCACAGCAAACGAGCTGCACAAATTAAACCAGGTTACATTAGGCTATTACATGTTAAAGACATGAATAAATAAGTGGAGGGAAAAGAAGAAATAAATGTGAGTGATGAAGAGGAGGTTTTATATTCAGACAGAGAGACAGAGGCAGGTAGTGATCAGCAGGCAGATGAAAGGTAGGCTGAGGGTCTGACTGCAGTCCCAGCCTATACTGTATTGTTATTCTCTTTCCATATAAATTCCACTAGACTAGCATGATATGTCATGTCACTCAAAATAACATGTTTCAATGACTGCCTGTTTTCTGTTGTAGCAATGTGTTGTATAGATTAAGCTATGTAGGCTTCAGATATAGGCTACAAATGTCTTATTTTATCAGAAATGATGATCAATATAATATATATGGGGATTCCTGCTACCGTCCTCCCATGCCCCCCTGCCAAGACCTCTTGCCCCCCCTTCGCCACCCCATGTAACATTTTCTAGATCCTCCGCTGGCTCCAGCAGCTTCTCAAATTTGAAAAACTGCTGCTTTTCCTTTTTTACTAATTTTAATTTTGACCAATCTATGAAAAACACCTTCACCTCATCCAGCAACAAATGTGCTTTTACATTAATGCTTGAGTAAAAATCCACTAATATAATTAGATGGTTGCATTCGCCGTCAGAACGTGCTCTATTATGCATATAAACGGTGCCATCGAACTATTCAGACGAAATGAGGAAACACTTCCATCTTAGCGAAAGCAACTCAAAGACCAACATCCAGATTGATTTAATTAATTCAAGGTGAGTGAGTTTCTGTTCATGTTAACGTTACATTGATAATTGCGTATCAGTGTTATCCTCAGTTTATTCACATCACCATTATTCTGGTTTGAGACAGCTGCCGTTGCTTTGCAGCCAACGCGTTATGTCCTATATGACGTTTGCGATGTGTATAAATGCTTTCCTGTTTCGGCTAACGTAATGTGACAATGGGTCGTTAGTATTAGGCTGTTAGCTGTTAGGCACGTCCTCAACGTGCAGTCTGTCATCTATTATTTAAAAATATTATAATGCCTTTTTAAATTATTAGTCATAGTATTATTAAAGGCCTACTTCACCGGTTTGAATATGAAGGTGTATTGAATTTTGAGATCCTATGTAGTATAAATGTGCGAAAAAAATTGAAATTGGTTCATCCTAGCCTGAGAAAAGGCAGAAAGAGTGTTTTTTTTAACCCTATATTTCTCTTTCTCGTGACATCACAGAAAGAGAAATATAGGGTTAAAAAAAACTTACTTTGTAAATATTACTGTGATGTCTTTTACTGTGACATCATAGTAATATTTACAAAGTACGTTTTTTTTTCTGTTTTCATCACATCACGTATTTTAGTTAGGGATTTATGCTAATCACCTGCATGTGGGCATTAGCATGAATGCAGGGAAAGGGAAAAAGCCTATGGACTTTTTAAAAGAGCATGAATAGTTTAATAATTATGTATAACTTATAACTTATTTATTTTAGAATTTTCGCATCATTTATTGACTCCCAAGACAAAGAAGAAGTGTTTAAGCAATAACAAGCTCAATCAATTTGCCTTTTTATGTCATATCAATAAATAATTGTGAGATATTTTTAGCTTTTTTACTGTCTAATTGATAATTTCCTACATTCAAACGACATCACTGCAGCACACATATTCTGATAGTCCAGGTTGTGACCCAAATAAATGATAGCTTGACAGCTATGCATTATAGGGGTGATGAATGCAATCTTGATAAGAGAATAAATCCAGGCGAACCAAAACATCTCAAAAATGGCTTAGGGCTCAGAGGTTAAAAGGCTGGTACAAGCTCTTAAGGGATGCACAATGTACATAGTTAAATAATATATATTACATTTGCAGATGAGTCTAAAAAGCTGGGTGAAAAAGAAAGGCAGACGGGGACAATGGAGGAGCTGAGGTTAGTAAAGCAAATTAGGGAAGCAAACTTTCAAGCTAATGAGAATTTTCTTTTGGATTTGAATGCATAATGCTAGGTGATATTATTTGAACATTACAAATACATGTATATAGGGTAATTTGAAGGAAACAAATAAGATTTCTAGCATTTCTTACTTGTTGTTTAAGTGTTCAAGTTTATTACAGAAAATACAGGTAGACCAAGTGAGCGAGGAAAGAGAAGTGACAGAGAAGCAAGGAGAACAAGAGAGAGAGGGTGCAGTGGTAGATCCTGAGAGGTGTGTTGCCCATGATTGCAGGAGATTTAATTTTTTAACAATGTGTCTTATGTAAAAAAAACAGTGTGTAGTGTTTTGAAAGAAGTGTGTTGGAGAATTTCAAACACAGTGCAAAGCACTTATTGTGTTTGTAGGGTTGGTGCTTTTGTTTAGGGCATGGTTACAAAAGTCAGAGGTTGTAATGCTTTGGGCATAGCAACCACTTTTAGTGTTTAAGCATTAGGCAAAAATCTGTAAATAAATTGTGCAAATTATTTTTGCCTTGTGGCATTTTTTGTTTAAATATTAATTTCTATACAAAAATGTCAAAATCTGTAAATGAAGACACAAAAGGCAAAGTTACAACACCAATAATCCTATCTACAGTAATACACAGGACTGTGTGAATAGGATTTAAGTGCATATTCTCCTCTCAAAGTGCACAAGATTCATGGATTCCAATGTACAGGGTACAAAAAAAATTCGGCCGGGGGGGGCATGCCCCCGCACCCCCCTAGAAAGTTCGGGGACCACAGCACCGCTGCTGAAAAAAATCCTGCGGGAAACACTGTAGTCATGTTAATATACGTGTTAAATCGCTCTATATTCATACAGTGATCACTTATATAGTGTGCACGCTTCATAACTCCGTTCTCTCTGTCACCCGCTCTGCATTTAATCGGCAAATAAACTTTTCTGGGATCCCACTACTGATAACCAATCAGAAGAGAGAACGCTACAAACCGGCACCCGTCTCACTGCCGGTGCACGACTTACTGCCAATGAGATTGATGCTTTGTGACTTTTTAAAAATGTTTTATTGTGTTATGAAACTGTATGAAACTTAAGTTTTTATGCTGCCTTCTTGGCCAGGAGCTGAAAGGCTCTCGTACCCAGCTAGGTGAAACGTTGTAATAGATGGTCTTAGGTCCAGTTAAAGGGCTGATCACTGTAATTGTTCAGCAAAGATAAACTATGCAGACACAGCTTGCTAATCTGTTAATGTTCTCTGCAATCGTCATACATATGACGTCACCGTTTTTAGTGTCTACCTTTTACATTACATTCTTACTATCAACTGTATATACAAGAGCTTCTTTGTGTACTTGTGCATATATATTGATAAACCATGCATTGCTTATCATTGCTATTAATTGTCATTGGGTATTAGTATTTTTATGTATATTTTTTTAATATTTTTTTCTTTCTGACGTCACTTTTTAAATCAAAATCTTTGTATTTTGTTTTCAGTATTACAAAGTGCAAGGTTGTTAATTTGTTACAGACAGGTTGTAGAAAAAAAAAATAAAAAACAACATATGCCACAAAACAACAACAATAAAAGAAAGATCAAAATACCCAAAAAGAATCCCTCCCAAGTCACTGCCAGTGAGCAGCATATGTCAGAATCAGCCTGTCACAATAGTAATCAACGATAATGGAACGGGAAGACTGTAACTCCACTTAACTTTGCTTGATTATCATTTACAAAGCCTGGAATGAGTTTAAAAGTATTTCTGATACCTTGCATTTGAATGTTGACACGAGTACCAGATTTTTTTTTAACTTAAGGCAGGACATAACATCTCTCAGCCATGGTGTATGAGTCGGCGCGTTTCTTGTGCCTGGATTTGCAAAGCACTTTGGTCAGTAACAAGAATAACCACTACAGTACTTTCCTCTTAATCTCTCATCTTTATGTCTTTAGTCAGAGATTCAACACAACAGGCAAGAAAGTAAAGTTCAGTTTTTCTGCAAAAGATAATAAAATAATATAAGATCAGCTTTATTGTCCGAGTGACAGTAACTCGTCTTAGACAGGGCAGGCTCGGATCAAATTACCTAAAAGAGAGAAGACTTTGTTTCAAATCACAAAGCTGTGCAAAAACAGTGACAACAAAAAATGCAAAACAATACAAAAATAGTGAATGGAATGTAAAGAGTGACTATGTTGTTAATGTTTCACTGCTCAGTGTGGGGATGGCGGTGGGGATTAAATCATTTGCAGGCTTTATCTTCATGTGCCAAACGGACTTTAACACCAATAAAAGCTGAGATCACTGACTGTTTACTTCTGCCTGTCTCTCTGTGTAAAAGCCTGAAGCCTCTCTCTGGTCAGTTTTCTTATCTGGATACACCTTGATCAAACAAGCTCAAACTACTCTTGGCTCACTGTGAAAGTAGAGGAGCGAAGGTAAACACTTGGAAATAGACGGATAGTTCGACGGAGAGATTTTTATAACATCCAGATCAACATGTTTGTCGTCCAGCTGATGTTTTTCCTTCTTCTCTTCCAGTTGACGAGTTCAGGTAACAAACTCTTTCTATCTGTCACAATGTTGAACTGAAGTACCAGTTAAGGTGTCTGTGCATTGTGTATGACTGAACACAATCTGTTCACAGTGATTATTATTTATTATGATTCTTGACTCTGAAGATTATAACTGAAGGACCAGCTCAAGTTGTCAGTTCATTGGTTTATAGTGTCACCATTCTCAATATCAGCGATTGATTTTTTTTTATTTAAAGGTCATGATTAGATTTGATTCCCGATCTTTTTCTTATCAGACAGATGGTCGGCCATTTTAGACTAATCATAGTTTAAAGCACTGTTTTTATTGCTCTGGGAATGATTTAGCAAGCTGTATTCCTTTTAATAGTGATTGTACTACACTAAGGCCTGATAGTCACTTTTAGATAATTTATTAACAATATAAATGGAACAATACGTTGTTTCATCCATCAAATGGAAACCAAATAAGATAAGTCATAGAGGGAACCTGCCATCTGATTGTCCAGTACTACAACATTCTCTGTGTGAACGTGAACCTGGGGGCAGGGCTAGATCGTTGTAAAGCTTTTTGTGTCAGAATTTTTTTCCATCTAGAACCCAAGTTACCTGCAAACATTATTTCCTCTTCTCAGTAGTTGACCGAGATGTTAATAGATTGATGTAAAGAAAACTATCACAAACAACCTCTAATGTCTCTCTTGTCCCCTGTCAGGCTCAGGGCACTCTGTGTGGTTGATGGCCTCCTATATCTCAGGGAAAACACAATTCCCAGAGCTCGCTGGGATGATTATGCTGGATGACATCCAGGTGGGTTACTATGATTGGGAGATCAAACGACTGATGAGAGTGGAAAGCGACGGCAAAAAGACGGTGGAGCTGGATGTGGGTACAGAATTGGAGTTTATATTGAACGAGGTCTTCATCAGCATGAGGAAAAGGCTCACGATTTTCAAAAACCATTTTAACTTGACGTCAGGAGGAGTCCATGTCCAGCAGAGGATGGCAGGCTGTGAAGTTCTGGAGAACAGAGAGCCTGAGCTCATCATGTACAGGGACAGTTCTAATGGTGAAGACACCAATAGTCTGATGTACAACATGACTCACTTCACCTACTATGGCATTAACAGAGTGGCGATCCAGTGGGAACGCATTAAACAGTTGGGCAACCAGATGATGTTCTCAAACATCTACCTTCCCTACTGTGTCCAGATTCTCAAAAACCTCCTGGACAGCGAGAAGCGCTTGGTGATGCGTCGGGTCCGTCCTCGAGTCCGCTTCCTAACCAAACAGGTGTTGGGAGGGGCTCAGGTCACCTGCATGGCCACAGACTTCTACCCTCGCCACATCAACCTGACGCTGCTGAGAGACGGCCGGCCGGTGGACCAGGAAGAGCTGACCGGAGGCTCGGTGCTGCCCAACGGAAACGGACTCTACCAGGTACAGTGGAGGACACAGCCCTCAGCCCCAGTGGTATTTGCTTTTAATCACATACCTTACTGACATGGGCAGTTCAAGAGGGGTGTACTACGAAGCGAGATTAAGGGCTGAGCGAGGTCTGTTGATTCCAAAGCCAGAGTTTTCAGTATCACGAAAGGTCTCTTTCTACCTGGCTAGATCACCATGGTAACAGATGCTGCACATCAAACCTGCTCCGATCAGTTTTTGTTCCAGAGTTTGAGCTTAAATTCTCTTAGAGCGCTGCCCTTTGAGGAAACTACACATTTTGAAATCCCGCAGACCTGACAATATTGTCTGAGCGATAGATTCTCACTGAGGAAACTCGTTAAATCATTAAACTTATTGATCTGGGGCCGTATTCACAAAACATTTTAAGGCTAAGAGTAGATCCTAACGTGCTGATTTAGGAGTAACTCTCAAAAATAAGGGGCGTTTCACTCCTAATTTTAGGACTCCTAACTTTTTAAGATAAGTGTAATTCACAAAACATTTTAGCGCTAAAACTAGCTCCCAAATCTATGAAAAGCTAAGAGTCCTCGAGAGGACTCCTAAGTCACTAAGAGTAATTCACAGACAACCATTTGATGGTGTTTTGGAGAGATTTAATGCTAGTGAGCTTTATGAAAGGTTCCTAGCTGTAAGGGTTTAATGATCTTAGTAAAGCTATATTTAGAAAGTATAGACACATTTATATTTATTATATTTATATAAAAAATTATGTATTAAGCTCATTTTCCTCCAGTTGCTTTGGGTTTACGATGCACTGAAAGTTACTGTTGGTGTCACGTTTGGGTTTAATTTCCTACTAGAGGCCTATATGTGGCGCTTGGCAGCATCTCCTCCGTTGCTCTCCCACAGTGTTTCTATCATAAATTCACTCTTTGCTCTCATTCCCTCTCAGCCAATCACTGTAGGCATAGAAGGTATGAACATGCCATCATCCATAGCAACAGGGTCAACACCACCCTCTAGTCTTAGCTTAGGAGTCCCTCCCATTCCTTAGTAAAAGTTGCTCTTATCAGCTTTGTGAATGGGTTTTAAGAAATAACTCCTTACTAAGAACTTTTAGTGATCCTTAGGAGTACTCTTAGTGCCAAGATAAAATGTTTTGTGAATACGGCCCCAGTAAGTTAATGAACGAAAACAAAGCCCTGACATAAGGCTTACAGCAGAGTGAACTGTCACATCGCACTGGGGCTTTTTGCCACATGCTTAGTTATTGATGCAGAAAATGTAAAATAGCCTAGACCTACTGTATGCAGCGCCACTCTATGCTCTCTCCTCAAATGATTTTGCCTGGCAATTTACACACACTGGGTGTTAATGAAGCGTTATATAAAATCACAGGTTGCAACATTATTTCACTGTGGACTTCTTTCTTTTCATCAGTAGCGTATGACGTTTGCCATATGAAAGGAGCTATAGCCTACAATCCTTGAGTTTCTCTTTATGAATAAACTGTTTGGGACGTGACAGCAGTCGTTTGTCTAAAGTTAGCGGCACAAGATCAGTCCATTCTGTGCTGAAGCAGAGTCAAATGACGCATCCAACGGCCCCTTTCATGGGGACGCGCACAGAGCCTTAAAGCGGACCTATGATGCTTTTTGACTTTTATGACCTATAAACGTTGTTATGATGATTTATAGTCATGCTTAACCATACTAAATTATCAAATAATGACTTACATGCATTTCGACATATTCCCTGCTGACAGTCTGGGGTGTCTGTGCAGAGCACTAGACACTATTCTAGCCAGTCGAGAAGTCACGTGTTCAAAGCGGCTTGACGCTTTGTAACTTCGTGACGTCGCATGTAACTTCGTGAAGTCACCACGCGGATGTATCCATGTATGGTAATGCTGTCACTTCCCTGTTCGCGTCTGCCTCGCGCCCTTATAGGTCCATGCTCGCGCTTCCCGCCACTGAAAGTGTTCCGGAAGGAAGGTAACCAATCACAACGGAGTGGGGTTTGCAGGAGGGGGGGGGGGGGGAGGCGAGCGGAGATTGCCGAAGCACAGGCGGAGTGAGCGGAGATGCCCGAAGCACACACACTCAAGTGTTGACAGGACGTGCTGGATCGCCAAAATAAGAGAAAGAGCTTCCTGAAAATCTACATAGTTTTTTGTGATGTGATTCGTGTCAGGTTGCTCTATAGCAGTGTAAAACAAGAAATTAAGACCAGAAAAGTAGTATAATAGGTCCTCTTTAAGCTGAAGCCCCAGTTTAACATAGGAAATTGATAACTGCCTTCGTGATACCATTCCGCTCTGAGCGAGGGCTACATTATGTTGAACCAGCTCTGGAAAATAGTGCCAGGCTCTGTTGAGCTTGCTTCGGAGCCAGTGTTTCCCCTAGAATTTTTTTTAGGCCCGGTG
This sequence comes from Hyperoplus lanceolatus, assembly GCA_026929865.2. Lineage (NCBI taxonomy): Eukaryota > Metazoa > Chordata > Actinopteri > Uranoscopiformes > Ammodytidae > Hyperoplus > Hyperoplus lanceolatus. The sequence continues at coordinate 37,073,962 of CM049401.1, forward strand.
GTAAAAGCTGATAAAAAGTATGCGTGCGCACCAAATTTCTAGTAGAAATTGACCAAAACTAACCGTATTATGGAGGAGCCTCTTTTGACAGCCCGCATAGGGTTATGCCTTCACATTCGGTACTTTTGTACATTTTGTGTTTCCCTCAGGATTTTTTGAGACTGCTGGGGGAGAATGGACCTTCTAGTGGGGTTTGGGGGCTTGCCCTTGCGGAAGAAAACCTTTACCATTTTAAACTTAAATGCATCAATCAGGTGCACTTTGAGAAGCTAAATCTGATTTTATTTATTTTTGCTCTGTAAACAGCTGTCATATGTCCTGCCAAAAACAATTTTCTGGAATAATTTGGCCATATAAACTATTGAAGAAAAACACATGGATATGAAAATAAAATACAATAAACACTAAGACCTAATATAGACAGGTATGTCCTATCTAGTATTAATTTCTGGAATAATCTGGATCATGAAAAAATTTCTTTAATTTATCAAATATTCATTTAAAATAAATGAATTAACCTATGCTACACATCATGATTAGCCTATCAATCAAAATGTGTGCAAACTTAGCCAAATTTCATATTCCGACTATTATATTTCATGTAGCCTAGTTCTTAATTTAAAACATAAAAATAAAGTAGCATTGAAAATACCAAAAAATAAAGCTTGTAGGGCTACAATAGCTGTTTTCAAGATAACTTGCTGCTGTCTCAGCTGTTGATACAGATTGGTTGCCATGGCGACGTAGCGACTTTAACTTTCTAAGTTTTGCTCAGCACTTTTTCCTGTTCAACTCCCTGAGTCCTAAATATCTCCAGTGTACCTATGCCATGGACCTATAAAGGAAGGTTCTTTCTTGTCAGTTTCCCTGTTTGACATGTGCGCTACGAATGCACACGCGCATCGCGCCGCGCTAAAATAGATAAATAATAAAGTATTTATTTATTTTTTACTTTTTCTTTTTTTGGGGGGGGGGGGGGGGCCGCCAGGCCTGAATAATGGTAGGGGAAACACTGGTATACCCCTCAGGTTTTCCTTCCAGAATTTTTTTTTTTTCTAATTAGTATTTTATTGAGTTTTTATACACCACTGTTGCATTGTAATCAAAATTGTAGTCAACATTACAATTTACATCTTACCATTTATCCCTTCGTGATGTTACATTTTATACTGGTCTGAACAAAGTCCGCTGCTCCACAGTTAGATGCTATTTGTGGATCATTTAAAACATACAGTCTCGGGCAGAACTCCAAGCTAGTCCGGGTAATGTTTTCAATGCGATCATGAATCTTTAGCCAGTAGTTCTGAATCATGGGACATTCCCTGAGCAGGTGAAGAAGAGTCCCTTCTGAGCTGCAGCACTATCAGCAGTCTGCATTATCCCGCAGCTTCAGCCTAAACAGCTCGGAGTCCAATAAAAGCGATTTAAGAATCTTAAACTGGATTAATCTAATTTTAATGTCTCTTGACAGCCTCTTGATGTTTTCACAAATACGATCCCACTCTTTATGTGTGACATCAATGTTCAAATCTGCCGACCAAGTTAACATTGTCGCAATATGGAAGCCTCATACCCCATACCCATTATTTTCGTAGTCTGAGAGAGAAGGTTTGACTGTTGAGGCTCTATTCCTCTCCCTATTACAGTAACTAACAAGTGACACATTAGCAAGTACTTCCAGAAATCATTTCTGGGCAGATTGTATTCACCAGCCAACATTTCAAATGACTTTATGTTATCCTTCTCATATAGGTTTGCTAGTGTAATAATTCCTTCTTCTACCCAATCTTTCCATAAAAGAGAATGTTTATTAATGCGCAACTTTGGGTTATTCCAAATGCAAGATTCAGAATTAAGATAGACATTGATATTAAAAGCTTTAGAACACTTCTTCCACACATTAAAGAGGTTGGATATGATAGGGTGAGATTTTAATTTGGAGGGTATAGTGCTAGACAGAGCATTTATAGGGGCAAGTGGGGAAAACAATCTCTATTCAATCTCAAACCAGGGAGGGGCTCTCTCAGGTGGCAGTGTCCACTGAGCAATATGTCTGAGACAGAAGGCATAATGATACAGGGCTAGCTTGGCGAGGCCCATGCCACCCTTATTGATTGGAACCTGAAGCTTTTCTAACTTTATCCGTACGTTTACCATTCCATAAAAACTTTTTGCAAATTTGGTCGAACCTTTTAAAGTATTTCTGGGGTATTGCAATAGGAAGACATTGAAGCAAATAATTCAAACTTGCCTTCCAGAATTTATTTTAGTCTTTTGACTTGCACCCCTTGACTACCAGTGTTTGAGGTACAGGAACGGTTTCTGTCACCTTTTCTTCAACCTTTTAATATTCCTTTAAGTTCAATACTCACTTACATTTCCTTTGTTTCCTTTGTTTCTGTCCACCACTGACCAGGTGAGGAAGATGCTGACGGTTGGTGACGAGGAGCTAAAGAACAAACCCAGCTTCACCTGTACAGCTTCTCACCTGAGCCTGGACAACAGGCTGGAGGTGAGCTGGACGGCCGAATCGTCCAGCTCACACAGGAATTGGATCAGCAGCATCATCTCTGCTCTGCTCGGCTTGGTGGTCGCTAGCTTCCTGCTAATGCTGCTACTGTGGTACAGGAAGAGACACAGGGAGAGGTCAGAGGGCGTTAGTCTGGAAACCAAAGAGAGCAGCCAGGAGTCAGTGGCAGAGCCAATGATTAGCTCTGACCCCGTTAACCAAAGTATGGAAACAACAGAGAGCAGCCAGGAGAGGCTGACTACCAATGAAGGAACTGAGTGATTTGTTAATTGATTGATTTTTTTTTAAAGATATTTTTTTGTAATTTTTATGCTTTATTGATAGTGTAGAGACAGAGTTGAAATGGGGCAGAGAGGGGAGTGACATGCAGAGAACAACCGCGGGCTGGAATCGAACCCGGGTCTGCTGCTGGCCAAGGCCCTGGGGGGGGACGCCCTACCAACTGAGCTAAGGGCGCCCCCAATTGATTGATTGATTGATTGATTGATTGATTGATTGATTGATTAATTAGAACAGTCCACCTGGGCAGGTTAAGTGTTCGTGATTTTTTTTTGTTAAGATTATTTTTGGGCATTTTTTCTTTAATAGACAGAGATGAAACGGGGCAAAGAGGGGTAGACATGCAGAGAACTGACCCGGGCCCAGGGGTGGGTTACTGCACGGGCACACCGCCAGGGCACAGGGCCAGGGGCCCAAGGGTGGCCTTAGTAACTTTTCATGTTGCATAGTCAAAGAGCTCAGTCTCTGATGTCAATAACAGGGTCCAAAAAGGAATAGCCTAAATATAAGTACTCATTACAATTTAACAAGATAGAAATTATCATGGGCCCCTCAACTAGTAGGGGAGAAATACAAAAGCAAGTTAAAAACAACAGCATTAGTAGCTCTGTGTAAGGGGGTCCATGAGGGGCCTTGAAGGCCCCCTCACACATACAGGAATAAGCTTTCTATGTGTGAATTCTAAATTGTTCATAAAAAGTAGCTATCCACCCTTTATCTGTTGAAATGGGCCCCTGCATCATAGAACATGGGTCTGCAGACTAATCTACTGAACTGTTTTTACAGTTGCAGAGTAAAGAGTGCTGCCTGTTTAAGAAAAATCTGAAAAATAATGTTCCTCTTGCATCTCAGGATTTGATATAGCCTCTCAAAGTGCACCAGATTGATGCATTTTACTTTAAAAATAAATTGTGAATTAATGCCTATGTGCCTGATTGTATCAGGCATGCAAACTCGTCACCTTTCGGCGAAATTCGCCGTTTTGGAAACGAAATTGGCCATCAATGTGATTCGTGGAGATCCGTTGAGAAAATATGGGTGGGTGGGCGGGCGGAGCGGACCATGGACATGGAGTGACCATAGTGACTAACTATGATTGACGGATGTTAACTCCTATCATATGAGCTTTGACGATCATTTAGCCAATCAGAAACAGTGTTTGTCATTGAGGGGCGGTGACATCAGTCAGTCAGAGCGTCTGCAGGAAAGTTTAATTTTTTTTCTCTCAGTCATCGGAGCGTTCAAGTAGCCGCAGCCGCTGCCGCTGTACTATTATTTTACCGTGTTAATGTGCCTACTAGTGTTGCCACCTGTTCCGTTTTTCCTAGAATTGTTCTCTTTTTTCACCAGCTGTCCCAGGAAAAAATAAATCTCTCCCGGGACACAATTTGTCCCGTTTTTTTGGGGGAAATGCCAAAACCTCATTTGATTTCCTTCGTTCAGTAGTTAAGGCCGTTTCACACGGGCCGAGGCGTTTGTTGCGCCAACTAATTCTCAATGGAGAGGCGAGCGGGGCCGGGCAGAGAGAAGGCGCAGCGTTCCGTCAGCAGGCAGCACGACAAGCGTGCAGGGGCGGTCTTAACGATCTCGAGGCCCGTTTCAAGACCCAGTGTGGGGCCCCCCATTTTTTTTTTTTTTTTTTTGATAAATAATGCTTGTGCATGCTCCCCGCGAAAATAAAAAAAAAAGCTTGTGGACCCCCCCAGACCTCCCTACCGGGGTTTGTTTTGGGACTGCTCACCTTTTTCATGGCTTATGAGTTTGCATGCCTGTTGTATGAATCCTAAATGCACTACTGTTAATGAAGATGTTTATGTAAAGACTTAAGAGTCTACTGTCTACTTCTAACTCCAAGAGTTAGAACAAAACACTGTGAAGCAACATTATTTTACTCTTATCTTACTATTTTTGTGCCGCACTGCGAACAAATATTGTGTATTAATGCCTGTGTGTCTGATTGTATGAATCCTAAATGCACTAATGTTAATGAAGATGTTTATGTGAGTCTATGTTTAATAATGCACTTTCTCAGTGAGCTAGTTAGCCTCTGTGCTAACTTCATGTGCTGTTCTTTTGTAGTGTGCTTCGTGTTAGCTGCCTAGCAAGCTAACTGTATAACTGACCAGTATACAGCTCTGGAAAAAATTGAGTGACCACTCCAAATGTTCAGTGTCTCTCGTTTTACTATTTATCGGCAAATGCTTGAGTAGAATTAACATTTTGGTTTTAAAATATAAGTTACTGACAACATTTCTACTGAATTCCAAAACATGTTTTGTCATTAAGAGCATTTTCATTAAGTTGTGTAGAGATGAAGAGTGAGGAAATATCCAGACTGGTGTATTGTTTATGTGTGACATTAAACGGAGTCATAACCAGTTGAACTCGCCTCTTGCTCATCTTTCTTCACAACACACTGGAGGGGTTTGAACCAGACAGACAGTAAAGTTTAGTTGATCTTTGTTACATCTACACCCATGGGGCATTTTTTTTTGCCCCATGGGTGTCCCAAGTGGAGTCAGCGATTCTGAAAAATGTTTGTTGACAAATCACTTTGTCAAAATCAGTGAATATCTCCTCATGATCCACTACCTGTCTGTACTGTTCACGCAGTGAAAAGAAAATCAATTGTAAAGAAACAGCCTAAGCTCGGTATGTTAACAAAGGGAGTTAAGACTCAGAAACAGACAGAATGTTCGACGGATAGATTTTTCCTCATATCCAGATCAACATGTTTGTCGTCCAGCTGATGTTTTTTCGTTCTTTTGTTCCAGGTGACGAGTTCAGGTAACAAACTCTTTCTGTCTGTTCAATAGAAGTACCAGTTTAAGATGTCAGTTCATTGGTTAATAGTGGTGTCAGCATTCTCAAAATCTGCGATTCAGATAGATTTAAAATTTTAAGGTCACGATATAATTTGATTTTAATTTATTTTTCTTTGAGCACGGATGGTTAGCCTATACATTTCGAAAGTTATTTATTTGTCATTGCTTCAGGGACGAGACAGCAAAGCATCTGTTCTTGTTGAAAAATCTAAATGGGAATTTAATTGTTCTGAGACTGCTTTGCCAGGCTGCTCTGCACCATTGATGGTGCCAGTGCGACGCCTAGTGGCGAAAAATGGGTAGTGTATCTGGTGACAATACTGTTGTTAAAGGCCTACTTCACCTGGTGGGAATATGAAGGTGTATTGAATTCTGAGATCCTATGTAGTATAAATGTGCAAAAAAAAAAATTAAATCGGTTCATCCTAGCCTGAGAAAAGGCAGAAAGAGTGTTTTATGGTCTCACTGTCTCACCCTACATTTCTCTTACTGTGATGTCACAGTAACACTTCCATCTTAGCGAAAGCAACTCAAAGACCAACATCCAGATTGATTTAATTGATTCAAGGTGAGTGATTTTCTGTTCATGTTAACGTTACATTAACAACATGTGTAAGTGTTATCCTCAGTTTATTCACATCACCATTATTATTATATTATTATTGTTTGAGACAGCTGCCGTTGCTGTGTAGCCAACACGTTACGTCTTATATGATATTTGCGATGTATATAAATGCTATCGTGTTTAGCTAACGTAATGTAACCATGGGTCGTTAGTATTAGGCTGTTGTCCTCAATGTTAAGTTTATGTCGTCTATTATTTAAAATATTATAAATTCCTTTTTAAATAAATAGTTCCGGACTAATGTTCTAAATGTAAACTACCGCTTGCTCTTTGAGTATAGAGGGTGTGTGTGTGTGTGTGTGTGTGTGTGTGTGTGTGTGTGTGTGTGTGTGTGTGTGTGTGTGCATTGTGTGCGATGCCTCTGTATAACTGAAATCTCCTAATTTCCGTTCTCAGATCAGAGCAGGATGTGGACCAGGCAGCCGACCAGCAGAAGCTTTTCAGAGAATAAAACTAAAACTCCCATGTGAGGGAACGTGATAGAGACAGTCTATTCCTCGCACACATTCAATGTTCATGTGAAAGTGCTATTTTTCCATTTGCAATTATTTACTAATCGACTAGTTGTTTCTAGCCGACAAGCGGCTGTTTTTATTATTTTTTTGGCATTTTCAAGCTTTATTTGATAGTGCAGAGTTGAAATGGAGAGACAGAGAGAGAGAGAGAGAGAGGGGGATGACCTGCAGTAAAGGTCCACAGGTCAGATTTGAACCCGCAACCACTGCAACGAAGGCCGGAGCCAATATGGTACACGCTCTATCCACTACACCACCGGATCGCCCCAGGCAGCGGTTGTTTTAACGTCTAACCGACCCGTCATATGCATCCCTAGAATACGGTGACTTCGGTGTTTCCATGCCCTAAACACAAGCACCAACCCTACAAACACAATAAGTGCTTTGCACTGTGTTTGAAATTCTCCAACACACTTCTTTCAAAACACTACACACTGTTTTTTACACAAAGCACATTGTTCAAAAATTAAATCTCCTGCAATCATGGGCAACACACCTCTCAGGATCTACCACTGCACCCTCTCTCTCTTGTTCTCCTTGCTTCTCTGTCACTTCTCTTTCCTCTCTTACTTGGTCTACCTGTATTTTCTGTAATAAACTTGAGCACTTAAACAACAAGTAAGAAATGCTAGAAATCTTATTTGTTTCCTTCAAATTACCCTATATACATGTATTTGTAATGTTCAAATACTATCACCTAGCATTATGCATTCAAATCCAAAAGAAAATTCTCAATAGCTTGAAAGTTTGCTTCCCAATTTGCTTCACTAACCTCAGCTCCTCCATTGTCCCCGTCTGCCTTTCTTTTTCTAATCACCCAGCTTTTTAGACTCATCTGTAAATGTAATATATATTATTTAACTATGTATATATACATTGTGCACAGTGCATCCCTTAAGAGCTTGTACCAGCCTTTTAACCTCTGAGCCCTAAGCCATTTTTTAGATGTTTTGGTTCGCCTGGATTTATTCTCTTATCAAGATTGCATTCATCACCCCTATAATGCATAGCTGTCAAGCTATCATTTATTTGGGCCACAACCTGGACTATCAGAATATGTGTGCTGCAGTGATGTCGTTTGAATGTAGGAAATTATCAATTAGACAGTAAAAAAGCTAAAAATATCTCACAATTATTTATTGATTTGACACAAAAAGGCAAATTGATTGAGCTTGTTATTGCTTAAAACACTTCCTCTTAGTCTTGGGAGTCAAAAAGTGATGAGAAAATTCTAAAATAAATATAAATTATACATAGTAGAAACTATTCATAATCTTTTAAAAAGTCCATAGGCTTTTCCCCTGCATTTATGCTAATGACCACATGCTTACAGGCGATTAGCATAAATCCCTAACTAAAATACGCGATGAAAACCGATTTTATATGGCAATAAAGAACAACATCGGATCTAACAGTTCCCGAAAATACCTAGGCTACAAGCTCCTGACTGGATATAAGCTCCTGTAAAGGCTACGAGTGATCCAAAAAGAGCGACAAACCACACACACTAGTCTACTAGAGGAAAAATGACACGGAGGTTACGGTTTATAGCCTAGATAAAATAAAATAAAATTACGATAGGGCTCAGAGGGTTTTTAACACTGGAGATCATGTTGAGACACATTTTCACATCTCTCTCTCTCTCTCTCTCTCTCTCTCTCTCTCTCTCTGTGTGTGTAGAAAAGGCCCCAAAGTTATAGGTTACAGTGTTTAATACTTCTTACAGTGTGTTAAGTTGTGGGTAGCTGTCAGTTAGGGCCGTGACGTCAGTCGACTGGAGAGTCTTTTTAGTAGTTTCCTTTCTCCTCTCGCTCGGTCAGATGTGCGAGCGTGCATGTAGCGATCATTCTAGTTTGTACATGTTTGTTTGAGTTGTGGAATCACCCGTGTGTGAGTAAGATTGCTGTTCTAAGTTATAGTTTATGCATGTTTTAACGGCTGCGATTCGCGGGTCGCAATAACAGCTGTTCCAACGTCTCATCAGGAGCGGAGTTAAACCCTTTGTTCTTTTCCCGCGATCTGTGTGCTGCTGTGTCTGTGAAAGAGAAGAAAATAAAGAGCGGATAAACCCAACTCCTCCTCTCCTAGTCTCATGCTTATAATCTGACGTTTTTGGCCATAAGTGGTGTTCTGGCCGACACCTCTGAAGTGAAACCAGTGATACAAGCAAATCAGCGCGGTAAGCTACATTCACCAGTTTCCTCCGCTACACTTCGCTCTTCCGCTTCACTCGCTGCTGGAATCAATGTGACTTTGCAACCGTGTAGGCTACTACTGCCAACAACTGCCACACTCGCTGTTAGGTTATTCTTCTTCTTTGATGTTGGCTACGTGATGATGTGCTGCGCAATTTACGTTACGCGCTGCCCATTTTCTAGAAGGAGCTACGTACCAAAAAAAAAAAATTGAAAATGTGGAGGAGAAGGATTTTTATAGAAGCGGCGCACGTTCACTCAGCAGCGGCGCAGCGGAAAACACTGAGTGCACCCCTATTCATTTTTCTACAATTATTACTGCACACACTAGGATATGATATTAATTGAGAATTTCAAATGAGACCAAGATGACAGGCTAAAAGGTAATTAGAGCGAAATGTATGGGTTAAGGTTATGCAAGTTTTCGATCATACTTTGTGTGCTACTGAATTTATTTTTGTGCTACTGATTATTTTTGCTTGCTAGCACCAGTGCTACCACCTAAAAAAATAAGCGTACAGCCCTGTGAGGGGAAGCTGTCTTTGTGAAGGACCTATTGTCACAAGCTATCTGTGCAGAGTAAATTAGAGTCAGACGGGCTCTGATAAGTGTTGTAGTTTTAGAATATTTTACATTACAAATCTTGAAAGTCCTGCGTCACAACCATGATACGTCAACACCGGCTTACAATTTCTGAAGAAGTTATATGAAATGTTTCGATAATTTTATTTTCCTGAAGTAGTTCATACTAGCACCTTTCATCAACAGAAAAACCAAACTGCTACTAGAAAAACTCTATTTGTTCTGTTTAAGAAACGTTAAGTATGTCAACACCGTCAGATATCAAAAACATGTATATTCATATACATTTTGAAAATATTTTTTTGTGGCTCTATCAGTTTTGGTGAATATTTGATCACTATACATCTCATGGGTCTAGCATAAAATGAGGGAACATTTATTTGTGTTTTTTGGTGTCTGACGGAGTTGACACAAAATAAGGAATGGCGAGCTAAAAAGCCCATGTGAAAAAGGAGAAGCAAGGTAAAAAGTCCATTTTGATACAAAAAACAAAAGCTGGGAGGTTGTGTCAAAGCTTAGCTCAGTAGCTTAGTATATGTTGGAAACATACATGTAATTTTATTTGCCTAAACATAGGGTTTGTATTTTTTCAACATTGCACCCTGTTTTGTCCCACTTCTCAAGAATCACTGCTATATGAAAAAGCTGACCGGGTTCGACCCTCACTGGGTCTTCTTCAGGGCTCCAATCCCAGGATAGGCCACCAGTTTATGAACTTTGAACTTTTATTGTGGAGTATTTGGAGTATTTCAACACAACAACATTTATTGAACTCTTACTATTTTAGACACTGCAGAACCTCTAACTGAGTGTGAAATAATAGTCATAAAGTTGACAGTAACATGAAGCAGTAGAAAGCACAGGCGCGTTGTCAAAGCAAAACTGTGAACTGGCAAGAAAAGCAGAAAGACAAGACGGTCTACTCCTGTCTGTCTCTCTGTGTAATAGCCTGAATCCTCTCTCTAATTGGTTAGTTTTCTTATCCACCATAATGCAGTATTGTGATTGGCTCAAACAGCTCTTTGTATTCTGTCAACAAAGAGAGTGAAAGTCAAGGAGTGAAAACACAAGAAAGACGGATATTTCAACAGATAGATTTTTCTAATATCCAGATCAACATGTTTGTCGTCCAGCTGATGTTTTTCGTTCTTCTCTTCCAGGTGACGAGTTCAGGTAACAAACTCTTTCTATCTGTCACAATGTTTACCACTGTCTGTACTCAGTGATTATCATTTATTATGATTATTGATTCTGAACATTAGAGCTCAGACACCAGCTTAAAGGCATACTAGGTGATTCTGGAAAATGTTTGTTGACAAATCACTGTTAGTCAAAATCAGTGAATACCTCCTCACAATCCGCTACCTGTCTGTACTGTGTATATGCTGAAAGAAAATCTGTGCGAGATGTGATCACACAGCCTAGGCTTTGTAAACTGGTATGTAAACAAAGGGAAGGTTTACAAAGCGGGCGCACTTTGGTTACATACCACATTGTTTAGTGAAGACATCTGAGTTTGCAGGCAAGGCAACTTTAATTGTATAGCAAATTTCCTACACCAAAGCAACTCAAAGTGCTGCACACATTTAAAATAGAGTAACATTTTTTTAGATCTACAATCTAGAACCCACATTATCTGCAAACCTCTTGTCAGTCAGTGTGTTTCCATGGCACAACTAGATTGGATTATCACATATATCGAACTAGACACTCGAACGGACCGCGTCACTTGTCTGAGTATACATGGCCTTTCAGATATCGGATAAATGTCCGATGCATGGCTGTCTCCACTATGCTAGGTGGCGCTGTAGCCCTTTCAACCATGCTTTCAACAAGTGGTTATAGAACCATGTCCGGTTCCCTTCCGGCAATAACCCATGGTGTAGCCTATAACGCGCAGGCACACAAGCACAGAACGAGAAGTCCGATATGCGATATCCGATCCCTGTATACATGCAGAGAGAATGGACACAATGAACGAGTTATCTAGGTGTTCTTATCCGACTTCTCTTGTCCGTTAATGTGCCGATTTGTGTGCGAAGAAGATCGAATAAAGGTGTTTACATGCAGTTTAAAAGTCCTGTTGAAGTCTTATTCGTTTAGTTACCCGATTATGAGTCTGCATGTAAATGCACTGACTGTTTGACCAATATATATTTCTTAATCTCAATATAAAGGATTTTTACTGGGAGTTTTTTCACAGCCGAGCTAAGGGTCTAAAGGTGCGGCCACACTACACGCGTTACTCGCGTACATACGTGTATAAAATCTGCAATTTTTCCATAGGGAACCATTGGTTTACGCGCGTATATGCACGGTCGGAGAATAGTGTACTGTACACAGAGGCTGATGAGAGACACCGAGGAGGAAAATGTATTGCAGGCGGCCGGTGCTGTATGAAGCCGCTCGGGGTTAGAGGACGTGGGGAGAGTAAACCAGGAGAATGGACTTCCTGGTTAATTTAGTGAATATGTGCAGCTGTGCTTTAGCTGATAAAACAAGTTAGCGCCGGATAGCATTAGTTAACTCACCCGGTTGTGTGCGGGCGGCTAGTGCCTCATATTATGAACCCAAACATGACGGCTATGTCCGGGGAACTTTCACAACAAGTACAGCGAAGCACCGGTGTTGATCTACGCCAGCCGCGGTCCCCTGTCACAGGCAGGTAGGGTAATGTTGCTACTTGCCTTTATTTTGTGCCGCCGTGCACCGATGCTGCTGTAACTGTGTTTGTTATGTAGCTGCCGTGAATATGCAATGCTGTTTTAATGCTAGGCTATTTGTGCTGTTCAGTTTGTCTTTTGGCACAGTTGTTGGCCGTGTTGTTGTTGTTTTTGTGCGGACATGCACGCTGTTGTGTCGGGTCGGGTCTGATCGCAGCCATGGTTGATTAGGGGAAATAAATTATCGGGAGGGAGACTAGGCACGTAAAGCTTACGCGCGTAGTGTGGCCGCACCTTAAGGGCAGGGTGTCATATTGTATGGAATGTAAAGCCCACTGAGGAAAATGTCTATTTGTGATATTTGTCTATACAAATAAAACTGATTTGATTTGAATATGTTAATAGATCAGAGGCAAAGAGAACTATCACAAACAACCTCCAATGTTGCACACTTACCCACAATGCTTTGCTCCTCTCAGGCTCAGGAGGGCACTCTCTGTTATTGTTGTCCTCCTACATCTCAGGTAAAACACAATTCCCAGAGTTCTCTGCGATCATTATGCTGGATGACGTCCAGGTGGGTTACTATGACTGTGAGATCGACCGGGTCTTGAGAGTGGGACATGATGGCAAGAAGACGAAGGAGCTGGATCTGGGTCAGAAGATGGAGTTTATGTTGAACGAGATCTACCCCGGCATGAGAAAGAGACTGGCAATGTTCAAAAACCATTTCAACTTGACGTTGGGGGGAATCCATGTCCAGCAAAGGCTGGCGGGCTGCGAACTGCTGGAGAATGGAGAGCCGGCGCTCATTATGTTCAGAGACAGTTCTAACGGGGTGGACACCAACAGTCTGATGTACAACATGACGCACTATACCTATGCTGGGATTGACAGAGTGGATCTCCAGTGGGAAACCCTGAAACAGTTTGGCTACCAGATGATGTACTCCAACATCTACCTTCCCTTCTGTATCAAGACGCTCAAAAACCTCCTGGACAGTGAGAAGCGCTTGGTAATGCGTCGGGTCCGTCCTCGAGTCCGCTTCCTAACCAAACAGGTGTTGGGAGGGGCTCAGGTCACCTGCATGGCCACAGACTTCTACCCTCGCCACATCAACCTGACGCTGCTGAGAGACGGCCGGCCGGTGGACCAGGAAGAGCTGACCGGAGGCTCGGTGCTGCCCAACGGAAACGGACTCTACCAGGTACAGTGGAGGACACAGTCCTCAGCCCCAGTGCTTCAGTCAAAGAATAGAGACTCCTGTTGAGTTGAAATGTTTTAAGTTCAGTACTAAAGTACATTTCCTTTGTTTCTGTCCACCACTGACCAGGTGAGGAAGACGCTGACGGTTGGTGACGAGGAGCTAAAGAACAAACACAACTACACCTGTACAGCTTCTCACCTGAGCCTGGACAACAGGCTGGAGGTGAGCTGGACGGCCCAGTTCTCCCGCTCACACAGGATCAGCATCATCTCTGCTCCGCTCGGCCTGGTGGTCGCTAGCTTCCTGCTAATGCTGCTACTGTGGTACAGGAAGAGACACAGGGAGAGGTCAGAGGGCGTTAGTATGGGAACAACAGAGAGCAGTCAGGAGTCAGTGGCAGAGCCAATGATTAGCTCCGACCCCGCTACCCAAAGAAATGCTAAATGAAAACTTACAGACTTTCAGCTTCTGGTGTATCGCGGTCAGACATACTTGCTCTGAACTAGGGCTGCAAGATTCTTTCTTAATTCTTTCTAAAAAAATGTACATGTTCTTACGATAGACAGTACAGGTTCTTACTTGTACCATTATCAACTTTTTTTTATATATATTTTTTTTTTAAATTTCAGACATCACTTTAAATCACTTTTCTTGTGCATGAATTTGCAAAGCACTTTTGGTCGACTCTGGTTGTTTATACATGTTATTTTATTTCTTTATTATATATATAATTTTTTTATATATAAATACACTTCTTTCGATTTCACCTAATATTATTTGGAGTGAGGCTTATTTTCTGGTTCTGAGCCGGTCTTTGTAATAGGAAACCAAATGGACCTGTACAGAGTTTGCTCGCTGAAGACAAAAACCAAAATGTTTTTAATCTTATGTTTGTCTGCTGCACTCGGTAACATTCCTTCCGTTTGATCCATAGACCTTACATTGATTTAGACCTTCGTAAAGCTTTCGACACAGTCAACCATCAGGTCCTTATTGCCAAACTGTCTGCTTTTAACTTCTCACCTTTAACACTCAAATGGATTGAGTCATATTTAACTGGTAGAAGTCAACATGTTTTTGTGAACAATCAACGTTCACCAGCTCTTAATGTATGCACTGGGGTACCACAAGGATCGATACTTGGCCCGCTTTTGTTCAGTCTGTATATTAATGATCTGCCGTTGGTTTGGCCTGATATCAAAATACAAATGTATGCAGACGACACTGTAGTATATGTGCATTTCAAAACAAAAGATCTGGCTGCTGCTAAACTGACCACAGCTATGGACCAGATCACTGATTGGCTAAACCATTCCTGCCTCCAACTCAATGTTAATAAAACCGTAGGAATGTTTTTTACCAAAAGACAATGTAACATCGTGTCGAACATAACAATATCAGGTCAAAACATAAGTATTGTGCCACAATTTAAGTATCTGGGCATTATCATTGATTCTACTCTTTCTTTTAAAGCACACATTAAGAAGGTGTGCAACAGGGTCAAGTTTAGCCTAGCCAATTTTAAATATATTAGAAGTGCCCTAACTTTTAATGTTGCCAAACTGTACATGGATGCCATGATTATGTCACATCTTACATACTGTATGACAAGCTGGGGACAAACTAACAGTTTGTCATTGAAGCCATTAGCGACTCTTTACAAGAGAACACTCAAAGTGTTGGACCAGAAGCCTAACAGCTCACATCATTGTACTATATTAAATAACCGTAAACTGCTGAGCTGGGAAGATGTAATCAAATATAAAAACATCTGTCTGGTTTTCAAAATTCTGCATAACACCGCTCCTCCTCCTTTAAAATCATTCACAATCCAACGTAACAGCAGCAACCAGATCACCAGAAGCACCACACGGGGTGACCTTCTAATCCCATTTAGAAAAAGCACATTTGGTCAACAATCATTCTCTGTTAGGGCAATACAAAATTGGAATTCACTGCCTACAACTATCAATGAAATACATACATATTCCACCTTTACAGCACATCTTAAAACATGGCTGTCCGACAACTATAACTGCACACGTTAATCTCTGTCAGACGTGATGTGTGTGTTTGATGTGTCATTGTTGCTGCCGCTCCATCTCTGCTGCCTGCCTGCATGTTCTGTCCTATGTACTTTCAATGTGATCTGTGTGGCCTATTTTCCCTTGTCTCCTATGTGTTTGTGTTGTTGCATGAACTGCCTTGATATCGTTGCCATCATCTGTGCTTGCCTGTTTGTTCTTGCTCCAACTGTGAGCAATATGTTTGTTTGTCTTTTTCCCCTTCTTGCTCAGGCCTGCTGTAATTATAAATGTAATGTATTTTTTTTTTTTTTTTTATTGTTATGTATTGTAGGTTGCCTACTGACAACTGGCCGGGGACTACAGCTGGAAATTAGCCAAATAGGCTAAAGCTGCTCCTTCCCAAAGGGGACTGTTCACCAAACTATAAACAAATAAACTAAACTAAACTAAACTAGATGTCACACACTTTTGGCAAAATAAAACTTCAATTTCGAGTTATAACTGAGGCTTACAGCAGCTTTACAGGTCTGCATCTCTTTAATAAAGGATGTCAATAGGGTAAATAATTTTGGGGAAGTTACAGTAAAATGAATAACCACTACAGGACTTGAGTAAATCTACATTTACTCCAGTACTTCCTCTTCCTCTCTCATCTGGATTTTCTTTAGTAAGAGATTCAACACAACTGCCAGGAAAGGAAAGTCCAGTTTCTGTAAAAGATAATAAAATTGGGGCGACTGGCTCAGGTGGTAGAGCGGGTCGGCTGATGATCAAAGGGTTGGAGGTTCGATCCCCGCCCTGCCACCTGTGTCATGGTTGTTGTGTCCTTGGGCAAGACACTTCACCCACCTTGCCTCGTTTGAATGTCGATAGTTAGCCTGCTGCTATCGGTGTATGAATGTGTGTGTGAATGGTAACGTGGGAAAGGAAAACAGGTCTCCCTTGATAAAGAGTCATCGGTCTCAATGAGATTTACCTGTAGAAATAAAGGTTAAACAAAATAATAATATAAAAATATGATAAACTTTAATGTCTGTCACGAGTCTCAGAAATTCCTCTTCGACAGGCGAGGGTCAAATGATGTAAAATACACGAGACAGAGACGGTGCAAAAACATTGAAAACTAAATTCAAAACAATAGAAAAAGGAGACATAATAGAATGTGAAGAGAATGTGTAGCTAATGTTTAACTGCTCAGTGTGAGAATGGCGGTGGGAAGGAAGTCGTTTTAATGTTGTTTATGTGCCAAACGGACTTTACTGCCAATAAAAGCTGAGATCACAGACTGTTTACTTCTGCCTGTCTCTCTGTGTAAAAGCCTGAACTCTCTCTCTGATTGGTCAGTTCTAGTATCCACCTGTAAACACCTCGATCAAACGGGCCCAAACAGCTCTAAGTTTCAACAAAGAAAGTAAAAGTTAAGGAGCGGAGTGAGAAACAGACGGACAGATTTTTCTAACATCCAGATTCAACATGTTTGTCGTCCAGCTGATGTTTTTCGTCCTTTTCTTCCAGGTGACGAGTTCAGGTAACAAACTCTTTCTATCTGTCACAATGTTTACCACTGTCTGTACTCAGTGATTATCATTTATTATGATTCTTGATCCTGAACATTAGAGCTCAGGCACCAGCTTAAAGGCATACTAACTTATTCTGGAGAATGTTTGTTGACAAATCACTTTTGTCAAAAGCAGTGAATATTCAGGTAACAAACTCTTTCTTTCTGTAAAAATGCAATAAAGATTTTATCTCTTGCTTTATCCAACATCTAGATTTTTGGTTTTTAATATTAATATTATATTCAAACATTTTTGAAAAAACTTTAATACAAAAGAATCATTGTGTCAATGTCAGTATCAACTGGCAAAGTTTCATGATGATACTGTATCTTCAGGTTACATTTTTTAAATTTTACCCTCGCATTAAACCGTGGTTCCGATTTGCTATTTCCGCCCCCTGTAGCTTTCTAGCAGCTAGTTGACCAGGTTGTCCACCCAGGTTGTGATCCTTGAAGGTCCGAGATATAATTTCTGGTGAACAACCTTTTACAACAGTCCATGCCTGTTCTCCAAGAAAAGGGTGTTTTGCCCCGCTGGGTATATTGGTTAATCACATGACTGAAGGATTATTGTAAAGTTTTTGTCACAATTTTTTCCATCTGGAACCCAAGTTACCTGCAAACATTGTTTTCATTTCTCACTGTTTGACCGCGATGTTAATAGATCAGAGGCAAAGAGAAATATCACAGACATCCTCCAATGTTTTGCACTTACCCACAATGCTTTGTTTCCCTCAGGTTCAGGAGGGCACTCTGTTTGGTTGTTGTCTTCCCTCATCTCAGGGAAAACACAATTCCCAGAATTCACTGGGGTCATTATGCTGGATGACATCCAGGTGGGTTACTATGACTCAGAGATCAAACGACTGATGAGAGTGGGAGGCGACGGCTTGAAGACGCAGGAGCTGAATCTGGGTCAGGAATTGGTGCTTATATTGAACGAATTCTTCCCCAGTATGAGAAAGAGACTGGCAATGTTCCAAAACCATTTCAACTTGACGTCGGGGGGAATCCACGTCCAGCAAAGGCTGACGGGCTGCGAAGTGCTGGAGAATGGAGAGCCGGTGCACATGATGTTCAGGGACAGTTCTAACGGGGTGGACACCAACAGTCTGATGTATAACATGACTCACCATACCTACGCTGGGATTGACACAGTGGAGATCCAGTGGGGAACCCTGAAACGGTTGGGCGACCAGATGATGTACTCAGAAATCTACGTTCCCTTCTGTGTCCGGATTCTCAAAAACCTCCTGGACAGTGAGAAGCGCTTGGTGATGCGTCGGGTCCGTCCTCGAGTCCGCTTCCTAACCAAACAGGTGTTGGGAGGGGCTCAGGTCACCTGCATGGCCACAGACTTCTACCCTCGCCACATCAACCTGACGCTGCTGAGAGACGGCCGGCCGGTGGACCAGGAAGAGCTGACCGGAGGCTCGGTGCTGCCCAACGGAAACGGACTCTACCAGGTACAGTGGAGGACACAGTCCTCAGCCCCAGTGCTTCAGTCAAAGGAGAGAGACTCCTGTTGAGTTGAAATATTTTAAGTTCAGTACTAAAGTACATTTCCTTTGTTTCTGTCCACCACTGACCAGGTGAGGAAGACACTGACGGTTGGTGACGAGGAGCTAAAGAACAAACACAACTTCACCTGTACAGCTTCTCACCTGAGCCTGGACAACAGGCTGGAGGTGAGCTGGACGGCCCAGTTCTCCCGCTCACACAGGATCAGCATCATCTCTGCTCCGCTCGGCCTGGTGGTCGCTAGCTTCCTGCTAATGCTGCTACTGTGGTACAGGAAGAGACACAGGGAGAGGTCAGAGGGCGTTGGTATGGAAACCAAGGAGAGCAGCCAGGAGAGGCTGACTACCAATGAAGGAACTGAGTGATTGGTTAATTGGTTAATTGATGAGAACAGTCCACCTGGGCAGGTAAAGTGTTTGTGATTTTGAGCACATTTTAGCACCTTCAGCTTTGAACAATCAACAACGCGTCTTTGTGTAGTATTCACACTGTCTTGATGCTGAATTGTGGTTTTTGACCTACTGTGAATCTTTTTTTTACTGCATGCTTACGACTCATTTCCAATTAGCCTGGTGAGACCAGCTTGGACTTTCTCTAATCTTGGTGGGGAGGAGCTGTCCGTTAGTGGAAGGCAGCCCCTGATTGGTTCATGGAGTCATCAATCTAGCCTCCAGTCAGACCGGACCCTCCCCACTTTCTGTCTGTTAGTGGAAGGCAGCCCCTGATTGGTTCATGTAGTCATCAATCTAACCTCCAGTCAGACCGGACCCTCCCCACTGTCTGTCTGTTAGTGGAAGGCAGCCCCTGATTGGTTCATGTAGTCATCAATCTAGCCTTACCCATGCATTTATTTCCAGTTAACTGGAGTACTGTAATGGCCTGTTCGAAAAAGAGGTTTTCTGCAACTCCAAATTACTCAGAACACCGATGCCAGGGTCCTCACCAGAAGTTAAAATATGAGCAACTTACACCAGTTCTAAAGTCCTTACTCCGTCTGCCAAATAATCTCTTTCATGTTTTAGTAATCACTCCATGGCTCTCGTCCTGAATAGATTTCTGACAGTCTTGTCCCATAAAACCCTTGTCGAGTGATGAGGTAAATTCGGAGCGGCCTACTTGGTGTTCCTAGAGTTAGAACAAAACACTGTGAAGTAACATTCTGTTATTATGTTACTGCGAACAAATATTGTTTAATGCCTGTGTGTCTGATTGTATGAATCCTATATGCACTAATGTTAATGAAGATGTTTATGTGAGTCTATGTTTAATAATGCACTTTCTCAGTGAGCTAGGTAGCCTCTGTGCCAACTTCATTTGCTGTTCTTTTGTAGCATGCTGCATGTTAGCTGCCTAGCGAGCTAACTGTATGATTGACCAGTGTACAGCTCTGGAAAAAATTGAGACTACTCCAAATGTTCAGTGTCTCTCGTTTGAGTAGAATTGACATTTTGGTTTTAAAATATAAGTTACTGACAACATTTCTACTGAATTCCAATACATGTTTTGTCATTAAGAGCATTTTCATTAAGTTGTGTAGAGATGAAAATTGAGGAAATATCCAGACTGGTGTATTGTTCCTGTGCTGACATTAAACGGAGTCATAACCAGTTGAACACGCCTCTTGCTCATCATTCTTCACAACACAAACCAATCGAGGGGTTTGAACCAGACAGACAGTAAAGTTCAGTTGATCTTTGTTACAGTTACACCCATGGGGCATTATGTTTTACTTGAAGGTGGAGTCAGCGATTATGAAAAATGTTTGTTGTCAAATCACTTTGTCAAAATTAGTGAATGTCTCCTCACGATCCACTCCCTGTCTCTCTCTGTCTACCTGTCTCTCTCTGTCTACCTGTCTGTACTGTGTGTGTGAGCCTACCTGTCTCTCTGTCTACCTGTCTGTACTGTGTGTGAACCTACCTGTCTGTCTGTCTGTCTGTCTGTCTGTCTGTACTGTGTGTGAACCTACCTGTCTGTCTGTCTGTCTCTCTCTGTCTACCTGTCTGTACTGTGTGTGTGAGCCTACCTGTCTGTCTGTCTGTCTGTCTGTACTGTGTGTGTGAACCTGTCTGTCTGTCTGTCTGTCTCTGTCTACCTGTCTGTCTGTCTGTATCTCTCTGTCTACCTGTCTGTACTGTGTGTGTGAGCCTACCTGTCTGTCTGTCTGTCTACCTGTCTGTACTGTGTGTGTGAACCTGTCTGTCTGTCTGTCTGTCTCTGTCTACCTGTCTGTCTGTCTGTCTCTCTCTGTCTACCTGTCTGTACTGTGTGTGTGAGCCTACCTGTCTCTCTGTCTACCTGTCTGTACTGTGTGTGTGAGCCTACCTGTCCGTACTTGAACAAACATTTTGCAGAATAGCTTACCCCACCTATAAGTACTGAAATGTACTTTTACAGATTTAAGGTTCTTATACTTCGGGTAATTCCAGGAAAATATTGTACTTTTTTTTTCTCCCATTACATTTGATAATGTATATCTTACGGATTCAGATTAAAGCTGGGGTATGTGATTTCTGATTGGTCAAAATGTACCGCTCATGTTAAGTTTGACCAATCAGAGCGAGGCTCCGATTTAAAAAAAAAAAAAAATCCGATTCTCTGTTCTTATCAAATCAGTTGTATTTGTATAGCCCAAAATCACAAATACATTTGTCTCAGTGGGCTTTACATTCCATACAACATGATATGATACAATATGACACCCTGCCCTTACACCCTTAGCTCAGCTGAGAAAAAACTCCCAGTAAAAACCCTTTACCGGAATTAAAAAAAAAAAAAAAAGAAATCTCAGGGAGAGTGGACAGAGTAAGGGATCCCTCTCCCAGGACGGACATGCTGCAATAGATGTCATAAGTAGAGAAAAATCACAAAGGAATTTATCAATAAGGAATTCTTATTGGCTGTTGGAACTGTCAAATGTTCAAATCTCTATCCCAACTGCTATTTTCTCCCCAAATTCTCCACCCCAGCTTTAATAGTTCAATACGAACATACTACCATCATATGAAATATTAATTATTTTGAAACGACACAAAGACTTTTAACTTGTCATGTAGCTGCAGTTTATTACCCAACAGGCAGAATTCACAACGAAGATAAAACACATAAAACATTTTATACAAAATCTTAAAAAACATTTCATAGCTGCAGCGTGAGGGGGCGCCCTTAGCTCAGTTGGTAGGGCGTCCCCCCCCCTTAGCTCAGTTGGTAGGGCGTCCCCCCCATGGGCCTCGGCCAGCAGCGGACCCGGGTTCGATTCCAGCCCGCGGTCGTTCTCTGCATGTCACTCCCCTCTCTGCCCCATTTCACCTCTGTCTCTACACTATCAATAAAGCATAAAAATGCAAAAAAAATATCTTTAAAAAAAAGCTGCAGCGTGAACTCGGAAGTCTTCCAGTGCTCTGATCATGTCTCTAGTGAAGCTTCTCATCATGTCTCTGGTGAAGCTTCTCATCATGTCTCTGGTGAAGCTTCTCATCATGTCTCTGGTGAAGCTTCTCATCATGTCTCTGGTGAAGCTTCTCATCATGTCTCTGGTGAAGCTTCTCATCATGTCTCTAGTGAAGCGTCTTCACTCAAACGGACATTCGTTTATTTTGGTCTTTTTTAGTTTATTATTAAAAATGGTTAAAATGTTAAATCTTCAAACGGCTGCTGGACGGATTCTCTCTGCAGGGACACGAACAAGAACGTGACAAAATCCTGTAAAGTGATAAAAAAGTGTGTGTGTGTGTGTGTGTGACAGTCTGTGTGTGTGTGACTGTGTGTGGATGTACTGTGTGAATTGGGGGGTCGCTGGTGTTTCTGTGTGTGTGTGTGTGTGCCTCTGTGAGTGTGTGTGTGACTGTGTGTGTGTGTGTGTGTGTGTGTGGGTTTCTCTGTGTCTGCGTGTGTGACTGTGTGTGTGGGTTTCTGTGTGTGTGTGTGTGTCTGCGTGCCTCTGTCTGTTTCTGCGTGTATGTGTGTTTCTCTGTCTGTGCCTCTGTGTGTCTCTGTCTGTGTGTGTGTGTGTCTCTCTGTGTGTGTTTCTCTCTCTCTGTGTGTGTGTGTGTGTGTGTAGAACGCTGGTGTGTCAGTAAACGGCTTCGTCTGCGTTGTCGTCGCTGTCGGCTCCGAATTCCTCTCCATTGTCAAAGTACGACATGATGTAATCCGTCTCCTGAAAACAAACAGGAAACACACGTTTAATGTGACAGCTATACATTTCGTTAGCCTCATAGCATTATTGCCTAAATCATATTTACTCTATTTATACTCTATATATTTTTTTTAACCTTTATTTCTACAGGTAAATCCCATTGAGACCGGAGACTCTTTTGCAAGGGAGACCTGTTTTCCTTTCCCACGTTACCATTCACACACACATTCATACACCGATAGCAGCAGGCTAACTATCGACATTCACACGAGGCAAGGTGGGTGAAGTGTCTTGCCTAAGGACACAACAACCATGACACAGGTGGCAGGGCGGGGATCGAACCTCCAACCCTTTGATCATCAGCCGACCCGCTCTACCACCTGAGACACAGTCGTATTCTACATCTACTTTTCGTTAGCCTAATAGCGTAATTGCCGAAGTCATATTTTAAGGGTTATAGAGTAGGGTAAAGTAGATGTAGATGTAGAATAGAGTAGATGTAGAATAGAGTAGATGTAGAGTAAATATGATTTAGGCAATAATGCTATGAGGCTAACGATTTGACCAATCACACTTAAAGGTGTAGTCAATGAATCTGGAGAACGCTTGCTGTCAAAATCATTTTGTCAATCAGTGAATATCTCCTCATGATCCACTACCTGTCTAAAAAAAAAAAGAGCCTGAGTTTTGTTCAATCTCCCCTTTTGGCAGAAGAGGTTTGAAAAAGCTCCTGTTCCAGTGTCCGGTTGTGATGTGGACAAAGTATTTTGGTGAATCAGTGTTTCTTGTAATTGTAAATATAAAATGTCGGGGCGCTCCGGTGGTGTAGTGGATAGAGCGCAGGGCCGGAGTGGGACTCATTTTCAGCCCTGGAGTTTCATGCGTCAGACCAGCCCACTTTAGTTCACGCTGACATTATTAATGTAATGTAATAACAACCTTAATATGTACGTCTGCAAAAGTGCACTGTTCTCTGCACCCTTGTAATTCTGTGTTTTTAGACCGTGTGGACTCAAATGCTCCTGTTTAGTCTAGCCTATAGGTGGCTGCCATGGTGCTACTATGTGCAGTAGGAGTGTGCGCAGACGTCATTATCTGTATCTGTTCAACAAACACAATTATCTGTATATGTACCTGTATTCAGATATGAAACCGGAAGTGGCTGGGGCTTATGTGTGAAAAAAATGTCACCAAGAATTATTGTCCCTTCAGAGCCTCAAATTGATTTAATATTGGCATGTTAACAATGATGAGATATATTTTCCTCATACTGTACTTCTCATCTGTTTCTCTCTCTCTCATTATAAGTTATGAACTGTCTGAGCCTCTACACGTTTGACTGGGGGACATTGAACATTCAGAGTCTGAAACACTAGGCCTATTACATCACAGTAAATCATAAACTTGACCAATTTATTTTATTTTTTTCATCTCTGTCCCTTTTTATTTTTAACTAAACTAAGTTGTATCATCGATCTAGATAAGATTTATTTTGCCCGTTTATTTCCCTCTTCTCTCTCTCTCTCTCTCCCTCTGTCTCTCATAGGCCTATCTCTGTCTCGCTATCTCTCTCCCTCTTTTTTTTAAAGTCTAACTTAGTTCAATGAATAATTAGCCTACTTTAGACTAGGAAACAGCGTTTTATAATCTAGTGGTCTAATTGATCAACGCACAAAAACGAAACTTTTTTTGAACAAATCTCTTAGTTATAAACAGATTGTATCAACTAAATAAGCGAAGTGTCTGCAGATCGAATATTTAAAGATCGATTTTATTAAATGAAGAGACGTGGTTCACGTTCAGAGATTTGAAATAAATAAAAGTCAGGAGGGACTGAAGGTGACTCGGGGTCACCGACATCCAGCGGAATTGAGAGAGACCGCGGCTCACGGGGCCAAGCATAAACACAGCCGGTCTATCTCTTCTCCGCCACGGCAGCGGAGATGAACAGCTGATAGGTGCCACTCAAGTTAAGGCAGAACGCGCCGCGTCAATTTAGTGCATGATAGGCAAAGTAAATAAATAGTTGTTTCCTGAATAATAACGAGATTATTCGCGAAGTAAACATATTCGGATCGATCATATCATTATCCGTGCTCATCCGAATAGGCCTACATGTTCGGATTCTGGCTCATCCCAGTGCAGCCGACGCTCCTGTCGCCATTGTCCCGAGCATGCATTGAACATATATGACTGGGGGCTGTCACTAACTTTTATGAAGCCTTTGGTATGAGCGTAGAATTACAAGTTATCTTCTTTCACCTCGTAGTCCGACATGGAAGACATGCTGCTAGTGAGAGACACGCAGCAGGGCTAGGAGGCCCTAAGTTCCTGTTTCTGCTTCAAAATAAAAGTCATCTCACGTTACGCCAGTTAGATGCTTTTAATGTGAAACTGAAGCTGTAGGAAATGGTCAGTTTC
This sequence comes from Hyperoplus lanceolatus, assembly GCA_026929865.2. Lineage (NCBI taxonomy): Eukaryota > Metazoa > Chordata > Actinopteri > Uranoscopiformes > Ammodytidae > Hyperoplus > Hyperoplus lanceolatus. The sequence goes on from CM049401.1 coordinate 37,099,048, forward strand.
CATTAGCAGTAACTTAACTGCGGACTAATAATGTGATTTTTAATGCACCAATAGGTATAATGATATTTTAACCAAGTGCCATGACTGGGCCGGCCCTCGCAGCCCAAAAACCAGAGCGGCCCACCGGGAATGCTCCCGGTTCTCCCGATTAGCCACTCCGGGCCTGATAGAGCGTGTACCATATCGGCTCCGGCCTTCGTTGCAGTGGTCGCGGGTTCAAATCTGACCCGTGGACCTTTACTGCAGGTCATCCCCCCCCCCCTCTCTCTCTCTCTCTGTCTCTCTCTCTCTCTCTCTGTCTCCCCATTTCAACTCTGTACTGTCTAATAAAGCTTGAAAATGCAAAAAATAATCTAAAAAAAAAAAAAAAGATAAAGCCAGACAACAAATAGCTAGGGCTTCAACAACTGAACCCTGTACAGAAAGACTAGAGGTTTTAAAAAATATTAATAAAAAAATCTTTAAAAAACAAAATGTCTGACCTCTTCAAACTCTTCCTCGTCGTACTCCTCCTCCAGCTCGGCCTCCTCTTCCTCTTTCTTCTTCTTCTCTTCTCCCTCCTCCTCTTCCTCACCGGAGGAGCCGCGCGCCTCGGTCTTCTCCAGGGTCTGAGAGGGACAGACAGGGAGAGAGAGAGACAGAGAGAGACAGACAGGCAGAGAGAGAGACAGAGAGAGAGAGAGAGAGGCAGACAGGGACAGAGAGAGAGAGAGAGAGGCAGACAGGGAGAGAGAGACAGACAGGCAGAGAGAGAGAGAGACAGAGAGAGAGAGAGAGGCAGACAGGGAGAGAGAGAGACAGAGAGAGACAGACAGGCAGAGAGAGAGACAGAGAGAGGCAGACAGGGAGAGAGAGACAGACAGACAGACAGACAGACAGGGAGAGAGAGAGAGAGACAGACAGACAGAGAGAGAGACAGGGGCAGACAGACAGACAGACAGGGAGAGAGAGAGAGACAGGCAGGCAGAGAGAGAGAGGGACAGGCATGCAGGCAGGCACAGACAGACAGACAGACACAGACAGA
>CM049401.1:37102571-37125071 GCA_026929865.2 Hyperoplus lanceolatus
AGACAGACTTACAGGATACAGACAGACAGACAGACAGACAGACACACAGACAGACAGACACACAGACAGACACACAGACAGACAGACACACAGACAGACTTACAGGATACAGACAGACAGACAGACAGACAGACACACACACACACACACACACACGCAGACAGACTTACAGGATACAGACAGACACACAGACAGACAGACACACAGACAGACAGACAGAGAAACAGACAGACAGACAGACAGACAGACAGACAGACACACAGACAGACACACAGACAGACACACAGACAGACAGACAGACAGACACACAGACAGACTTACAGGATACAGAGCAGTGGGCTGCTGGAGGGAGGGAGGGAGGCTCTCTCCTCGGCCGATGCCCACGGCCTCAACGCTGAAGCTCATCATTCTTCGCCCGCGCCCGCGACCGCCGGCCCCCGCACCCGCCATCTGGGCCAAGGACTGGAACCAAACAGGGCTTAACTGGACCGAACCAAACCCAACCAGGCCTCACTGGGCTTAACCAGACCAAGACCCAGGCCTCCGAAGATCCTTAGAACAAACAGAGGAAAACAAACTTTATTTTCTGCAGCTTTAAGACACAAACATTAGCAGCTGATGTAACGTTAGCACCACAATGTTGGTGAAAATAACCCTGAGTTCTGAATCTCCTCCACTTTCTTTTCTCTATTCTACATACTACATCCGACGATAAAAAGAATCTAGTTAGGATGCAGTAGGCATACTATTGGGACATACTTTACTCTCTTATTTCATCATAACATTGCGCCTTGATCTTGCCTCTTGCTTTTATATCCGTCTCATCCCCGTTTGTTTTCATATGGAGGCTTCGTCGATGTGACGTCACTTCACGTGCGCACCGGATTGTGGGTCAGAATCGCCCAAATAGGATGCACTTTTCAACACTAAATCTTGGCCGGATGAAGTAGGACATCCGGGTACTTCTAACCATCCTAAATCTGGCCACAAGAATCAGGACATCCTAAATCTTTTTTCTACCAAACTATATAGTAGAAAGTATGAGATTCGGAACGCAGGGTAAGTTCTTTAAAATGTGTTCAGAACTTGCTGATTCATTTATCTCTAGAAACTTGAACCAGGCCTAACTGGACCGAACAGGGCTTAACCGGACCGAACAGGGCTTAACCAGACCCAACAGGTCTTAACTGGACCCAACAGGGCTTAACTGGACCCAACAGAGCTTAACTGGACCCAACAGGGCTTAACTGGACCCAACAGGGCTTAACTGGACCCAACAGGGCTTAACCGGACCCAACAGGGTTTAACCGGACCGAACAGGGCTTAACTGGACCCAACAGGGCTTAACTGGACCCAACAGAGCTTAACTGGACCCAACAGGGCTTAACTGGACCCAACAGGGCTTAACCGGACCCAACAGGGTTTAACTGGTCCAGACCAGGCCAGGCCTCCTTAGATCGTTAGAATAAACACAGGAAATCAAACTTAATTTCTGCAGCTTCAGAATCACTGACACAGTATTCTTGAAATTAAGTTTATTTTGAAATATACTTTTGTGATCAGATGTATGTCACCAGACCCAGGCCTGCCCACACAAATGGCTGGGCTCCTGAAAGCCTCCAGTCAATGCCCCCCCCCCTCCTTACCCATTACTCCTATCAACAATGAGTGTGAGTGCGCTCATCCCTCATAAACACATACATGTATTTGTAGAGAGACTAACTATCTTATCAACAGGGACTTCAGGGACAGTTGGGGGAGCAAGGGCTCATTATGATGTCACAATAGAAGCACATTTCTGACTTAGCCCAGCAGACCAATTTATTTTGATTCTCTTACACTCACACGATGTTTAACAGATCAGCAGATCTCTAGAGAATAATCAGTTCACACAGAGACATTGTTCTTCTGTAGGATTCACTAAAGCAAACAGTTTTCTATGCTACTAGCTTCTGGTATAAGATACATTTACACTAATTGACTGCACCAAATATTGCACTTTTTGGTATTTCTGCACATGACATTAAATCATTTGAAATCTGTTGGTGGTATTGTTGAAATAAATAACTCTTAAAAAACAACATCAACACATTCTTCACACAAATGAAAGAAGGCGGTTCTCTACATGAATAACCAAACCAACCTGCCCTCAGAACTATGAAGTTGGCCTATGTTTGGTTGCAACATTTAGGCTTAGTTCATTCTGCTCTCATCACTGCTAAAGCTCTGGAATCATTACAAAGAAGTTCTTAATCTTTGAACTCAAATCTGTTCCTTCAGTTATTTCCAGCTTCTTTGTGCCTTGTGTCTTTCTTTGCATTAAGAACTTTTTGAGTCTATTTTAATCTTTAGAAACCACACAGGAAGCAGGACCTTGGTGGTTACAATAATTAAAACAGGATGATGCTGCTCGTCAGCTTCATTGTGGTAGGACCCGGCTGGTTGGTCGATTGGCCAGGTTTCTGAAAAACTGGTCAGACCTGGCTGGCCGTGTCATCCTGAAGACTTATGTCAAAGCCTTTAGAAGTTATAGTCCCCAAAGGGAAATTCTTTTTCACAAAAAATGTACTTTATGGGGAGAGATAATTTAAACCTGTCTGTAGACTCAGGACAATGACAGAGTAACTAGCCTGTCCTGTTTATAAGAGTGTAGAAGAACTACAAAAGGAACCCAACCTGTTTTTTCATGGGGTCCAAATACTTTCCACAGCCACACCCAGACACAAGTGGCTGGGCCTTAGAAAGCCTTCCCACTTTCTACCCCTAAAGGGCGGACCTGACCAGACCAAACCAACCCTCCAAAGAGCCTTAGGGCAAACACAACATCAAACTTATGTACACTTTCCCTGCGTTCTGAATCGCATACTTTCTTTAATTATTATTTTTTTTTTAATATATTCTTTTGGCATTTTTATGCTTTATTGATAGTGTAGAGACAGAGTTGAAATGGGGCAGAGAGGGGAGTGACATGCAGAGAACGACCGCGGGCTGGAATCGAACCCGGGTCCGCTGCTGGCCGAGGCCCATGGGGGGAGAGGGGGGACGCCCTACCAACTGAGCTAAGGGGGGGGGGGACGCCCTACCAACTGAGCTAAGGGCGCCCCCTCTTTCTACTATTTAGTATGGAAGAAAAAAGATTTAGGATGTCCCGATTCTTGTGGCCAGATTTAGTATGGATAGAAATACCCGGATGTCTACTACATTAGGCCGAGATTTTTAGTGTTGAAAACATCATCCTATTTGGGCGATTCTGACCCACAATCCAGTGCGCACGTGAAGTGACGTCACATCGACGAAGCCTCCATATGAAAACAAACGGGGATGAGAAGGATATAAAAGCAAGAGGCAAGATCAAGGAGCCATGTTATGATGAAATAAGAGAGTAAAGTATGTCCCAATAGTATGCCTACTGCATCCTAACTAGATTATGTTTATGATCAGACGTAGAATGTAGAATAGAGAAAGGAAAGAGTATGAGATTTTTTTTAAGGTTATTTTTTGGCATTTTCAAGCTTTGAGTGAGTGTGAGAGAGAGATAGAGAGAGAGAGAGAGAGAGAGAGAGAGAGAGATAGATAGATAGATAGATAGGCAGCCTATTTTATTGACCCCGAAAGACACTGACATCCAGTAGCAGCAAACATAGGCTACGTAATAACACAATCCATAACAACCCCTATAACAGCATAAACTGTAGCATAAATAGATAGCTAGATGGATAGATAGATAGATAGATAGATAGATAGATAGATAGATAGATAGATCGCCTACGTAATAACAAATCCATAACAGCCCCAACCCTATGCAAACACAGCGTTAGCCTCTTAGCACTTTAGCTCGTCCCAACCTGTCTCACCTTCAATGCCGCGCTGTTTGCGTTTCTCTCATTTTCATAATCCGGAAGTAAATCATATTGATTTCAGTGGAAAATCCGAAATCGCGCGAAACCAAAACAACACATCTTTGTTTACATCGAGCGGCGCGCGTCTTCTTCTCGTCCTTCCTCCTCTTCCTCTGTCTGTCTTCTTCTTCTTCGGTTGTGTTCAGTCCCCCAGCACCGCCCCCTGCCGGACGGTGGGTACATTACACACACAGCGAGAGGGTGGACAAAATAACAGGAACAGCCGTTTCGCCTGAATGCATGAAAAGTAACCTGATATATTTACTAAATACAAAATTCCAGGTACTTGTATATTGGCTAAAACAAAACAATGTGTGTGTGTGTGTGTGTGTGTGTGTGTGTGTGTGTGTGTGTGTGTGTGTGTGTGTGTGTGTGTGTGTGTGTGTGTGTGTGTGTGTGTGTGTGTAATATCAGTAATCTAGTGTTAATATTCCGGAGGTTCAAACTTCCTGTTAGGTTTGGACCCCCCGGAGTAAAAATTAAATTATTAAAAGGATTTTTTTTGGTTAAAAGGGAAAAACACACTCACACACACACACAGCCACACCGACATTACTAACAGGGGACTATCGCAGGTACCAGTCAAGTGTGGCAACCTATTTCTGGTCATTTAAAAAATAAAAAAACACAACAGAAAATTTAGTTTTAATGTCTTCTGTCATAATATTACTTTAAATGTGTTTTTTTAATTTTTTTGAAGAATTTGCTAACAGTGGACTTGAATCATTGGGTGACATCTAAGAGTGGACTCCATTCACTGCATCAATGGAGCTGTCTGTGCCTTTTGTTTCACTCAATGAGTGTTTGCTTGCTGCAGTTACCTCCCTTTGTTTCTTTTTAAGATAGATTATATACCTTTAACTTTAACACTAACTAAACATATGATACAAATACTATGAATATAATCATGGCCACATGTTGCAAATAAATATCAAATAAGAAGTAACTTGTTGGATGCACTAATATCAGGGACATAGCAACAACATTTTCCTTATCCAAGCCTTATCTTTATTTAAAGGAATGTGTTCACAATGTTACATTCTAAAGATTTATTAAACCACTACAGTTTATTTTGCGGTTCTAATTAGAAAAAGGTCCTCTCTTCTACTGTTTCAAATGACATGAGTCCTCTTTTAGTTGGTACTAATTGACACAAGTTCCCTGTTGGTTAGGATGGAATGATATTCACACTCCGTTCATGTATGAAACAGACCTAGCCAGATCAATAATGCCTATGAAAATAATCTGAACTGCATTTGAGAATAGTTATAACATAACATATCATTTGAAAATGATTGTAGAGTTTAACAATGTTTTAATACATATATTTTTTTAAAGATTTTTTTACGATAGCTGAACGACAGTGGGCACAAGCGGAGCGACATGTGCAACACTCTAACTACAGTCTGCTTTACCAATAGTCACCTGAGCTGAACAGTTCACAACACCTGCAAAACCCATTCCAAGCAACACACTGTCACACACATCTCAAAACACAAACACACACTGTCAATCAGAACACACAGAGTAAAAACACCAGCATCAAACACCAATAAACAAATTACAAACATTTACTCATTACAGTTTGAATAATGTGAGTGACTTGAATGAAAACCAACAGTTTGCTTCAGTAGATACACTGCCCGTCCAAAGAAAGTCATGGCCACTAGTTGCAAATAAATATCAAATAAGAAGTAACTTATTGGATGCACTAATATCAGTGACTTAGCAACACCATTTTCCTTACCCAAGCAAATGTGTTCTCAATCTTACATTTTAAAGATGTATTAAACCACAACAGTTTAATTTGCTGTTATAATTTTCTTCTTTCAGTTTTAACAGTACGAGAGGGGACTTTCTAGTGAAATCTTAATTGTCTATTATAAAAAGTATTTAGCGGTGCTGACTAGATGAACAGAGGGCTGACACATGGATGACTGGTCTGCTGAGAGCAAGTATCTGTTGCAGTTTGCTGTGATTTTTAACAATATGTAATGCACATTATGGAATAAATCAAACACTGCTATTACTTTTAAAATGGTAAAAATATGCATTTTAATTAGGCAAACTGAATCATTCTTAAGAGAAATAACATATTATAAATGTAGTCTTAAATGTCTGTATGTTATACATATTGACTATACCTGCAGTCCTAAATTGTATGGAATGACAGGAGTCCCCGTTTAGTTGGCACTAATTGACACAAGTTCCCTGTTGGTTAGGATGGAATGATATTCACACTCCATCATGGATGTAAAAAACGTTGGCAGATCATTAATACCTATGAAAATAATCTCAACTGAATTTGAGAATAGTTATAACACAACATATAATTTGAACATGATTCGTAGAGATTAACATGTTATATTTAGTCTGCTGACAGCAAGTATCTGTTGCTGGTTGCTGTGATTTTTAACAATATGTAATACACACTATGGAATACATTAGAGGTGTAGTCTAGTTTTGTGTAGTGGGTATACTGTGATGATTCCCACCTCGCCTCTTCCTGAATATGCAACATAGCATTTTGTATACATCTCTAAACATATGGCTTACACTGTGGTTGTTTACAATGCTGTTGTTATTGCAGTTGGCGCAGCAAAGGTAAAACATTTTACACCCTACTAACATGGGTTTAGAAACATCAAAATTAGGAAGAACTTCCATCACAAATTATTTGTGATGGAAGTTCTTTCAAGGTTGGAGGTCAACTCAGGTGGAAGAATATTTCAGGAGACTTGGATGAATTATGAAGCAATATTTATTACAGGCTTGGCCAAGGAGAACCGGACTGCAACTCTCGTGACTTGCACTTCAATTCTGACAGACACTTCCTGAGAGCTGTGTATTAACCTTGTGCTATCTCTAACACCTCCCGGCTCGGGCACCAAGCGTACCAATGTTTTGGTTCAGAGCTGAACACGGTGAACCATAACATTCTGGAGTCTAAAGAGATGAGACTGTATCTATACAACTGACTTAAGTGTCTCCTAACAGTCTATCAGGCTGACCTAGTGTCTGAGATATAGACAAATACACAAGACAGGCATAAATTAACTATACATCTCTACCATAAATATTAACCATACTAAAGACTGAAAATTCCCTCCCAACATGTACTTTAAGTTCACTGTATGGAGGTAGTTTAGGGCAGAAAACCAGTCTGTGATTGTAGCAGCATGGTGCTATGTTATACATATTTACCCTACCTGCAGTCCTAAATTGTATGGAATGACAGGAGTCCCCGTTTAGTTGGCACTAATTGACACAAGTTCCCTGTTGGTTAGGATGGAATGATATTCACACTCCATCATGGATGATAAATACCTAGCTAAATCAATAATACCTATGAAAATAATATTAACTGCATTTGAGAATAGTTATAACACAACATATAATTTGTAAATGATTTGTAGAGTTTAAAAATGTTTTAATACATATATTGTTTTAAAGATTTATTTGTTTACGATAGCTGAACGACAGTGGGCACAAGTGGAGCGACATGTGCAACACTGTCTGCTTTACCAATAGTCACCTGAGCTGAACAGTTCACAACACCTGCAAAACTCATTCCAAGCAACACACTGTCACACACATCTCAAAACACAAACTTACACTGTCTATCAGAGCAAACAGAGTAAAAACACCAGCATCAAACACCAATAAACAGATTACAAACTTTTACTCATTACAGTTTGAATAATGTGAGTGACTTGAATGAAAACCAACAGTTTGCTTCAATAGGATCACTGCCCGGCCTAATAAAACTTCACACACTCAAATATCTTGTTGGACCATCTTTAGCTTTGATTACAGCACATATTCGCTGTAACACATTTTGATACGCTTTATTTGGCACATAAAGTTGCTTAGAACCTAGGCCTGACCAACTGAAACAACCCCAGAAGGGTGTTTCAGGTAGCTGGTTTTACATACTTTGAGTTTAATCGAAAATCCAGAGTTGCTTATCAACCCTGGGTTTTCGGTTTCAGAACTGTGGATCAGCGTTGGATTAATCAACTCTGAGCGTGTTCACTCTGGGTGGAGCGTGTGCGTAAAAGCCATCGTCAATGGATCGCTGATAACATGATTCACCATGGAAACAGAAGAAACAAATGATTGATCCTCCCACTTCTCCACTTCTCAAAAAAGAAAAGAAAAAAAAAATCTCCGCTCCTCCCACTAGAGTTAGAAATATTAACGAATGAGTTTATGGTATGGAGAACAATTAACGGGGATATTGTCTAGTAACTCTGATCTAATCTCCTCTGCAATTCAGAAAAAAACAGAGAAAACATTTTTTGTCAAGAGAATAATTTCGCTTCCGTTTGATAAGCCATAGTCTATTTTAAAAAGTTACGCATATCAGCAGTAAAGTATTAAGCTGGCGCGGCACAGCATTGCTGACAGTGTTTTATATTCGCTGTATAATATGTTGGCAAGCTATAGCCTAATACTGTGCAGTAACAGACTGTCGCTTCTTTTAAATGGGGAGTGAAATACATTGCGTCAGACACATTAGGTGACAGTTTCCATTGAAGAGCCTGATTGATTTATTACCAGATCCATTTTCCTCAAGTGATCACAGTTTAAATGATTGTATAATTTTTATATTCATATTAGGCTATTTAACGAGGCTCGTCTGCGACTTTAGGATCGCACAAGTGAACAGTAACGATCGCGTGCAGCCGCAGCGTTACATGAATCCACCTGACATAAATCTGTTCAGTGGCACACACCTTAAAAAGCATACAATACTAATAGGTTTATTAATCTGAATGTAGAGCATGTCACGATGTGTAAGGGGGCCGCCTATATGAACGGACCAAGGGCTGAGAACAAGGCTACTGATCAGATAAATGATCGGTCAAACGTAAAATCATCAGGAAATGATCAAAACATCCCGATGGAGATTTCTATGGAGTGATTTTGCTTCAAACTGTACAGTCACGCGTGTGACAGTGACACTCTTTCTTCAGTCGGAGCTGCAGCGTAAAGTGAAAACAAACTCAGGGTAGGTCTAACCACCTCCCGAGCAGGTTAGACCCATGGCGTATGTTGCCGCAGTAACTGACTCTCGGTTGCGCTGAAACTGACCCAGAGTTTCCACTAACTCAGAGCGAACAAACTCTGCGTTGCCTCAAAACCAGCTACCTGAAACACCCCTCTGATGATATGCTCTCAAGTTCAATATTGAACATAGCCAAGAGTTCTATTGTTGATATTTAAAATGTTGATACAACCAAATAATTGTATTTATTTTAAGTGATCTTCCATCATGAACATTTTTTTTTTTCCCGACCACATTTCTTCAAAGATGAAAGTTCACTACTATCTCTCCAGGCTTTTCATAATGCGTTGGACAGTTCTTAACAAGATTTTAGTAGTTTCATCTTTTCCTGAGTAGTTTTCTTTGTTTAATGCAGGCCAATAATTTCACTTCACTGAAACAAAGTTACATCTTTTCCCAAACCACAGCATATGTCATCCTTATAGCAGATGACAAAATTACAGGAATTGATTTCTGTATTATAATTATAGAATATTTACACAAATAAATACTACAAAAAAATCAAAATGTTACGTGTCAATAAAATAAAAAATAGAAAAATATGATAGTTAATAAATAAAAATATTATCTATTAAGGCAAACTTCTGATTTAATTTACTTTTGTTTACCTAATAAAACTGGTATGTTATAAAATAATTTCATGTGAAAGAATTGAAGTTCCCTCTAAAAAAATGTGCTGGTGTTTTGTTTCATTTTGGTAGTAGGAGGATTTCTTCCTTTTGAGCCACAGAGCCTGAGAGACAATAAACAATATTTGTTTCCCTTTTCTCAGGCTAGGGTGAACAGATTTCTAAAATCTTTGCATATTTATACTACACTGTGTGCACAATTATTAGGCAAGTGAGTATTTTGGCCATATCATAATTTGTATGCATATTTTCCAACTTTAAGCTGTATACAATTGAGTGCTTATTCAATTTAAGCATACCAGGTGATGTGTATTTGCGTAATGAGTTAAGGTGTGGTCAAAGGAGTTCAACACTCTATATCAAGGTGTGCATAGTTATTAGGCAGTTTCTCTTTCTCAGGCAAAATGGGACAAAAAAGAGATTTAACGGACTCTGAAAAATCAAAAATTGCATAAAGTCTTTTAGAGGGATGGAACACTCTTGAAATTGCTAAGATATTGGGGCGTGACCACAGAACCATGAAACATTTAGTTGCAAATAGCCAACAGGGTCGCAAGAAACATATTGAGAAAAAAATACGCAAATTAACTGCCAAAGATTTGGAGGCCCGTGGCTGGATCAGTAACGTACACAGAGCTCCACTTCGACTCAGACGGCAGCAAGGTTGAGGTGGGGTACTGGTATGGGCTGGTATTATTAAAGATGAGCTAGTTGGACCTTTTTGGGTTGAAAATGGCATTAAAATCACCTCCCAAACCTACAGACAGTTTTTAGAAGACACTTTCTTCAAGCAGTGGTACAGGAAAAAGTCTGCATATTTCAAGAAGACCATGATTTGTATGCAGGACAATGCTCCATCGCATACATCGAAGTACTCAACTGCATGGCTAGCCCGTAAAGGCCTTAAGGATGAAAAATTATGACATGGCCCCCTTCCTCACCTGACCTAAACCCTATTGAGAACCTGTGGGCCCTGCTTAAACAAGATATTTACAGTGAAGGAAATCAGTACACCTCTCGGAACAGTGTCTGGGAGGCTGTGGTGGCTGCTGCACAAAAAGTTGATCGTCAACAGATCAAGAAACTGACAAACTCCATGAATGACAGTGTGACAGTTATCGAAAAGAAGGGTGGCTATATTGGTCACTGATTTTTTTTTACATGTCAGAAATGTTAATTTGTAAATGTTGAGTGGTTTTATCATTCTCACTTTAACAGATGCAAATAAATAAGTGAAATGGGAAAATGTTTATTTTTTCATTTAGTTGCTTAATAATTCTGCACACTAATAGTTGCCTAATAATTCTGCAAATATATGTATTCACTTAAAAAAGACAAAACCTCACTTTTAATTTCTTAAAACATTGAGGTTTAGGTTAATTTACATTTTGGATTGACCGAGAACACTGTAGTTGTTCAATAATAAATACATCCTCAAAAATACAACTTGCCTAATAATTGTGCAGACAGTGTACATAGGTTCCCAGAGTTCACTGAAATAATTATTTAAATAATTTTCCATCTTTTGAGTCTTTGATTAACATTTTTCTGGATTTCCTTTATTGGGATCATTCATTTAATAAAGACATATTACTTATACAGACTAACTTTCCATTGATGTGAAAGGTCACTCTCTTGTCCCCCACATACATACCTGCCAAACCATGCCCTTGCTGGCAGCCCTTCAACCCCCACCCCTGGCCTGCATTGTCTCTATTCAAAGTAGGCACTTCACACATTTTCTACAGCAACACTGACAGTGAGTTGGACTTATGTTATAAGACTGTGATGCTGTGTCTCTCCCAGAGGCTGCATACATCTCCTTGCAAACATAAATATAGTGGATTTATTAAAAGAGGTATGGTAACAGTTATATGCACCAATATTTTTAAGCTAAACCTAGTTGGATATCTGGTTCCTTTAGTAACTTTATTTTAAGCCTAGAGTAGCTCCCTAAAAATATCCAGCCATGTAGGAAATCATTTATTTACCAACATAATCAATTGATGGATCCTTACAAGAGAAACATGTACAAATGTGGAATTTACCTTTCAAATTCACTTTGAAGCCCATTAACCCTTCTAGTTTCACAAGGAATCCTATTGTGCTATCCACTCTGAAGATTTGGTTCCAGTTTAGGCGCCATTTTATGTTTTCCTCTGCATCCACTCTGATGCCCATAGTGAACAATCATCTATTCCCCCCATCTGTTGGGAATATATCCTACATGTTATGGCAAAATAAGGGCATTTAGGTATTCAGACCTTCATAAGGATGGGCACTTTGCTACTTTTTCAGACTTCCCAAAAGGTTTTAATTTACCGACATCCCATTTATTTATGTACGTTCAAATTAGACATTGTGCCTCTTCTCTTTTTTCGTGTTATCCTTCTCTCTCTATAAACCAACCATGGGAAGACCTTCTGACCTTTAAACCTCATCAGAAATTGCTAATTTCTAAGATGTATGACAAACTCATGGCTCTGGAAAACAATTTGGCTGTCGAAACTAAAAATGCTTGGGAGCGTGAGCCTGTGGTAAATTTGACAGATCAATAAGGTGGTACATAGTATGAGCTCATCTTCTCCTTGTGTCAGGCTGCATCTTATACAGTGTTAAAGTGTTACATAGAGTCCATTTCAGCAAATCTGAAATGTATCCAAATGGTGTGGACCAGTGTGACGGATGCCACGCCTCCTCATGTAAATTTAGTCATAATTTCACTCCTCTGAAACAGAGTTACATCTTTTCCCAAACCACAGCATATGTTTTCTGACGTGGTTGTTTAGGAAATAAGAAGCTATTCACTCCATCAGTGAGAGTTGCACTCTTACAGTAAATGCAAAATTGCAGGAATTGTTTTTGTATTACAATTATAGTTTACAAAGATAAATACTACATTTGAAAATGTTACATATCAATAAAATATGAAATAAAATATAATAACATTTTTGAATTATTGAGGCAAACTTCTGATTTAATTTATTTTTGTTTACCTAAAAACATGTTATAAAATAAACAATTTCATGTGAAATAATTTCACTCTCCTCAAAGGAAATAGTAAGATTTTTGTTGTTCAAACTGTATAAAATCTAAAAAAAAAAAATAGTTTGCTGATTTTCCATCTTTTGAGTCTGTGATTAATATTGTTCTGGATTTGTTTTATTGGGATCATTCATTTAATAAAGACATATTACTTATACAGACTAACTTTCCATTGATGTTAAAGGTCACCCTTGTCCTCAACATGCATACCTGCAAAACCATGCTCTTGCTGACTGCCCCTCTACCCAACCCCCGGCCTGCATTGTCTCTATTCAAAGTAGACACTTCACACCTTTTTTACAGCAACACCTATAAACCTCACCAGAAATTGCTCATTTCTAAGATTTATGACAAACTCATGGCTCTGGAAAACAATTTGGCTGTCAAAACTAAAAATGCTTGGTAGCGTGAGCCTGGGGTAAATTTGACAGATCAATGATGGGATAAGGTGGTACATAGTATGTGCTCATCTTCTCCTTGTGCCAGGCTGCAGCTTATATAGTTAAAGTGTTAGATAGAGTCCATTTCAGCAAATCTAAAATCTATCCAAATGTTGTGGACCAGTGTGACAGATGCCACCCCTCCTCATGTACATTTAGTCATACGTTTTTTTATTGTCTCAGACTACATAAATTCTGGACTGCCTTTTTATGCTTTTGGCGGGCAACAACTCCACATTTACTAGTTGCAATCAGAAATACTAGCCTTCACTTCCCTTCTGGCAAGACGTCATAGTTTACTTATGTGAAAATCTCCTTAACCCCCATTTACTTCTATCAGGCTTAAGGACGATATGTTTTTCCTTAAATTAGAAAAAAATAAACAACAGTGAAAGGCTCTTCTAAAAAAGTCTCACAAAAATGGGAATAGATCTTTAAATTCTGTCTGTGGTCAGAAATAAGCTGCAGTGTATACATGTGTGTGTCAGAGAAGTGAACATTTTCTAAGGTATATTCTCCTAACTGAATAAACAAACTTTCCTCACAGGAAAATGTGATCCCTGGAACACTGTTTGAAGTTAGAAAGCTTCCTGAAAAGTTACTGTTTCACTGTTGTTTACAGCAGCAGGGCCCAGAGTTTGGTTTACAAACATATTCTAGTTGGTTCCAGGTTCCTCAAAATAATATTGTTTTGATATGTGATGATAGAATTGAATAACATTTTATTATAAACATTGAACTTCACAAACATGTTTTAACTTCACCTAACAATATAAGATAGCTTGCCTTGTAACTTATAGAACATAATGGCAATTACAAAAAAAGCTTTGACTTCTAAACTTAAAGATGTAAAATACAAATTACTGGTTTTACTAGAAATTTCTCGCTAGACTCTCTTCACTCTTGCCGAGGTGACTACACATGGCTCTCCTCTTTCCTTGCCGCTGGAAGCTCAAACATGCACGTCACACCAGGAAATGGGCGTGTACTTAGACAGGAACAGCAAAAAGTGCAATCTGACTGGCTGTTGAGTTTATTTCTGCTTTGTGATTGGCTGTTTGGTAAATCCATATCAGGACTGTTTTTTTGTTTTGTTTTTCATATCAAGCATTTATGTCAAAAGCATATCGTCATAATCAACGCAAGTTTTATCGCAATTAATAATTGTAATCAAATGATTGCCCAGCCCTACTCTACAGTATGACTTTAAAAGGTGTCCCTTTAATAAAGATCCTGTTTGCAGTATGTGAAATTATCATGATCTTAAAAGGAATCAAGATGTGGTCTTGCAAATATGAGATCTCCTGTCTCTGTAAAAACTTCTAGTCTGAGAGTAAAATATAAGAGACTTGTGACAGGTTGTCTTGAGATATGAGACGTGTCAGACTTTTGCTTTGTGATGCAGTTTTGAAAATAAATAAATGTATTTCTTGATATTTACCTGCCCTCCACTCACTAAGGCAAGAGCCTGCAACAAGTTCACATCAGGCAGTCAATCTCTAAAGAGCCTCGGTAGGGAAGAATAGCCTACAGTTAATGTAAAAAATAAAGTCACAAGCCAACTATAACGTTTGTGCATATTTTTTAATATATTCTCTGGTAAGTACTTTTATTTATTCATTTGTTAACTAGAATTCATTTAGGCTTTTTATCTTATTCCCTTACTATTGCTTTGGTAAAGTTAACACTTATTTTCCATGCCAAACAAGCCCCTTTAAATGTAATAGAAATTGCATTGCAAAGGTAAAGAAAAAAGTGCCATTTTAACATTTGGGGCTTGAGGCTTTAGGGATTGTGCCTCAGTGACTCAGGGGCACTTTACACGACAACACGAAACGGTGCAAACGCGGAAAAATTCCTGCGGTTGCACTATATCATTTACAGGAAAACAGCAAACGCAGGCATGAAACCGCAGGTTTTTGAGATCACCTCCCAGGGAGGATTTTTTGGAAAACTTAACGGTTTTGGTTTCCTGTAAACACCGAAACCATTTCCCCTGATAACGCTGACGTCACGGCTCCACCCTCACACATGCGTAGTCTATAACATTTGCTGTCAAAATACCCACAACACAAGCGAGTTATAAAGTTAGAAGACAACATGAACGGTGTCTCCACGGCACCATCACTGTGATCAGCGGAGAGTGTCGTGCAGCGCTAAAATATAGGCTAACACTCGCCAATTTAGTCCAAGCAATTACCGCAGTAAGTTATTGAGACCACCCGTCACTTTGGCTGGGGAAAGATTTGTGCTCTGCCTGTTTTTCTAGCTAAATAAACGTGTGTCACTTCTATATGCCAGGGACACGGCCTCTCTCTACATTAAAAACACTATCAGCGTGCAGCGGTTAAGCTAGCGGCTACTGTTCAACAAAAGGAGCCTTAAGGCTACGGCTTCAAAGTAAAAGCATTTCACTGGCTAAACATTAATAGCATTTCACTGGACACACGTGAGTTGACTTTTATTTTGAAGTACGCCTAACAGGAAGGTATCAGCTCACGAAGTCCCTTCACTATCAGCAAGTCTTCTGTTTTTACGAGTTCAATGCGGTGAAATAAGAGGACAGAAAGCTTGTCTTTTACAATATTTGTAACCCCAAGCTTACACCAACCTCTTTATGAACGTTAGTGGCATTAATTTTCGGTTACAGTAAGGTTGTATGCATCAAATTGTACCGGAAGAGCTATCTACTAGGCTGTGTCACCGCTGACTATTGGCTTGGCACTGCTGCTTCAGCGATTTCGGCCCGTTTCCTCTGAAAACTTGTGTACGGGTGAAGATGTCAGATAAATTGTGTCTGAACGGGGTTTTTTTTTAAACCAAAAACTGGAAAACTGTCACGTTTTCACAGTGTAAAGTGCCCCTCAGAGCAGGCGAGTGCTGTTTCTATCTGTGACAGCCTGTGTCACTCTCTGATCGTATGCAGTGTGGGGGATGGGTACCTGTGTCTGACGACGGTCGTTAGGCCTTCAACAACAACAGCTAACTTCAATAGCCAAGATGTTATGTTGAATTCAGAGTGACTGTGACATGGGTCATTCTCCTTCCGCTGTATTGGAGAAGATACTTTGATACAAATTACATTTAAAATAGGTTGAGTACAATCAACATTTAACTTTTGTTGGAAATCAAATCCTTTAATACAATATGCTCAAAAAAGGATCTTAACAAGGTAGTAAACTTGAAAAAAATTAAAATATGCAACTCTTCCTTGAAAGCTCTTTTAAGCAATAAAAGTCCACTGAAAAAGTTAAACTTTCATATATTCTAGATTCATGACACAAAGTAAAAAATGTGAGGCATTTATTTTGTTTTAATTTGGATGGAACAAACATGGATTAAAAAAATCCAGTATCTCGACGCAAATCAAATACAATGCGCTGTAATGTAGGGATCTCAAAGTGATCTGCACAAAACAATTTTGTTTTTCGGTAAATCTTTTAGTGCCAATGCTTACAGATCAGTCATTTAGAGATGGCTACATAATACAAATGTAGCCTACTGAAATGCAACATGATTGGACTGTTGGAAATAAACAAATAGGCCTTCAGCTGGAAAAGTACAGGTTCTAAGCACCAGTTCTAAGTACCAGTTTGATGGAAATGTTGTGATGTTTGAAAGAGTTTTTGCGGAATAGTGAATGTAAATACATCAGGGAAGGGCTGACAGTGAATCGTGGGGGCAGCATATTCCATCGGTTCGTCTCTTCTCCACCATAAAAATATAATGTATTTAATTTAATTAGAAATGGTTCAGGTTAAATAAAGATAATACAAGCAGGAATATTTAACTGAATGAAATTGTAGTCCTTGATGTGGTACATGATCATAGAATAACTGTTGAAACAGCATGAATTCAGAGTGACAGCTGACTGAACCAAGGATGCAACTGAATAAGATAAACTTTTGTGCAACTGAATCATGGCTTAACCCATTGATGACTATGGCAATCTAGGATGCATGTCCTTAATGCCTGAGGGTTTTCTGAAAAAATAGTACGAATTGTCAAGTCTACCAAAACCTTAATATCTAAGCCTGTGTAGCACATAGAAACATGAAATAAAATACATTTAAAAGTTAAGGTTCACAGGTTTTATTTAAACATGCTCCCTTAGCGCTTACAAACCAACAAATATTTCTAAAAATCGTCAAAATTAGATGAATTAGAAAATTATTAAATATTGTTAATAAATAGATGCAATGTGTTGTGTGATTTTCGTCAGTAGTCTATAGTAGACCTTGATTCTGCGCACCAAACGCCACTAACTGTTCCGTCGCCGACATAGCCGGCGTATTTTTTTTATTATTTTGTTTTATTTTTTAATTTTTAATTTTTTTTGATTGACGTGATTTTCGGCAAACCACACAACTTTTGGGTGGTCACGTGGTCTTAAAAAAATCAACAAAACCCACCTCTTGTGTATTTGAACCAATGACAGTGCATTCTATGCTGGGAATGCCATGAAAATTAGATAAAGTAATAATGCTGCGCGATGCAGCATCAGGCAGGAGAGCCAATGTGGCATCGCGCAGCAGCCGTCATCAATGGGTTAAGCAAGCCAGGATAACAGAAATATCCTAGGTAAATCTTATCTTGGTTTTGTGCAATAGGCCGCAGGAAGCACACAGTGAACTGCCAAACTGTAAACAATAATGGAAATATTCCATACTGCGATCTGTTTAGTGATTTGGTGCCATCAACAAAAAACTGTGTCATTTACATCTTTAGGCTATAAACTGTGAGTCATTTAAATTTTTGAGAGAGAGAGAGAGAAAGAGAAAGAGGGAGAGAGAGAGACAGAGAGAGAGAGAGATAGCGAGAGAGACACAGAGAGAGAGAGAGATAGTGAGAGAGAGAGAGTAAAACTACTGCCTGATTATATAGGGTTCAAAATAATAAATAAATACATCTAGACCTATACATTAAAAAGAAAAACATCACATTATTGTTGTTTTATATTGTCTAAATATGTATGTCAATGTCACGTTTTGTGGCTTGTAGCCTACAATGTGAAACATTATTTTCACTGTATTTTTGCTGCTAGACGCACAGCTCACGAGAAGAATAGGCTGGAGCTGACACACTGTCAGATGTGTGTCGCGCCAAACCGACAAGGGACAGTTGGCCCATTATCGGTCGAACCTGTTACCATCAGAAGCAAAACACTCCGTTTAGACACTCCCCTCTCTTTCATCTGATCATTGAACACAGCGTTTTTACTCATCCTCACTATCAAATGTAATAGGCCTGAAGCCTATTGGCTCAGGGCTCCCGGTCAAACCAAAACTAATTTTCTTAATGATGGCAACAACAACACTTTCCCGTGATGTTAAGCTGATGGCGATTTATTAAAAAAGAAAAGAAGGAAAATGCACAGTGCTTCCTGCATTAGGGTCGGGTCCAGTGGCAGAGCAAGGACAT
Source organism: Hyperoplus lanceolatus (assembly GCA_026929865.2). Classification (NCBI taxonomy): domain Eukaryota; kingdom Metazoa; phylum Chordata; class Actinopteri; order Uranoscopiformes; family Ammodytidae; genus Hyperoplus; species Hyperoplus lanceolatus. The sequence goes on from CM049401.1 coordinate 37,121,077, forward strand.
TTTCATTGGGGTGGCCAGGATGGGGCCAGTGATAATTTTTGGGTGGCAAGCACAAGGGCTTCGGTTTCACTTCAACATAAGTGGGGGTCTGGGGGTAGTCCCCCATAAAAAAATGTGCTTCAAACATACCATTTTGTGCATTCTGGTGAATTTGGCCGGACCCAACTCGGGTCCGGCCAAATTCACACCACAAACAAACTGCAGCAGCCTGAGAGATGCACACTGAGTTTGTTCAGGTGTACTAACACGGCAGGTGTGAATACGCCCTAGCATCTCTGCCCCATTTCAACTATGTCTCTGCACTATCAGTAAAGCATAACAATGCCAAAAAAATATCTTGAAAAAAATAAATAATCCAGTTTGGTTTATTCCTCTTAAATTCATCCACGATGGAGTGTGAAAGTCACACCATCCCAACCAACAGTGGACTTCAGTCATTAAATACAGTGGAAGTGTGGACCTTTCTCTGTGATTGTGAAATAAACAAAATAAATATAGATTGAAGACACAAGAACACTGTCAAATTGATTGAAAACCTCTTCTTATAAAGATTATTAAAGGGAATCTTGAGGGACTGAATTACTCTAAAGGTCTAGGCCTCTAAAATGTTCTGATTGTAAAATTATAGTCTGATGATCAATCTGTTTTTGCAATTAATTAAAATACAAATAACGTATCTTTCTCTTTTAACTTGTCACACATAGTCTGACAGGAGAGAGTAGACAGAGAACCAAATTGGCAGCTGAACTGTCTTCACATACTGCAGGCTTTGGGTAGCTGTTCAGCCAGGTCTGAGATGGTCCAGAGACAATCTCCTTAACTCTCCGTTACATTTGGAGAATGTAGTACTGCAGGTAGGGTCAATTAGTATGACACCCATAAGACATTTTAGACCACATTGATATTATTATTTTCCCCTTGAGAATGATCCAGTTTGGCTTATTCCTTTTAAATTCATCCATGATGGAGTGTGAAAGTCGCATCATCCCAACCAAGAGTGGACTCCAGTCATTAGATACAGTGGAAGTGTGGACCTTTCTATGTGATTGTGAAATAAACAAAATAAATATAGATTGAAGACACAAGTACACTGTCAAATTGATTGAAAACCTCTTCTTATAAAGATTATTAAAGGGAATCTTGAGGGACTGAATTACTCTAAAGGTCTAGGCCTCTAAAATGTTCTGATTGTAAAATTATAGTCTGATGATCAATCTGTTTTTGCAATTAATTAAAATACAAATAACGTATCTTTCTCTTTTAACTTGTCACACATAGTCTGACAGGAGAGAGTAGACAGAGAACCAAATTGGCAGCTGAACTGTCTTCACATACTGCAGGCTTTGGGTAGCTGTTCAGCCAGGTCTGAGATGGTCCAGAGACAATCTCCTTAACTCTCCGTTACATTTGGAGAATGTAGTACTGCAGGTAGGGTCAATTAGTATGACACCCATAAGACATTTTAGACCACATTGATATTATTATTTTCCCCTTGAGAATGATCCAGTTTGGCTTATTCCTTTTAAATTCATCCATGATGGAGTGTGAAAGTCACATCATCCCAACCAAGAGTGGACTCCAGTCATTAGATACAGTGGAAGTGTGGACCTTTCTATGTGATTGTGAAATAAACAAAATAAATATAGATTGAAGACACAAGTACACTGTCAAATTGATTGAAAACCTCTTCTTATAAAGATTATTAAAGGGAATCTTGAGGGACTGAATTACTCTAAAGGTCTAGGCCTCTAAAATGTTCTGATTGTAAAATTATAGTCTGATGATCAATCTGTTTTTGCAATTAATTAAAATACAAATAACGTATCTTTCTCTTTTAACTTGTCACACATAGTCTGACAGGAGAGAGTAGACAGAGAACCAAATTGGCAGCTGAACTGTCTTCACATACTGCAGGCTTTGGGTAGCTGTTCAGCCAGGTCTGAGATGGTCCAGAGACAATCTCCTTAACTCTCCGTTACATTTGGAGAATGTAGTACTGCAGGTAGGGTCAATTAGTATGACACCCATAAGACATTTTAGACCACATTGATATTATTATTTTCCCCTTGAGAATGATCCAGTTTGGCTTATTCCTTTTAAATTCATCCATGATGGAGTGTGAAAGTCGCATCATCCCAACCAAGAGTGGACTCCAGTCATTAGATACAGTGGAAGTGTGGACCTTTCTATGTGATTGTGAAATAAACAAAATAAATATAGATTGAAGACACAAGTACACTGTCAAATTGATTGAAAACCTCTTCTTATAAAGATTATTAAAGGGAATCTTGAGGGACTGAATTACTCTAAAGGTCTAGGCCTCTAAAATGTTCTGATTGTAAAATTATAGTCTGATGATCAATCTGTTTTTGCAATTAATTAAAATACAAATAACGTATCTTTCTCTTTTAACTTGTCACACATAGTCTGACAGGAGAGAGTAGACAGAGAACCAAATTGGCAGCTGAACTGTCTTCACATACTGCAGGCTTTGGGTAGCTGTTCAGCCAGGTCTGAGATGGTCCAGAGACAATCTCCTTAACTCTCCGTTACATTTGGAGAATGTAGTACTGCAGGTAGGGTCAATTAGTATGACACCCATAAGACATTTTAGACCACATTGATATTATTATTTTCCCCTTGAGAATGATCCAGTTTGGCTTATTCCTTTTAAATTCATCCATGATGGAGTGTGAAAGTCACATCATCCCAACCAAGAGTGGACTCCAGTCATTAGATACAGTGGAAGTGTGGACCTTTCTATGTGATTGTGAAATAAACAAAATAAATATAGATTGAAGACACAAGTACACTGTCAAATTGATTGAAAATCTCTTCTTATAAAGATTATTAAAGGGAATCTTGAGGGACTGAATTACTCTAAAGGTCTAGGCCTCTAAAATGTTCTGATTGTAAAATTATAGTCTGATGATCAATCTGTTTTTGCAATTAATTAAAATACAAATAACGTATCTTTCTCTTTTAACTTGTCACACATAGTCTGACAGGAGAGAGTAGACAGAGAACCAAATTGGCAGCTGAACTGTCTTCACATATTGCAGGCTTTGGGTAGCTGTTCAGCCAGGTCTGAGATGGTCCAGAGACAATCTCCTTAACTCTCCGTTACATTTGGAGAATGTAGTACTGCAGGTAGGGTCAATTAGTATGACACCCATATGACATTTTAGACCACATTGATATTATTATTTTCCCCTTGAGAATGATCCAGTTTGGCTTATTCCTTTTAAATTCATCCATGATGGAGTGTGAAAGTCGCATCATCCCAACCAAGAGTGGACTCCAGTCATTAGATACAGTGGAAGTGTGGACCTTTCTATGTGATTGTGAAATAAACAAAATAAATATAGATTGAAGACACAAGTACACTTTCAAATTGATTGGAAAACCTCTTCTTATAAAGATTAATAAAGGGAATTTTGAAAATAAAGAACTAATCCAGTTTGGTTTATTCCTTTTAAATTTATCCACGATGGAGTGTGAAAGTCGCACCATCCCGACCAAGAGTGGACTCCAGTCATTAGATACAGTGGAAGTGTGGACCTTTCTCTGTGATTGTGAAATAAACAAAATAAATGTAGATTGAAGACACAAGAACACTGTCAAATTGATTGAAAACCTCTTCCTATAAAGATTAGTGGTAAAGGGAATTTTGAGGGACTGGACTATTCTAAAGGTCTTGACCTATAAAATGTTCTGATAATAAATAATAGTCTGATAATTTTTTTTTGCAATGAATTCAAATACAAAGAACATACCTTTCTGTTTTAATCTGCCACACATGAGAAGTCTGACAGTGGAGAGTAGACAGAGAATCACATTGGCAAGAAAATAAAGGATCTTACTGCTGATCTTTTTTCCCATGTTTGTTTATATCTATCTTTCGTCCTTTTTAAAACTTTTATTAACACTTCAACTCAACATATATATTTAGTTTCAAAAACAAAATACAAATCTATTTTCAAGAGACTGGTGTC
>CM049401.1:37135071-37142571 GCA_026929865.2 Hyperoplus lanceolatus
TGATGTCAGATCATCAACTATAACTCATTATTTATTGAATAAGTTTGCTTTTCTTTTCTGTTTTCCTTTTCTGTTTTACATCAAAGAAAGAACAACCAATGATGTCACTGGTGTTGTGATGTAAACATGAATTATAACCAATCAGCATCAAGTCTATAAGTTACTGATTAAATATTTGAATATTTATGAATGAATCTGTTAATAAATGTAATAAACTGAAAATCAGCAAAGATTTGTTCAGGTGTGATTCTACCTGCCAGCGAGTGTCACCTTCCTCGCTGTCTGTTACAATCTGGACATCTGCACTTTGTCCTCATGGAGTCTTTAAAGGGTCACTGTGTAGTTTCAGAGGAGGGGGATTTGTTTACATTCACAGAGCCAGCAGTTATTTTACAAAACATATTCTCTCTACCCAAAACGTCTTTCTTCCTATTAGGTGAAATGAAATGTCTGTGATTTCACCTGGTCAAAACTGAATTGTGGATATCAGCAACTAAATTATGACGCTCCATAAATCCAGTTCAAGATATCTTCAATTTCTGGAACAATGATTTGGTTTTCAAAGGATTTCTGAGAATTAAATTATAAAAAAAAAAATGCTGTAATGACCACTTTCTACCAGAAGGAGGAGCCACATACACTCCATAAAGAAAAGTTACACAGTACAGCTTTAGAGCAGATGTAAACAAACTTTATCACAAAGTCAAAATCTTCATTTTATCAGTCAATAAATAATGAGTCAAATTTTTTATTCCAATTCAGTTTATTTGGTTCACGTGTCTTAAACATCAGAAATGAGAACAAACAGACAAAGCCGGACATCAACAAACATCATACACACAATCTGTCTGTCTGCCTGTCTGTCTGCCTGCCTGTCTGTCTACCTGTCTGTCTGCTCCGTTTAAAGCTCCCAAATGCTTTCATTCTTTTACGACACAATAATTCAAAAATAAAAAGTTTTGAGAGAAAAGAAATTAGGAATATTAAAGCTTCTCTTCTTCGTTGGTGCTAGCGTTCGTCTCACTACGATCTCTACGTCTTAGTTTATCACTACAGCGTTTCACAGGCGGCGGAGGATCTAAAATAATCTGGTTTTTATATAAATCTATGAAGAATAATCAGACTATGGCTTTAGAAAGTGTTATAATCGAACCCACTGCAGTTCTTGGTAAGACCCGCCTCTTTTCAGCTTTAGTGCGATACGATTGGCTTGTCACCATGAATGCTACACGACTATAAGCCAATCATATCGCTTGAATGCTTTGGAAGGCGGGGCTTGCCTAGAACTACATTGCTTTTAATAATAGCTCGTATGGCTTAGTAATCTCACACATGGCTTCTGGTTAACTATGGCTTTAGTTTGATCACTGGCTCCGACCGCTCTGCTGAAAACACAACATTTCAAATTCTACATTTTCACACAATTCGACTAAAAACAATGAAAATAAATCAGAAAAGATCAAACGATATAAAAACAACAACAAGGCGGCAACAGAATAATCATAATATTATTATTAACTAAAGGGCTTTCTTCTTCTTCACGTTTTCTTTAAATTTGGCAGAATTTTCCTTTTCGTTTTCGAACGAACGATCGAACGGCAGCGACAGAAAACTAGTTATTGAACTGAAGGAAGAAAAAGTTCTAGAAAAAGAACAGCTACATTTTATTTATACACATTTTTAATTTGTTCTGTTTTTTGTTTTATTTTTTTTATAAGAGCGACTCGTTACATACCGACAGTGACATTTGACCTTTGACCCCAAGAACAGACACTCAACATGTCTGCCCTAACGTAAATCAAGATTAAATCTGTTTGGTTTCTGTTTGGTTTCAAAGATCATCAGTTCATGGGAATTTATCTTTTGGGGATGGCCTACTACTCAAGACTTGACGTGATATAAATCGTTACTGGTTAATCTCACACTCAGCAAATTTAAGAAGCAGAATTTAGTTTTATGTAGAAGACCAGATTTTAAAAGCTTAAATTAACTTGAATGGATGGGTTATTGTTAATTAGGCACTTCACGAAAAAGTCGCAATTTGGAGAATTAAGTTGACAGACTCCAGACTGCTGTGAAAGTTGGAAAGATATGACATTCTAAATAATTCAATGAATTTGGCACCAGGTTTGAACAGAATACCAAACAGTGTCAACAGTCCGCCTTAGTTTTGTCTAAGTGTTGGTGAACAGTTTTTACATATTTCGACTTTCTGAAAATTTCTGCAGAATTATAAGTTCTGTAAAGTTGTCTTTGTGTGTTGGGGTCTCGGGTCTGGTGTGTGTGTGTGTTACAGTGTGTGTGTGTGTGTGTGTGTGTGTGTGTGTGTGTTACAGTGTGTTACAGTGTATGTGTGTGTTACAGTGTGTGTGTGTGTGTGTGTGTGTGTGTGTGTGTGTGTGTGTGTGTGTGTGTTACAGTGTGTGTGTGTGTGTGTGTGTGTGTGTGTGTTACAGTGTGTGTGTGTGTGTGTGTGTGTGTGTGTGTGTGTGTGTGTGTGTGTGTGTGTGTGTGTGTGTGTGTGTGTGTGTGTGTGTGTGTGTGTGTGTGTGTGTGTGTGTGTGTGTGTGTGTGTGTGTGTCACTGTCGGCAGCAGAGTCTCAGTTAAACCATTGGGACCTCAGACTCAAAACGAACAAACAAACTGAGGAAATGTTTCAGAATCAGTTTAGAGTTTTTTTGGGTCAAAATTTGAATCGTTCTGTTATTTGGCTCGTTCACACTCGGAGCGGCTAACGATAAAATATATGAAAATATATATTCACTTCTCCTGCTTCTCCCAGAGAGTTTAAATCCTCCGGAATATAAAAGCAAAGGGTTCATTTTGGTTGTGCTTGTTCTTCGGACGTGAAAACAAACGTTGTTGTTTATTTTAAACAGAAAATTCGGGAATTTGTGAAAAACTATTCTTTATCTTTGGAAGCCGTTGAGCTTGTTTTTAAAGTTATATTTCAAAAGCTTTTTTTTTTTTTTACATCTACGAGAAAATTACGTTTTAGACATTAGGAGGTAAGTTTAAACATGGCGGGGCAAGGCATTACAAACCGCCGTTAAAATAACACATAAGGGACTTTTGAGCAGCGATGGTTTGAGAGGCTACGGCGATCTAGAATAACTTTTGTCATTTGTATTCAATTTTTTTGACGTTTTGAGCTGAAAAAAACAAAGGCAATTTGAATTATCTGGATCGGTTCATGTGGTAGAGTAATACAAACTGCTCATTGAATAATCAATCCTCTTCAAATATGTCCAAAGCTCTCGGGAAACTTTAAGAGACATTGTAGCCAAAATGTACGAACCGAATTTGTTTGGGAAGCAGGTCGCCATTGTGTGAGAGTAACTTAGTGATATTATAAACCTGTTGGAATCTTTCCCGGACGCCGTAGCCTTCACGAAAACATGGCTGCCTTAAAATCCCTTTTAAATCATTCATAAAAATTCGGGGAAAAAGTCCCAACGTTCCAGGTTGTTGTCGAGAGGCACTGGAATCCTCTTCAAACACTCAACGAAAAGTTCATTTTTCTGTATTCGCTCCAGGACCCAAACTATTCAACAGATCGTTTCCTATAGGCACAGACACTTTGGTGGAGGCTAGGCTATGAATGAGGCTTTTAGACCGTTTTAGATCAGGAATATGGCCAGTTTTTTGGCTTGAAAGGCTCATCTCTAAGGCAGGTTATAAAGCCATGTCCACAGACTGTATACGTGGATATTGTTAAAAACACATTCTTTTGTTTACTTTTTTTAGCCCTTGCAAACGGATGAGGGGAAATGCGTTTTTTTAAATATCCTTTTAAATGTGGACATGCCTGAGTTATTATAGACTTAGACCATGAACTATAGATTATAGTTTATGGAGTTCTAAAGCTACGATCCTTTTGCAGTTTTTTCCAGAGATCTGAAGTAGTTTTTTTGGGGTCCTGGGAGCTTCACTTGACGACATTTATTTTTGGGAGAAAATCTTCAGAAAAGTTCATCTGAGATCTTCTGCAGTTTCCTTCCTGCTTTTCTTTGAGTAGAACAACATCAACAGACCTTTCCCTTTGGTCCATCGTTACATCAACATTCAAAGCTCACGAGGTGTTTCTCTGGGAGACGGTCGAACACACGGGCAGCGCCATTGGTACAAAAAGGTGAATCAACGGCAAGAGGCCTTTTGGTTATGAGGTAGGCAACAGACCGGTAGCATCAAGCTAACGGTCGCGTGTAGAGTTTGGCATCGAACGGGCGGAGGTAGCTCTTCTTTGGAGGAGGGAGGAGTGTGGAGGGAGGAGTGTGTGTGTGTGTGTGTGTGTGTGTGTGTGTGTGTGTGTGTGTGTGTGTGTGTGTGTGTGTGTGTGTGTGTGTGTGTGTGTGTGTGCGTGTGTGTGTGCCAGCCTCCTCTACACACTGACTTGAGGCGAATTCGGTGAGACAAACACTAAACATTTAAAGGCTAAAGCGGCGCTAGAAGAAGCTAACATCTTCTATACAGTCACCTGCCGACCGGAGAATAATAATCCCTTTGGCTTGGGCTTCAGAGGGTCAACACACCTGGGCAGGTAACACTGAAACCATGACAACGCTAGGACAGGTAACACTGTGACGATGACAATGCTAAGAATAGCACTAGGTTTATGAGCTTTGAGGCTTAAGTGCCTTGAACATTTGGAGTTTTCCTAATTAATTTTTACAGTGTAGTTAACCTAAACCCCTAATGGTTAACCCTCTATAGACCCTTTCTCTCTCTCTCTCTCTCTCTCTCTCTCTCTCTCTCTCTCTCTCTCTGTCTCTCTCTCTCTCTCTCTCTCTCTCTCTCTCTCTCTCTCTCTCTCTCTCTGGTCGGCGGTTGAAGGCCTCATTGTTCTCTGACAAACTCAAAACAAACTGAAGCAAAAGGTTTTGGTTTCAACGGGAAGCAAGCAGAACCACAGCATCTGAAAGCACACGGGACCATCTAGAACTAATGTCTGTTTAAACTTACCGGTCGACAAGTCATTTTTAGCCTCGGCAGCTTATAACTTCGCCATAGCTGCTTCTAAAAGCATTTAAAGGTGAAGACAGCGACTCTGCTATCGGTGCACCGCTAGTTATAAGGTCAAATCTACATAGTTCGAAATCATTATGAATTGTTTTCAAAGCTTGTGGACATCAGCAACGTTTACCATGGAGGTTTTTTGGAAAAAGTATCTTCTGTCTGTCTGTCTGTCTATCTGTCTGTCTGTCTGTCTGTCTGTCTGTCTGTCTGTCTGTCTGTCTGTCTGTCTGTCTGTCTGTCTGTCTGTCTGTCCGTCCGTCCGTCCGTCCGTCCGTCTGTCTGTCTGTCTGTCTCTCTGTCTGTCAGTGTGTCTGTGTGTCTGTCTGTCTGTCTGTCTGTCTGTCTGTCTGTCTGTCTCTGTCTGCCTGTCTGTCTGACACATAATCTCATTCATAAAAGGCTGTTTGGCTGTAAGGCTGTCAGAGCAGAGGAGGCTGTGTGTGTGTGTGTGTGTGTGTGTGTGTGTGTGTGTGTGTGTGTGTGTGCGTGTTTGTCTGTGTGTGTGTGTGTGTGTGTGTGTGTGTGTGTGTGTGTGTGTGTGTGTGTGTGTGTGTGTTTTATCCGCTGCCTGCTCCCTGGGCGGGTGGAGACGTTTCGACCATCACCATCACAGGAGGAGGGGCGGAGTCTCCACCTCTCTGGAAAGGAAACAGGTTGTGTTAGATTAACTACCAAAATAGGATATCTTAAATGAATTCTTGAACGGTGCGAGACAGATGAAAGCTGAACCATTATTACATTACATGTTAGGTAAACTAGCAAAATAAGAGCGCTGTCGGATGGACAATTCTCTGTTTAATCCTCTGTAAACCTCTGGTCTAATATATTAAAAATCAATAAGTGATAATAAAGTTGGATGTCTCATCAAGCTTTTATAAAAATCAGACTGAAAATAAATGTTCATAAAAGTTATAAAACATAGCTATAAAAACAGCTTTTTTTTTTTTTTTTGTTAACCTTTATTTCTACAGGTAAATCCAGTGGTGGGCCGTCAGGGCCAGCAGGGCCTTCTCTGCTGGCCCTGTCAAAATCCAAATAATATATATTTTTTTTGTTGTTTAAAATTATATTAATTTGTGTTTAAATGTGTATGAATTTAATAAAAAAATGTCAGTACGTTACAATAATAATTACAATTTTTTTGCAATATAGTTATTTTTTGTGAGGCTGAGCTGGATTTCCCAGGCATATCTCATCTAAACGCATCACAGCTATGTGGAGCAGCGGGACCTGCACTAGAAGTATTGCTTGCCTTTCATTGAAGCTGCCGTCTCCTATTGGATAATAAATTTGACTGCCATGTCTCATCAGCCAATCAGATTCTGATGTGTAGTGACAGCCCGCCCCCAGGGCCCAGCGATATCTCAGCCGCTAGTCCCCCGTGATGTCATCAGCGAAGTTTGAAACTTCGGCGGGGCTATTAGCATTGAGACGTGAGTGAACTACTATGGCCATCGCTTTCACACAACCTACTGCTCCCGCTGCCGATCTAGCGTGGCTATTTAAAGGTGATCGTTTAACATAGTTTAGATTTAGTTTCGACAGGATTACTACACATAAGCTGGATGGGCTGACGACGTTTTTTGCGGCACTTCACTGACTGTAACTACGACGCTATGACTGGCTAACAGCTAGCACCAAGCGGAACAAGTTACCGGTATTGCTGGACCTGTCTGCTTTTTAAACCTGTGAAGGAACATGACACATCACGGATTTTAACAGCCTTAATGGCTTATAGGATCCGAGGATGGGTGTCCTCTACAAGTGATGGGTGAGTGTTACTTTTGGCTGTGTCTATCTGTGAAGAGATAACGTTTTTTGTGGGGTTTTAAAACCATTTTGTTTGTTTGTTATGGTCGTTGTAGCCTATATTGCTGGGACTTGGGCAGTAGGTGAAGCGGTTTTTCATTGTTGATGCCGCTTTCTAAGCATAATATGGGAACCAACTCTCAACTACACTTCTTCTTAATATGCTGGTTGGATTGGCTGTTGTAAAATATTTGGCATAAAAGACCCTTCTTGCATGTTTAATTTTTGTTATTGAAGCGAATGCGGCGCACTGGTAATATTGTCGCTATACTAAATTGAATCCGTTGAAGTTGCGCAAGCATCCGGTGAACCCTATTACAATAACTGGATGCTTGTTTTGTAACGTGTTATGCGTTTGCAAACAGTTGTCTAGTGACATGAAATATCTGATGGTGATGGTGAAGTAGTCTATCTGGTGTGGGATAAACAACAGTGGTGTGTGCAGTGCGCTGCTCTGTGGTTATTGAAGATCAACAGTCAAGCGCTTCATGTTATGCATTAGTGTGTAGGTTATACTGTGATTTTAGCCTATATTTTGTATGTGGCTGTGTTGGCTGTATCGGCACCTGACGTGTGCGTTTCTCAGTGTTTGGGGGGGGGGGGGGGGGGGGGATTGGAGTTCACTACTGAAGGCCCTGACTGAAACCCCACGGTACGCTACTGGGTAAATCCCA
>CM049401.1:37157571-37177983 GCA_026929865.2 Hyperoplus lanceolatus
CTGTCTGTCTCTCTCCCTGTCTGTCTCTCTCCCTGTCTGTCTCTCTCCCTGTCTGTCTGTCTGTCTGTCTGTCTGTGTGTCTGTACCTTGCACCACCAGTCTCCCCAGAGCAGTGCGCCTGGCCCTGCTGCCCGGCCTGTTAGCAGAACACACATAGACTCCAGAATGCTGCAGCGTGGCGTCTGAAATCATCAGGTTCCCCGTTCCCAAAACCTGGATCCCCTCCACGCCGATGGACCGCCCGTCTGGAGGGAGGGAGAGATGGTAGGGACAAGGGTTTATATTCTTTCAAAGGTTGTTTTTATTAAATCACAGAGTAGCAAAGCAACTGCAGTACAATGGATTATAAAAATGTTTCCCCTTTTTTTCCCCCTTGAACATACCCCCCCCAAACTCCCAGAGAACTTGAGGTCTGCTGCAACTCTCAGTTCTTTTAAATCGAGTCTGAAGACTTTTTTGTTTCCATTTTAACCTGTAATTTTTATTTTATTTGTTTCTTTTATTCACTTTTAAATGTTTTATAATGTGTTTTATGTATTCTAATCTTGCCCCTGTAAAGCACTTTGAGTGGCCTTGTGTCTGGATTGTGCTATAGAAATAAACTTGCCTTGCCTTGCCTTTTCACTCACACACATGCACTGTAAGTTACACACACATGGCAATCAGAATTACATTTTCAAACAAGCATTTGTATTTACAGTAGCTACGAAGAACATTCAGTGTGTGTTGTTCCTAGCGCCCCCCTTTGGACGAAAGCGGTAGTGTTTTTTTACCACGCCAGTAGGGACAAGCGCTTACTTAAAAAGAAGAGCATGAAAGTATTGAAAAGAGTTTGATGCAGAAATGTATTGTTGAGATCACTAGCCTGTCAAAGTAGCCCTGAACAAGACACCTTTTCTGAAAATAATATAAAAATTTAATATGATAAAATATTTGAATAGATGTTGTGGCTATGAGCACCACATGGCTTTGCTGCAGATGTACATGTAGGATGAATGTGGATAAAGTTAAAAATGACAGAGAAATCTAAGTTTAGAAATCGGCATATTTGTGTTTTTGTCTGAATCTAAGAGCTAAATTATCAAGTTCCTCGTTCCCAAAACCTGGACCCCCTAGGCCTACGATCAACGTCAACACACCAGGGGAGAGTGCTCCAATGATAAAACAAATTAAATTAAATTAAAAAGCTGAATATTTTGAATAGTTTTGAAAGGTAGAATAAAAGCTGCTGATGAGGGAGAGTTAAATGTGTGTGTGATTCCGTTACCTAGGCGACTCCAGCTGACGATGGGGCGGGGGTTGCCGGTGGCGATGCATTCCAAGATGGCGGTCTGGTGCACGTTGATGGTGAGGTTCTGAGGCCCGGAGAGGATGGCCGGTTCACGGTACGTTCTGGATCCTAACACTGGGCGAGGGAGGAAATATTATGGATAGATAGATAGATAGATAGATAGATAGATAGATAGATAGATAGATAGATAGATAGATAGATAGACAGACAGACAGACAGACAGACAGACAGACAGACAGACAGACAGACAGACAGACAGACAGACAGGCAGACAGACAGACAGACAGACAGACAGACAGACAGAGAGATAGATAGATAGATAGATAGATAGATAGATAGATACATAGACAGACAGACAGACAGACAGACAGACAGACAGACAGACAGGCAGAGAGACAGACAGACAGACAGACAGACAGGTCTTACCAGTAACAGTGAGTTGTGCCTCGTTGCTGTATCGAGTGTTGGCGATGTTTGAAGCGACGCAGCGAAACAAACCGCTCTCTGTCCGACGCACGCTGGTGATCTGAAGCACGCCGTTAGGAAGCAGGGTGTACCTGGGACACACACAGACAGGTTTAATACAGGTAAAGATACACACACACACACACACACACACACACACACACAGACAGGTTTAATACAGGTAAAGCACACACACACACACACACACACACACACACACACACACAGTAAAAAATTATAAATTAAAAAAAAAAAAAAAACAAGTGCTGGCCGGGAAAGTGGTTAGTCAAATGACAAAGCTTTGGAAAGAAGATAAGCAAAAATATCAACCCTATGCAAAAAGTACCGTGACCTGACCTCTCTCTCTCTCTCTCTCTCTCTCTCTCTCTCTCTCTCTCTCTCTCTCTCTCTCTCTCTCTCTCTCTCTCCCTCTCTCTCTCTCTCTCTCTCTCTCTCTCTCTCTCTCTCTCTCTCTCTCTCTCTTCTCTCTCTCTCTCTCTCTCTCTCTCTCTCCTCTCTCTCTCTCTCTCTCTCTCTCTCTCTCTCTCTCTCTCTCTCTCTCTCCCTCTCTCTCTCTCTCTCTCTCTCTCTCTCTCTCTCTCTCTCTTCTCTCTCTCTCTCTCTCTCCCTCTCCCTCTCTCTCTCTCTCTCTCTCTTCTCTCTCTCTCTCTCCCTCTCTCTCTCTCTCTCTCTCTCTCTCTCTCTCTCTCTCTCTCTCTCTCTCTCTCTCTCCCTCTCTCTTCTCTCTCTCTCTCTCTCTCTCTCTCTCTCTCTCTCTCTCTCTCTCTCTCTCCCTCTCTCTCTCTCTCTCTCACACACACCCCTACCTTGACGTATGGCTTTTCATTTCTTTCCTTTATATTTTTGTATGTTAAATTAGTATTACTTATTTATTTATCCGTTTTCTATTGTCTCATTTATCCGAGCGCGATGAGTATGGAAGTAAATGAGTGTCATCAGATTTTGAAAATAAAAAGCCATTGAATTTTAAGCACTGAATATTTATGCATTGAAATAACGTATCTGATTTTTTTGCAGCATTGAAATAATGTATCTGAAGGTTTTGCCTCTGAATTTAACTCATTACATTTTAAACAACTAATTTTCACCTTTATTTTACAATGTTCTCAAATTCAAAATCAAATATTCAATGTTAAGAAATTCAACGTGCCAAATTCAACTGCAAAATCCCATGTATGAAATTCAGAGTAAAACTTTGGGGACCCAAGGAAGAGCAATCGATCATAGATGCTAGATCGCGTTCAAACATAGAGAGCCAGTGGGAATATTAGCTTGTTGCCTTGGATACCCCTGACTGATGCAGGAAGGCAAATCAGGTTTTAGTCATGTCAACTCGCACGATGGTGCTTCGGTGAGTACTACAAACATGTTTCTATATATATGCTAGCCATTATATTCTTCCCTATATAGAAACATGTTTGTACTCACCCAAGCACCATCGTTACTTGCTTTGCCGTTTGACATGACTAAAACCTGATTTGCCTTCCTACATCAGTCAGGGGTATCCAAGGCAACAAGCTAATATTCCCACTGGCTCTCTTTGTTTGAACGCGATCTAGCATCTATGATCGATTGCTCTTCCTTGGGTCCCCAAAGTTTTACTCTGAATTTCATACATGGGATTTCGCAGTTGAATTTGGCACGTTGAATTTTTTAACATTGAATATTTGATTTTGAATTTGAGAACATTGTAAAATAAAGGTGAAAATTAGTTGTTTAAAATGTAATGAGTTAAATTCAGAGGCAAAACCTTCAGATACATTATTTCAATGCATAAATATTCAGTGCTTAAAATTCAATGGCTTTTTATTTTCAAAATCCGATGACACTCATTTACTTCCATAGATGAGAAACATACCTGGGGTCGTCCGTGCTAAGTGCCTGTCTGTCTCTTTGCCAGGTGATGTTAGTCTGTCTGTTTGTCTGTCTGTCTGTCTGTCTGTCTGTCTTACCTGGGGTCGTCCGTGCTAAGTGCCTGTCTGTCTCTTTGCCAGGTGATGTTAGTCTGTCTGTTTGTCTGTCTGTCTGTCTGTCTGTCTGTCTGTCTTACCTGGGGTCGTCCGTGCTGAGAGCCTGTCTGTCTCTCTGCCAGGTGATGTTAGCTTCTGGCACGGAGACGATGCGACAGGTGAGCCGGGCGTCGCCCCCTTCACCCACCTCCACAGACTCAGGGTGTGACAGAAACTTAGGCAGGTCTGCAGAGAGAGACAGGTTAGTGTGTGTGTGTGTGTGTGTGTGTGTGTGTGTGTGTGTGTGTGTGTGTGTGTGTGTGTGTGTTTCTTACATGCTAGCAGTACTTTCACTTTGCGTCTTATTAGCATGACGTGGCGGTTTTGCGCGGCACAGTCGTACTCTCCAACACTAGTGTTAACTGTGTGTGTGTCTGTGTGTGTGTGTGTGTGTTTCTAGTTGTGTGTGTGTGTGTGTTGTGTGTGTGTGTGTGTGTGTGTGTGTGTGTGTGTGTGTGTGTGTGTGTGTGTGTGTGTGTGTTTTGTTGTTGTGTGTGTTTGGTGTGTGTGTGTGTGTGTGTGTGTGTGTGTGTGTGTGTGTGTGTTTAGTTGTATGTGTGTGTTTTGGTCTGTGTGTGTGTGTGTGTGTGTGTGTGTGTGTGTGTGTGTTTCTAGTTTTATGTGTGTGTGTGTGTGTGTGTGTGTGTGTGTGTGTGTGTGTGTGTGTGTGTGTGTCTGTGTGTGTGTGTGTGTGTGTGTGTGTGTGTGTGTGTGTGTGTGTGTTTCTAGTTGTATGTGTGTGTATTTAATAGGTCTGTGTGTGTGTGTGTGTGTGTGTGTGTGTGTGTGTGTTTCTAGTTTTATGTGTGTGTGTGTGTGTGTCTGTGTGTGTCTGTGTGTGTTGTGTGTGTGTGTGTGTGTGTGTGTGTGTGTGTGTGTGTGTGTGTGTGTGTGTGTGTGTGTGTGTGTGTGTGTGTGTGTGTGTGTTTCTAGTTTTATGTGTGTGTGTGTGTGTGTGTGTGTGTGTGTGTGTTTCTAGTTGTATGTGTGTGTATTTAATAGGTCTGTGTGTGTGTGTGTGTGTGTGTGTGTGTGTGTGTGTTTCTTACATGCTAGATGATTTCACTTTGTCTTATTAGATGACGTGGGGTTTGGAATCGTACTCTAAACTAGTGTAACTGTGTGTGTGTGTGTGTGTGTGTGTGTGTGTTTCTAGTTGTATGTGTGTGTATGTAATAGGTCTGTGTGTGTGTGTGTGTGTGTGTTTCTAGTTGTATGTGTGTGTATGTAATAGGTCTGTGTGTGTGTGTGTGTGTGTGTGTGTGTTTCTAGTTGTATGTGTGTGTTTTTGGTTGTGTGTGTGTGTGTGTGTGTGTGTGTGTGTGTGTGTTTCTAGTTGTATGTGTGTGTGTGTGTGTGTGTGTGTGTGTGTGTGTGTGTGTGTGTGTATAGGTTGTGTGTGTGTGTGTGTGTGTGTGTGTGTGTGTGTGTGTGTGTGTGTGTGTGTTGGTTGTGTGGTTAGGTTGTGTGTGTGTCTGTGTGTGTGTGTGTGTGTGTGTTTCTAGTTGTATGTGTGTGTATTTAATAGGTGTGTGTGTGTTTGTGTGTGTTTCTTACATGCTAGCATGACTCTAGCCTTCCTGCTGATGAGCATGCCGTAGCGGTTCTGCGCGGCGCAGTCGTACTCCCCGGCGTCCGTCTCGTTCATGTCTCGTCTCTTGGAGAAACTCTTGATGAGCAGCGTCCCGTTGCTAAGCACCGTCGCCCGGGAACCGATCGCCACGGGGACGCCATTACGTCTCCAGGTGATGCTTATAGGCCCCTCCCCCTCCACCTGAGGAAAAGAAGCCAAGGGTTAATACACAGCCTGTCTGTCTGTCTGTCTGCCTGTGTGTCTGTCTGCCTGTCTATCTATCTATCTATCTATCTATCTATCTATCTATCTATCTATCTATCTATCTATCTATCTATCTATCTATCTGTCCTATCCATCTGTCTATCCGTCTGTCCATCTATCTATCTATCTATCTATCTATCTATCTATCTATCTATCTATCTATCTATCTATCTATCTATCTATCTATCTATCTATCTATCTATCTATCTATCTATCTATCCATCCATCTATCCATCTCTTACCTCACAGTCCAGCGCTAGAGGGCGGAGCCGCACTGCGATGACATCAGAGGGTTCCGTCAGGAAGGCGAGCTCAGACGACCCAAGCACACCTGGGGGACGAGATATGATAAATGAATTCACAAATATTTATGTTTTTCATATACATTACAGGTGAGATGATCCATAATAAACACACCTTGACCCACCAGGCCAAACACACCTTGACCCACCAGGCCAAGTTTAAACAAAAGACATTTGTAGCTTTTGTAATGTTAGCACCAAGACATTAGTTCTTTAAAATGTGTTCAGAAATGTATGTTGCTGGGGGCGCCCTTAGCTCAGTTGGTAGGACGTCCTCCCCCCCCCATGGGCCTCGGCCAGCAGCGGACCCGGGTTTCTGCATGTCACTCCCCTCTCTGCCCCATTTCAACTCTGTCTCTACACTATCAATAAAGCTTAAAAATTATGGGCAACCGTGGCTCAGGTGGTTAAGCGGGTTGGCCAATGATTGAAGGGTTGGCAGTTCATTCCCCGCTCTGCCACCTGTGTCATGGTTGTTGTGTCCTTGGGCAAGACACTTCACCCACCTTGCCTGGTGTGAATGTGTATGACTGCTGTATGTTTGAGGTGGTGGTCTGAGGGGCCGTAGGCGCTGAATGTCAGCCACGCTTCCGTCAGTCTGCCCCAGGGCAGCTGTGGCTACTATGGTAGTTTACCACCACCGGTATGACTGTGTGTGAATGAATGGAACCTGGAACCCTGTAAAGAGCTTTGAGTGCCTTGAAAAGCGCTATGTAAATCCAATCCAATATTAAAAATGCCCAAAAATATCTTAAAAAATTAAAAAATAAATATATCATCTCAGGTCACTATCAAACGTTTAAAGTTCACACCGCCGACCAACAGCCCAGAATATGGAAAAAGCATTTAATTCACAAATACAGTTACTGTGACAACGCATATTAAGCCAAGGTAGAACTAGATCCATTTAGCAGAATAAATGAGTGGATGAAGAGCTCTGCTGCATTAAAGGAATACTTCACTCATATGGAACCAGCGTTCTATCTTTATAAATCACTATTATAATATAATGAAGGAGGTTTTTCTTCCCTCAGTCTTCCCTTGGCCCAGCTGTCCTGTTAATCCTAACCCTACATGTTACCATGTGTGATGTCACGCACACTCTTTCTGCCTTCTCTCAGGCTAGGATGAACCGATTTCTAAAATGTTTGCACATTTATACTACATAGGATCTCAGAGTTCAATACACCTTCATATTCCCACCAGGTGAAGTAGGGCTTTAAAAGGTTTTCAAATTGAAGCCTGAAGACTATCAAAATAAAAGCATGCAAGATATTAACATAAACAACAGACTGATCACGCCTGGAGCTGCACTTGAACTTGATTGACCGCCCTGACAGACACACACACACACACACACACACACACACACACACACACACACACACACACACACACACACACACACACACACACACACACACACACACACACACACACACTCAGGGTGAATGAGTGTGCAAACAGATGGGGGAGGGCGGGTCAAGTTGAGTCGACCCCTGACCTCACTGCTGTCGGCACACGGCAGATCAACTCTTTGTGACGTCTGATTTATCATTTATTATTTTAATTTCATGTTTAAAATGTTTGAAAACACAAAAACCCTCCAGCACATTCTAGTTTAGTAATCTGCTCTGGATTCTGTGTAAAATGAGACTCTTTTTAACCCAAATAACTTGTTTATTGGCACAGACAGCCTAACCCATTTACAGAAATAACGAAAAATTATCCTTTAAGATATGTTTTTGTTTAAGATACTGTCATGCAAGTGCTCATGGGAATTGCAGTTTGAAGAGTGTAAAGGGTTAAGAGATGTGTATGTGAAAGCTAATTTCAAAAGTTGATTTTTTTTATTTCTTTGATGCAGTAAGAAAATGACATCAAGTCTGTTCTCCTCCACTTTTTTTTGAGGTAAAGAAAAAATGTCGACTTTAATCTCAAAATACATACTGAACATTATTCTGGATGTATTTTTGCATATATGTGGTTTGATATTTGTAAAATGTGCAAAAAACCCCCAAAAAATTTAAAAGTGCAGTGTGTAATATGACATCATCAAGAAAGTTCTACAAAGTTCTAGAATGCAACGCTCCCTGGGTAACCCCACCCCTTTAGAATAATAACAGAAGCTACAGTGGCCTTCAAGCACAAGAACAATTCTACATTTTAAACAATGCACTTGATGACATTCCAACTATGACACTTTCAAGATGGCGGCAACTAGGCCTTGGTCCAAAATATGCCGAAATATGGACATATATGAGACCCTTTCTGAGGGGAAAAAAATAATTATATATTTTTTTCAGCTATTATGCACTAAATTAAACGCACTTATGGATATTATAATTACTTTCTACGAAATCTGCTAGGAAATAAAACCCAAAATTCTACACACTGCAGCTTTAAGTTTAAAAAAAAAAAAAAAAAATATTGAACAAAAAAATTCTCAATAAAAAACAAATTAAAAAAAATCCTCTTCTAACTTGTTTTCTTCCCTGCGGCCCTACTACTCTTCTATCAGTGTGTCTCTGCTGTAATGAGTGGAATATCATTATCATCATATTAAAGTCCTACTTCACCGGTTTGAATATGAAGGTGTATTGAATTCTGAGATCCTATGTAGTATAAATGTGCGAAAAAAATTGAAATCGGTTCATCCTAGCCTGAGAAAAGGCAGAAAGAGTGTTTTTTTTTAACCCTATATTTCTCTTTCTCGTGACATCACAGAAAGATAAATATAGGGTTAAAAAAAATGTACTTTGTAAATATTACTGTGATGTCTTTTACTGTGACATCACAGTAATATTTACAAAGTAAGTTTTTTTTTAACCCTATATTTCTCTTTTTATGTGATGTCACGAGAAAGAGAAATATAGGGTTAAAAAAAACACTCTTTCTGCCTTTTCTCAGGCTAGGATGAACCGATTTCAATTTTTTTCGCACATTTATACTACATAGGATCTCAGAATTCAATACACCTTCATATTCAAACCGGTGAAGTAGGCCTTTAAGGTAGCACACAAAACGTAGCCTTCAATATATTCAGACACACCAGTGAAACAGCCTACAAATGGCCAGAGCAGAATTTATTTTCCAACTTAATCTGCTCATTTATTTGATAGTTCAAATTTCAAATTTCAACATTTATTTCTATATTGAGTCTAAAAAAAAATGGAGTCCTATGTCCTAATGTGTTTATTCATTTATCATAATGTCGGTTATATGAAAAGCTTCTTTCAATCATCTATCCACATTAATTAAATCTTGAATAAGAGCCATTCCACCATTATGGTCCCAGTCCTCCTCTTTTCAACTTGAACTTGGCCGAGGTGACTTTCCCAGGCCTGGCGGGGGTGTGTGTGTGTGTGTGTGTGTGTGTGTGTGTGTGTGTGTGTGTGTGTGTGTGTGTGTGTGTGTGTGTGTGTCCCAGCTGCTGTGTAGAAGTGGGAGGAGAGACCGTGACGTCTGGAGCAAAGTATGAATGACAACAATAATGACAACAAGAGAGTGACCCAGACACAACATCCCCCCAACACACACACACACACACACAGACACACACACACACACACACACACACACACACACACACACACACACACACACACACACACACACACACACACACACACACACACACACACAGACACACACTCTCTCAATCAAACCCTGCTCGATCTGCAGCTGCTCGACTTTTTGAATTGAATTTGAACTTTTATGTCCACTGTTGTTTTCGTGTCTTGTTTAGATCCATAATGTCTGACTCTATAAATCCAGTTTCAGTACACAGCCTAGGCTCTGTAAACTGATATTAACTAGTACACAGCCTAGGCTCTGTAAACTGAGGCATGGTGCATGATATTAACCTATTGTCTGATCGTCTTGTTTTGCACTGTGTTTGGACTAGAGGAACGATATTTAGTTTTTAAAGTATAAAAGTTCACTATTATTATAACTTAAATGATCAGTCATTTCATATTTCCTGGCTAAGGTTTGGGGTTTGGGGTTTGGGTTCGGACATTTCAGGACCTGATCCAACACATATTTCACTCTGTGGTGCCGTCACAGAGAGCCACTCACTCACAATTAAAGTTTTTAACCAAAAAATTATTCTCAAGAAACCCAAATAGTTTGGGCCCAAAGTGGCGAAGTGTGTAGGGAGTTCGCCTCTGGAGTGCAGGGTTGGAGGTTCGATCCCCCGTCTCCCCGCCACATGTCGAAGTGTCCCTGAGCAAGACACTGAACCCCACATTGCTCCCGATGGTTCAGAGAGCGCCTTGCATGGCAGCTTCTACCATCGGTGTATGAGTGTGTGTGTGAATGGGTGAATGTGGTAAGATATGAGTGTGTGTGTGAATGGGTGAATGTGGTAAGAAATGTAAAGCGCTTTGGGGCTGAGAAAATCGTCTAGAAAGCGCCATATAAGTCAAGTCCATTTACCATTTACCAAAAGTGTCCAAAGTTCAGAGAGCAGAACCTGACGTAGAGCAGTCGTATCGCGCGGCACCAGAGAGAATACATAGAACTGTATTTTAGAACGTGTGATTTGTGAAAACAAAATTCTAATTTCTAAATTTTCTAACGGGTCGTCCAATGTGTTTTAGAACAGCGTGACGTGTGATGATAGTAAGTAAGTCTCTGTCTCTCTCTCTCTTTCTCTCTCTCTCTCTCTCTGTCTGTCTGTCTGTCTGTCTGTCTGTCTGTCTGTCTGTCTGTCTGTCTGTCTGTCTCTCTCTTTCTATCTCTCTCTGTTTATTTATATAGCGCCTCTCGCAGACCAGGGTCACAAAGCGCTTCACATTAAAAAACACAATAAAATACAATAAAACGACACATATACAGAGTCTGTTACAAAGAAGAGTTTCCTGAGAACGTACAATATAATACTATACGATATAATACAGAGTACATAGACATGGATCTAGAAGGCCTGTCTGAACAAGTGCGTCTTAAGCTGACTCTTAAAAATATCCACAGAGTCCAGAATGCGCAGGGACTGGGGCAGGTCATTCCACAGGCGAGGAGCAACAGCCTTGAAAGATCTGTCTCCTCTGGTTTTAAAACGAGTGCGAGGAACCGTCAGGAGGTTCTGCGTGGAGGACCTCGAATCAGGATTTTTCAAATGGTCAACCAGCTGACATGGCAGTAGCTTAGCGGGGGGTTGACAGCTATTACTAAAACCTTTCATATACACATTAGCACTGATTTTACCCCCAAAATAACATAGTAACAAGGACATAGTGGATTTGGGTTGCCAGGGCCTTTAACTGTTTGGTAACCATGGTTTTAGAGTTTGGACCGGATTTAGGAGAATAGCCATTACAGATGAACAGTTCCTAAAGCAATGTTCCTGTCTTAATTCACCAGTGGACCGTGGTTGGGTCTCATGTGTTTCTCTGGCTGGTTCAAACGACCAATATTTAAAACTCGAAATTGCAGGGCGCTCCGGTGGTGTAGTGGATAGAGAGTGTACCATATTGGCTCCGGCCTTCGTTGCAGTGGTCACGGGTTCGAGTCCGACCCGTGGACCTTTACTGCAGGTCATCCCCCCTCTCTCTCTCTCTCTCTGTCTCTCTCTCTCTCTCTCTCTGTCTCCCCATTTCAACTCTGTACTGTCTAATAAAGCTTGAAAATGCAAAAAAAAGATAATAAAACTCAAAATTGCAAAAGATGGCATTCAATTTATTCGTGGGTATGAAAATGGAACTTCTTTCACTGGAAAATTCTGTAAATGTATTCTGCCTCACTGCCTCACTGCCACAAACTTGAGGTCTGCTGCAACTCTCAGTTCTTTTAAATCGAGTCTGAAGACTTTTCTGTTTCCATTTTAACCTGTACTTTTTATTTTATTTAAATGTTTTTCTTCTTTTCATTCGCTTTTAAATGTCTTCTAATGTGTTTTATGTATTTTAATCTTGCCCCTGTAAAGCACTTTGAGTGGCCTTGTGTCTGAATTGTGCTTTAGAAATTGCCTTGCCTTGCCTTGCCTTGCCTTGCCTTGCCTTGCCTTGCCTTGCCTTGCCTTGCCTTGCCTTGCCTTGCCTTGCCTTGCCTTGCCTTGCCTTGCCTTGCCTTGCCTTGCCTTGCCTTGCCTTGCCTTGCCTTGCGTTTAACCATGCGGTGTTGGATAGGAAACATTTAAGGTTTGAGTTGAGATTTTGTCTTTCTCGTGTGGACAGAAATATTTTCCTTTTCCGTTTATGAAAAATGCCGTTTTGTAGATGAATGTGTGGACATGTCCGTAGCCCTGCACACACCATCAGGACACAGAGACATTGTGAACACACACACACACACACACACACACACCATCACACACACACACACACACACACACACACACACACACACAGACGTAGTGACATCACCTCCCACTCCGTCTGATCAGCTGATAATAATTCATTCAGTTTCTCGTGTGAACAAACCTCTGACGTGTCGCCAGCCGCACGGCCGGGATTAACACCGTACGCCCCCCATCTGGCTGCTCATTATACAGCTGTGTGTGTGTGTGTGTGTGTGTGTGTGTGTGTGTGTGTGTGTGTGTGTGTGACCCCTAAATCCCCCTCGCAGACGGAACCCTAAAGGTCATGAGATTCTCCCTGAGTTCACGTTCAACCTTTGTGTCGTCACAACGTCTGACCGTGAACTTCAGACACACACTGAGACACACACACGCACACACACACTCTCTCTCACACACACACACACGCTGAGACACACACACACACACACACACGCTGAGACACACACACACATACATACACACACGGACACAATGAACAGCTGTCTCTCTGCTGATGTTAATTAACTAATTGGAGCCAATTAAGAATCTGCCGAGTCACTTATTTAACAGGATGTTTTCATCTGTCCCTAATGAGGCGATTAGTCACAATTAATATCAACGACTCTGAACCAAAAAACTCAACTTTCTAAAGCCCTCACATCCACTAAACTTTCCATGATCATTCTCAGCACTATTCTGAAGGTTATTACAGAAGGATTTGTTCATATGTTGTTCACTGTCTGATTTATGAGACATTTTATTCTGCTATTTACCTCTTAATTTCTCGATTATCACAGTCCACATCGACAACACGTCACAGCATAAAACGAACCACAAAAATACTTCAAATTTATCCTCATGAAATATCCTCATCAATAAAGCTCGAACTCAGCTAGTTTTAAACACTTTGTCTATAACAACTTATTTAAAATGGACTTGAGTTATATAGCACTATTGAGACGATGTTCTCAGCACCAAAGCGACAACTTAATATTCAAGATTCAAGAACTTCCCCTGTCGTTCTGACCAAACAGCCTGTACTTGCAGTGCTGAATTAAACAGTGTTTCTCACAGTCAATAGCTAGATTTTTGGTCTGTTCAAACATTTTGCGTTCGTGACATTATGTCCACACTGACAGACAGACAGGAGAGCTAACACACACACAGTGGAGAGGGTTCTTCTTTGTGATTCAATTTCAACTTCAAGTTCAAGAGCAAAACACACACACACAAACACACACACACACACACACACACACACACACACACACACACACACACACACACACACAGGCGTAGATATTGGGGGGATGCAGGGAGATATGTCGTCCCTCTCAATATTTTAACAGAAGAGGTAAATTAATATATCCTTCTGTAAATATATAGCCATAGCTAAATGATAGCACGGCCTTTTCATTACCAATATAAAATGGTTATCCTCTTAGTTAACACTGGTGAACACACTCAACAGCAGAGAGGCATTATTCCTAAAACTAATATCGCAGAACTCATGTGATATTTCTAGAATGTGCAGAAAGTTTTGAGCAGCGCAGGAGAATAAATATTGTGTCTCAATCCAGAATTGTCGATAGTTAGCCTCAATAACACAATGAGACACACACACAGTGGAGAGGGTTTTTCTTCGTGATTCAATTTCAACTTCAAGTTCAAGAGCAAAACACACAAAGACACACACACACACACACACACACACACACACACACACACACACACACTCGCACACACACACACACACACACACACACGCACACACACAAAAGCAGCATCTCACAATAAGACAACATAAAAAATAATTGTGGGAATTCGTAATTTAGTATTTTAGTCAAATCAAAACAATGAAATAAAGCGTTTGTATAATTCCTAACATCAGCAGTTATCAGAAGCAAGGCAAGACAAGGCAAGGCAAGGCAAGGCAAGGCAAGGCAAGGCAAGGCAAGGCAAGGCAAGGCAAGGCAAGGCAAGGCAAGGCAAGGCAAGGCAAGGCAAGGCAAGGCAAGGCAAGGCAAGACAAGGCAAGACAAGGCAAGGCAAGGCAAGGCAAGGCAAGTTTATTTCTATAGCACAATTCAGACACAAGGCCACACAAAGTGCTTTACAGGGGCAAGATTAGAATACATAAAACACATCAGAAAACATTTAAAAGAAGTAAAACATTTAGTATCAAATATCCTAATATTATTCATCTAGTTCTCTGTGATAAAGGTTCAGCTTCACAGACCTGAGCAGCTGAGTCCCACCAGCAGCACAATCATCATCATCATCGTCGTCGTTTTAAATCCAAAAAAACACGTAAAAACATTTAAACATCCCACGAATCCAGGATTAAAACGACTCTCGTAAAGTCCCTGTGTGTCCCTGTGTGTGTGTGTGTGTGTGTGTGTGTCTCTCTCTCTCTCTCTCTCTCTCTCTCTGTCCCTGTCTGTGTCCCTGTTACTGTGTGTGTGTCTGTGTGTGTGTGTGTGTGTGTGTGTGTGGAGTCTTAGTTGTATTATCTGTGTGTTCGTAGAGAGAGAATTATTGACTGATGGAAAGATGAAGATGCTGCAGGAGCTGGTACTCTGGGGGAGGAGCTTAGAGGGAGGGGGCGGAGTTAGAGGGGTCATCTGAGGTCAGTGTGTGTGTGTGTGTATGTGTGTGTGTGCGTGGTTCTATGTGACTGTGTGTGTGTGTGTGTATGTGTGTGTGGGGGGTAGATGGATAGATAGATAGATAGATAGATAGATAGACAGACAGACAGACAGACAGACAGACAGACAGACAGACAGACAGACAGACAGATAGACCGATAGACCGATAGACAGATAGATAGATAGACAGACAGACAGACAGACAGACAGATAGATAGATAGATAGATAGATAGATAGATAGATAGATAGATAGATAGATAGATAGATAGACAGACAGACAGACAGACAGACAGACAGACAGACAGACAGACAGACAGACAGACAGACCGATTGACAGATAGACAGATAGACAGATAGACAGATAGATAGATAGATAGATAGATAGACAGATAGATAGATAGACAGATAGATAGATAGATAGATAGATAGATAGATAGATAGATAGATAGATAGATAGATAGATAGATAGATAGATAGATAGATAGATAGATAGATAGATAGATAGATAGAATTGACCAGTTCTCAGGTGTGTCATCTCCTCCCCCTGCTGACCCATAATGCTTTGCTGCTGGTTCACAAATACAATAAAGTTTAATCAGATTGGAATCCGTCCCTGTGTTCCATCCTTCCCTCTGTTTGTTTGTCCCATCGGGGCCTCTACGGATTCTCTTTTCTGCGTAGGAAAGGAAGGTTGCGTTCCGAATCGCATACTTTCTACTATATAGTTTGGTAGAAAAAAGATTTAGGATGTCCCGATTCTTGTGGCCAGATTTAGGATGGTTAGAAGTACCCGGATGTCCTACTTCATGCGGCCAAGATTGTTAGTGTTGAAAACTGCATCCTATTTGGGCGATTCTGACCCACAATCCATTGCGCACGTGAAGTGACGTCACATCGACGAAGCCTCCATATGAAAACAAACGGGGATGCGACGGATATAAAAGCAAGAGGCAAGATCAAGGAGCCATGTTATGATGAAATAAGAGAGTAAAAGTATGTCCCAATAGTATGCCTACTGCATCCTAACTAGATTCTTTTTATCATCGGATGTAGTATGTAGAATAGAAAAAAGAAAGAGTATGAGATTCGGAACGCAACCATTATTTCCTTTCCTATCGAGATGACCCGGAAGTGCTCGGCGGATAGGTGATTCGAATTCTCAAAATGCTTAGGAAAGGCATAGGAAAGGAGCCTCGATTCATCCTTTAACCCTCCTTTAGCATAGGTTACTCCTGACCAACCTATGCTAAAGGAAAGGAGATAGTGGTATCCCATAATCCTTTACGGCGGCAAGATTTAAAGCAACAGGCCACCGCCGGAGTTGACCGACTCTACACGAATACGAACGAGAGGCAAAACAGAAGAGAGGAGAGGAGAAGAGAGGAAGATTTAACTCGGGTAAAACAAAATACCCCCCCCCCCACACACACACACACACACACACACACAGGCTATAGATAATAAAGAACTCATAAAAGACCAACATTATAATAGTTATTTTCGTAGCACATCATTTACACCAAAATAAAATAAAATACCAACTTCACATTTAATGAAGTTTCTGGGGGCAGTTCATTTCAACATCAACACAAGTGTAGCCTCTTTTTATTCCACATGTGAATTGGGCTTCATGTAGCCTTAAATAGCCTATTCCCCTTGGCCCAGTCCGATCTAAGTGATTCTCACTCTGTTGGCGACAACCTGATTAAAATCAATATGAAAAGAACGCATGGATCAAACGAGCGCTTGTTGTAGTCCATTTTCGGAGAATAGTGTAGTTTCACGCTAGTGACTCACGTCAGCAATACTCGCCGTCGCGCAATGACGTCGGTTAGGAAAAGTGGAGTCGAATTCATTTGAAACAGTGCTGTCTTTTCCTATGTTCGATAGGAAGCACCTTTCATCTCTCCTTAACCCCGATGAAGTTTAGGGGTTAAGGTATAGGAAAGGTGGTTCATAGGTTAGGAGATTGGACTATAGGAAAGGAGGCTTATAGGTTAGGAGATTGGACTATTCGTAGAGGCCCCTGATGTCAGATGCAGCATGCTTAAAATTACCCAGATGTCCTACTACATCCGGTGGTGATTTTTAGTGTTGAAACCAGCAGCTTTATGGAGGTTCTGACCCACAATCCACTGCAGCAGAAGTTACATCACATGGACTGAGCCTCCCAGTGAAAACAACCAGCGATGAGACGGATATACAGTGCTGCTTGAAAGTTTGTGAACCCTTTGTGAAACCTTGAGCCTTTTGGAATTGTATTTAGTTTAACCATTATTAATTATTTTTTATCGATACCAGCATTTCTTACATGAAATAACAAATGTTTGTTTATCAATTTCACATTTTTATTTTCCAGAAATCAATTGTTAAAACTGTAGAAAGTTCTTGCTGGTTGGTATGAGTCAAGGATCACACCGAGTTTAAACGACTGATTCAATAAACTGCGATACGGACCGGAGGTGAAAGGGAACCAGCCCGCCGGGCATTCTGATTGGATGAGGCAACACAGTACGGTGGCTCCGGAGGCTCATAGTGAACAAACTGCATAATCATTTAACCAAATGATTTACAAAAACTAATAAAACAAATGATTTGCCAACTTCTGTATGTACAACAGTCTGTGAACCCTGAGCTGCATTGCTTAAATCCAGCAGGTTAACACAGTCAGGTGGGACAAACTGAGTGATGAAATAGACCAATGTAATGAGAGATCTTTAGGGAAGAAATTGGGCGGCACTTTCCGTCGTCGGAGTTACTCTGGGAGGTTCCTGCTTCAAATACATTAGCCTCGTTTGAGTTGGAGCCGTCTGGCTCAGACCTGCGCAACTATGATGCGCGTCTTGCTGAGCGCACAGCATTTCTGCAGCATTGTTGCAGCGCGCTCAGCAAGACGCGCGTCATAGTTGCGCAGGTCTGAGCAAGACGACTCCTTCTCAAACGAGGCTATTTCCTGCCTCCGGTACAGTTGAAAGTTATTTGAACAAATACTTTCACTTCTGACTGAACGTCGTGACGCAGTTTATTTTCTCGTCTAAAGCTGCAGCTGAAGGTAAGAGATCCACTCTGCTCTCACTGTTAACAATAGTAATGATCTTATTCTATTATATTCTATTGTTTCTAGTGTAAATCTAGTTCCAGTAGAAACATAAACTTGTGGAATGTGTCCAAACTCATAACTCAGAGTTTCACAGGGAACTAGAGACGAAGGAGGTGACACAGCCGTTAACAAAGATCCTCCATTTTGTGTTAACATTAACTCATTGTTGCACTAGTTACATATGAGTGTGTTGATGCAGTAATCTACTGACAGTATAAGCACTATGCAAACACCAGTGGTTTCCTCTCACAGGTTTTATTGTAGACTTCTCCTCCGACTTCACCGTGAAAACTATAATAAACAGTACAACAGAAACCTCGATATTATCTCTACATAAAATCAGTCTTAACCCTCTGCTGTCTCATGAAGGACATTCTGTTCTTAATACTTGTAGTAAACGTTGCATTTCCCCGTGTAACAGCAGCAGTAGTGAATACTGGTTGTGTACAGGCTGCTGTACTTCATGGTCTGTTTCTGGCTTTAATCTGGCGCCATCTGCTGGACGTTTGGAATAATACAAATCATTTATCTTTATTGTCTGTGACGTGTCTCACACAGGGTGTGTGTGTGTGTGTGTGTGTGTGTGTGTGTGTGTGTGTGTGTGTGTGTGTGTGATGGACAGGAGGATTCCAGTCGATGTGTTTTCTCTGCAGGTGAAAGTGTGTGTGAAGGTGTGGGCTCTGCTATGGATCAGAGTGAGGACAGAGAGGAGGGAGGGGAACATGGCGGCCAGACCAAAGCTCAGAGGTGACATGAGGATCTCTAACTGTCCATGACTCAAATCACTGCACCATCATTATTCACTAAGCTGTGTCTGTCTGTCTGTCTGTCTGTCTGTCTGTCTGTCTGTCTGTGTTCAACAGACCAGACTCTCCTGGACCTGGAGCCAGCTGTTTGTCCTTCAAGAGTGACAACTCAAAAGATCATTTCATTGATTTTAAAGGACAACAGCCATCTGCTGCAGAGAGGTAAACTGTCACTAACATTTAAATATCACTGATTCATGTTTTAACTGTTTATTTTCAGCTTGGTTCATTTATATTCTGACATGTGAAAGCTGCTCAGTGTAACTCCTGTGTTCTGGTGCAGGGCAGATTATTGACTGTTTCCTGTGTTTCTATCAGGAGGAAGCTGGAGACACCAGAGCCCAGCTGTTGGTCCATGAAGAGTGATCACTCTATGGGTCAACCTTTATACCTCAAAGATGGACGTCCGTCTGTTGATCTGAGGTAAGGATTTAAAACTTAATAATGAATAAAACCCTGTGAGATGTCCAGTTTCTTGACAGATATAGTACTTGTGTTTTATTTTCAGCTTTGTTTTTCTTCTCGTCATTTATATAATTCAACTTCTGACTTCAGTTTAACATTGGACCAGACATGAGCTCATTTTTTATTTATTTATTGGGTTTTTAATTTTTTTGAACAACAAACACACATAGGGAACAGGTGTCTCCGGGTATAAATAAAATCAAAATGCATCATACAAAACATAATGGGCTTTCATACACTCAACAAAAATATAAACGCAACACTTTTGTTTTGACTCCCATTTTTCATGAGATGGACTTAAAGATCTAAAATTCATTCCAGATACACAATATTACCATTTCTCTCAAACATTGTTCACAAATCTGTCTAAATGTGTGATAGTGAGCACTTCTGCTTTGCTGAGATAATCCATCCCACCTCACAGGTGTGCCACATCAAGATGCTGATCTGACATCATGATTAGTGCACAGGTGGCCTTAGACTGTCCACAATAAAAGGCCACTCTGAAATGTGCATTTTTTTGCTTTATTGGGGGTCTGGGGACTCAGAACCAGTCAGTATCTGGTGTGACCACCATTTGCCTCATGCAGTGCAACACATCTTCTTCGCATAGAGTTTATCAGATTGTCAATTGTGGCCTGTGGAATATTGGTCCACTCCTCTTCAATGGCTGTGCGAAGTTGCTGGATATTAGTGGGAAGTGGTGCACGCTGTCGTATACGCCGGTAAAGCACATCCCAAACATGCTCAATGGGTGACATGTCCGGTGAGTATGCTGGCCATGCAAGAACTGGGACATTTTCAGCTTCCAAGAATTGTGTACAGATCCTTGCAACATGGGGCCGTGCATTATCTTGCTGAAACGTGAGGTGATGTTCATGGATGTATGGCACAACAATGGGCCTCAGGATCTCATCACGGTATCTCTGTGCATTCAAAATGCCATCAATAAAATGCACCTGTGTTCTTCGTCCATAACAGATGCCTGCCCATACCATAACCCCACCACCACCATGGGCCACTCCATCCACAACATTGACATCAGCAAAGCGCTCACCCACACGACGCCACACACGCTGTCTGCCATCTGCCCTGAACAATGTAAACCGAGATTCATCCGTGAAGAGAACACCTCTCCAATGTGCCAGACGCCATCGAATGTGAGCATTTGCCCACTCTAGTCT
>CM049402.1:1345000-1590000 GCA_026929865.2 Hyperoplus lanceolatus
GTTGAATACAGTGATTTCCTGGTAGGGATCATATTTGTGATAGATTTCATTGTGTCCCACATTTTTTGGTGTTATTGGCTTTAAAGTCATTTTCAATGGATTCCTTATATTGCTGTCTTGCTGTGTTGAGTTTCTGGTTTAGCTCATTTTGCACTAGTCTTTGTTGCAGATGATCCTTGTTCTTGAAAGCCAGCCTCTTGCGTTTAATACAATCCTTAATGACCTTATTGATATACGACTTGTTGTTGGGATATATCTTAATTGTTTTAAGAGGTATCACTGTCTCCACACAGAAATTAATATAGGCTGTAATGACATCTGTGGATGTGTTCAGATCGTGCTCGTGAAAAATGTCCCAGTCTGTGCTTAAATAGCACCCTTTCAATGTTTCAATACTCTCAGTGGACCAAATTTTGACAGTTTTAACTAGGGGTTTGCTTCTCTTCAGTAAGGAACGATATATGGGAATAAGGTGAATAACATTGCATATATATATAGGGGAGAGTGGCCTAAGTTGTGCATTTTGGAAGTTGTGCCACCCCTTATTTCTAGAAAACCGTGGAAGAAATTGGAATTGTGACCACATATTTGAAGGTGAGAACACACCAAACGCGTTGGGTGCGGTGGCGGCGTTGAAAAATCCTATTTTTGCATAGGGAACCATTGGTTTAAGCGCGATGATCCGTTGGCCGTGGCAAAGCGGCGCTTTGGGCGCGGCAGCCGCGCTACCAAAGCGTCAACGCACCACCAAAGCGTCACCACACCATCGCCTGAGATGAAAAAATTTAACTTTCAACGCTCCAGCGCGTGACGTTTAGCCGCGTTGGCCAATCAGCTGTGAGCTTGACCCGACGTCACGGACATCGGCACGGTGGGAGCATGGGTGTGAGGACAACACAGAGGCTGAGAAACACCGAGTAGGAAATGCGGCTGGCTGGTGATATGAAGCCGCTCGGGGTTGGGTTAGAAGACGTGGGGAAAGTGAGCCAGGAGAATGGGCTTCCTGGTTAATTCAGTGAATATAGCGGCTGTGCTTTAGCCGATAAACCAAGTTAGCACCAGTCGGATAGCGTTAGTTAACTCACCCGGTTGTGTGCAGCCACCACCTCCATAATGAACCCAAACATAACGGCTAAGTCACAACGAGTACAGCGAAGCACCGGTGTTTATGCCTATATCTACGCCAGCCACGGTCCCGTCACAGTAGGGTAATGTAGGCTACTTGCCTTTATTTTCTACTGCCCTGTGCACAATGCTGCTGTAAATGTGTTTGGTATGGTGCTGCCTTGCTGTTTGTGTTCATTTCCGAGTGGCGTGAATCTGCAATGCTGTTTTAAGGCTATTTGTTCCGTTCAGTTGCTGTTTATTTGTCTTTTGGCACAATTGTTGGCCGTGTTGTTGTTGTTTTTGTGTGGACATGAACGCTGTTGTGTCGGGTCGGGTCTGATCGCAGCCATTAGGGGAATAAATATATCGGGGGAGACTAGCTGCGTAGCGTTGGGCGCGTTGAACCATTTTTTGACACAAAATGACCAAGTGCCAGATCAGGTGCGTCGGGCGCTTTGGCCACCGCACCCAACGCGTTCGGTGTGTTCGCACCTTAAGAAGAGCCATCCATTTGACTCATCATGTAAAGAAGGGAGACACAAGGAATAAGATATAAGCACATTTAAGCTCAAAAAACTGTGTTTTGCCTTTCAAAGTAAAATTTCCATGATCAAGGTTTTTTGATTATTGTGTCTGAACAATTATAGACAAGTTTGAAAACATTTGACACATGTTTTAGTGCTTTGGTATGCTACATTTTGAGTCTATACAGTTAGCACGATGTCAGCCCTAAATTGCTGCATCATGCTTATTATCCAAATTTCTGGGATTGGGGTGATTTGTGCCAAAGGGCCTAGGTGAGTTATACGTAAGTAAGTAAAATGTATGTAAAAGCACATTTATGACAGTTTGCAATGTCCAAAGTGCTGTACATAGTGCATTCAGTAGGTAAACAATGAAGGTAAAACAACAATAACCAAAATAAAAGACGTAAAGCCCATCCATCCACATAAACACAGATTGTAGTGCAGAGGTAAGATAGTTAATGGGGAGGAAACACCAGGGTGTACATATGGGTTTTGAGCCTTGATTTAAAGGCAGAAATGGAGAGGGAATCACATTTGTCAGGTGGCAGTTGGTTCCACAAGCACGGAGCAACTAGTGCAAAGTACATTTCTGAGAGTTGTGCCAGTGGCATGGCTGTATACGCTGGTCACCAAAAGAAAGTGATTGTCTACAGTAGCTCAGAAGAGAGTGACATCTCAAGTCCACTTAACGACACCACTGATGAGAGTTCAGATGGCCAGAAAGATGATGATGGTGACTTTGTCATTGTGAGCTTTGCAGGTAAAACCATTGGATCTGCTAGGCCTTGTTTAAGAAAATTGTCCTTCAATCTTTGTCAACTATTTACTTAATTTACTTTAAATACACCTTAAATAAGTGATTGTCTAATGGATTTGTCTTGCATTACAGTTTATGAGATATATAGCAATGGCACAATTTACCCCATGGTATTCTCTCCAACCGCACAACTTACACCACACCGGGGGCAAGTTGTGCATCAAGACACCTTTTTTTCCGAAAGCTATATTTCTTCAACAGTTTATTCCAGATCCAAAGTTTTTATTGCCAGGGATGCACAACACCCTGAAATATATGTACATATTCGAGTTGGAGACTTTACTGTCAAGGCCTTACTTTAAAGTCACTTTGAGTGAAAAGTTGCACAACTTAGGCCACTCTCCCCTATATATATATATATCCAAAAAAAAGTTTGGAGCTTTTAGTTAATTTTTATTTATTTTTCTTGCGAGAGTAGGTGGGGCTTCGTCCCACGTGCCCCTAATGACCAGTCGCCACTGCATGGTTGACCACATGCCAAATTATGATGAAAAGAAAGAAGCTACTAGATGTAAGTTGCCATACTGTACAGGAAAAACATACGTCTTTTGTGACTAGTGCAACATCCACCTGTGCTTTGTGCCACACCGGAACTGCCTTAAGGCTGCTCATCGAAAATGAGAATACATGAAAGCATCCACAAGCTGACGTCTTCTCAAGTTCAGGTTCCAGTTCCATTCAAAGTATTATCAAGTATAATAACCACATTATCAGTTCATTAGCCTACTTTAAAAAGTATGGTTATGTGTTGGAAGTTCCATGATTGTTCACTGAAGGCAACAGATTTTTTTGTATATGCCATCTTATCTGCATTCATACATATATAGTGCTCATGTTCATGTTCAGATTGCGTCATAGCATTTCCCTCTTTTCTTGGAGGCTCTG
Organism: Hyperoplus lanceolatus; assembly: GCA_026929865.2. Lineage (NCBI taxonomy): Eukaryota > Metazoa > Chordata > Actinopteri > Uranoscopiformes > Ammodytidae > Hyperoplus > Hyperoplus lanceolatus. The sequence continues at coordinate 1,348,337 of CM049402.1, forward strand.
GGCTTTCCTGGTGATGACCTCACTGCTGTTCCCTACCCTCGCTGTGATACACCTATCAAGTTCATGTGCATGTTCAGAACCTTACACAGACTCAAAAACATCCTGTTCCAGATGTTTAGGCCATAACTGATTGATTACTATGTGGGAAGTTTTTATGACATTTTACGTCCATCGTGTCATGGTGTCCATTGGAATGGACATGAAAAAATACTAAGAAAAACATGAGTAGGCAAAAATCTGTTTTTTCCACTCCTTTTTTATGTTGGAGGGAAGTCAGAATCAGTTTAAAGAAAATGTTTTTGCCCAGCAGAAAAAATGTGGGTCTTAAGGGGTTAAGACATTAGCGTGCTTATTTATCCCTTTTGGTATCTTTATTTCACCATAAACTATGGTAAAAAAAAACCCAATTCAATTCACAGATTGTTAGGGATGGGAATTGATAAAAATTTAATGATTCCAATTCCGATTCAGATATTGCTTATCGATCCGATTCCTTATCGATTCTCATTGGGTGAGGGAATAAGTACAAATTAGTTTGTTTGTATTAACTCGCTTTAATATCTGATCAGAAGTGTGTCTAGTGTGTGCCTTGAAAGATTATCAAGAGTACGATAGGATAAGGATATTGTCAATTTTCCCATTAATTGGTCCAGACAAGCCCTTTTTTTTTAAGCCCTAATGCCATTATGTTTTTTATGGGGAACCGGTTCTGAAGAAGAACCGGGTCTCGATTCCCATCCCTACTGATGTGCTATCATGTATTCAACAAAATACCCATAGTTAGCACCATATGAGAAGGTAACATTTATTTACATAAACAACAAAATGGGAAATAAAAGGCCTGAGGTTGGTTAACATGGATGCTAGCAAACTCAGCGGCGTACTGCATTTTGAGAGGAAAATTAAGAGGCTAAATCTGAGGAATTTTGTCTGAACAACTGTTTCCTACTCAATTTTGGAATAATTTGGAGACACTGGGTCAGATGAATTAGAAGACACATGGATTTTCCATAAAAATATTAATATAAAATAGAATATTATGCAAATAAACATCCACAAAGTTGTAATCTTTCTATATTATTTTCTTTTCTTTAAAGGAACCACTTAATTTCACATGAAGAACTCTGTTGTCCAGCTTTTTTTTTTCACAGATGAGGCTGAAATAGGCTATAGACACAGTGCATGGGCAACTGAGCCTATTTTTTCCCGAATGTTTTTGAATAAACTCAATAATGTCCCAATAGATTAAATCATGTCTATTTCTGACATCAGAATACTGAGGAAGTTTAACAGTGAAAAACATGGTTCAGTATTCCTCCTCTCCTCTGTCTGTATGTCACTGCTATAGGGAGGAGTTCTGCTACACTAGTCTCAGTCAGCAGCGCTATTAGTACGCTATGCATTATTTTATGATTTGTGGCAAACAGCTAAACAATTAGATGACAGACAGATTAATATGTTTAGATAGTTAACTGCTGAGCTAGAGTGCTGTGCTTCTCTGGACCGACAAAACAGATTCAAATATCGCATATTCACGTTGAATGTAGGTTGAACAGGTGAAGCCTAGTCATTGGACAATGTTGGGCGTATAACTTAGCCTATGTTTTATTTCACTTGCTTGCAGTAACAATGACGAGCGTAATTCACATCAACACTGGTCCTAACGTTATCAGCGTATTTCACCAAAATGTTTGTCCGGAAAACTATGGCAGTGTGCTGCTCCACCTTTTCGGCACCCTTTCAGACGGCTCGTACACCAACAGAGGTGAAATGAAAAAAGGCAGCTCAGCTCGCTTATTTTGGGACCCTACCGACTTTTGGCAATGGAAACGGCAATATAAGCGGACTGAGCCGCACTGAGCCGAGCTGCTCTGCTTGGTGGAAACGAGGCATTAGGTACAACAAGGCACAATCAGTATGGGCAATATTCATTTTAAGAGTATGTTTTAATTTCCCTGAAAAATCGTTTCACCTCTTACCGATGGGTTAAACACAGCCTCCTTCTTCGCTCAAGTGCGGGCTCGAAAAGAACTCCAGGAGACGGGTAAGGGTGTAGCTGATTAGTCAGCTTATTCTGTCCTAGCAGTTGTGTCCTAACCATGCGTAGGCAGATAGCAAAGGGATTGAATTAAGCTGGATTAACGTCTTCCTAATAATTAATTAATTAATTGAAGAGTTCCCTACAAGCATTGTTTTCTTATGTAAAACTAAGGAATACAAACAAGAATAAAATTACTATATAGCCAAATATTCCTTTAACATTCTTTCAAAAGCACATAAATTAGCCTGTGCATATAGCCTACACACGCAGATAGTGCTAGCATAACTTACACAAGGAAAAAGATTGAGCTACGCTAACATGAAATTACATCTTAATAACTATTGCATACATATTCACATAAGTGTTGAATATGATATCTGCATACAACAACCAAAAGAACACATACGGACGTATTGCTCCAAGGATCCAACATGTATAGAACAGCCGCACAGCAGTATTTATCCGCTTAACACGTGTGGGAAATAAACTCATCCACTTATTAACAACAGTAACGTCACAAAATGCACTACCCATTTTCTCATCACCACTAGGCGTCGCACTCGCACCAGCAATGATGCAGAGCAGAGGCCTGTTTCAGGAAGTGGGTTTTGAGGCAACTCAAAGTATGTTCGCTCTGAGTTACTGGAAACTCTGGGTTTTCCATTTCAGGAAGCAGGTTCAGCGCAACTTACAGTCCGTTACTGACTGAGTTTGTTGTCACTTTATGCTGCAGCTCCGACTGAAGTGTCACAACGCGTCCTTGTACAGTTTTAAGCAAAATCACTCCATATAAAATCTCCATCGGTATGTTTTTATCATGTACTGATGACTTTATGTTTGATCGATCATTTATCTGATCAGTAGCCTTGTTCCCAGCCCTTGTGTAGTTCATATAAGCGGCCACCTAACACACCGTGAACATGCTCTACATTCAGATGAATAAACCTGTTTGTGTTGTATCTCATTATTTTTTTATTAACAGGAGATTTCTAACATCTGTGCCACTGAACTGATTTCTGTCAGGTGGAAATGTAACGCTGCAGCTGCGCACGATTGTTACTGTTCACTTGAGTGATCCCAGTCACATACGAGTCTCGTTCCATAGCCTTATATGAATAGGACTATAGAAATGATTTAATAATTTAAACTGTGATCACTTGAGGACAAGGGATCTGGTAATAAATCAATTAGGCTCTACAATGAAAACTGTCACCTAAAACCCTGCCAACAGTTAAACATGGAGGGGTAGTATTATGGTGTGGGGTGGCATTTCAGCCTCAGGAACAGGTGACTTAGTAAAAGTTTATGGCATCATGGATAAGAAACCACCACAACATTCAGGTGAGGCACGGATAACCATTTGGGAGTCGTCTTATTGAGACTGGATTTATTTTTCAAGAGGACAATGACCCTAAATATTCTTCTAACTATTGCCAGAATACTTGTGACAGAAGAAACCTGCTTTAATATTGAATATAATTGACTGACCCCCTCAAAGTCCAGACCTCAACCCCAATCGAGCTAATTTGGGGCTAGTTGGTAAGTGAACTGGATAGATCTGTACATTCAAACGAAACCTTTTTGCTTGAGTAGTAGAAGGAATGGGATACCATAAGTGTTGAAGTTCTCAAAAATATATTGACTTTATTTGTGCTGCTGTAATGCTGCAAAAGGTGGACATACCAAATATTAAAATTTAAAGTGGATATAAGAGTAGGACTGACTCATATTTGTTGTGCTCAGAACATCCATCTGCATATTTCATGAACATTTTTAAATGAAATCTTTTTTTGAAAGCAAAACAAAAGGTAAATATTTTCAGATCTGTCAGGTGTTCTAATAATTTTGGCCACCACTGTATAATGCATTATAGCTTTTTGCACGCTGATTGAAAAAGTGAGATTGTGCATATTCTTCTGAGCCTCTTGGGTAAAGCAAAACAGTGTTACAGTGGAAAATCTTGCAAGGTTATACTCCTGAAATAGACAATATTCTGGAATGTTCGCGGTGTCTTATTTATAATCATCAAGGATTGTCTTGTAATCCACTGCTCCACACTCAAGGTGCTCGTATAGTGCCATCATGTGGCATAGGCCCTTAACTGCAGATTTATGCAGAGAAAGTTTCACACTCTCCCCCAAGTATTATTTTTCTGATTCCTTAGGCTCTATATTTGAAACTTTGAGCTGTGAAACTCTGCACACTAACCTCAAACCCTTCCACCAAACCAGCTATATTGCGAAACTATTCAAAGTCTTTGAAAAATATTCAGTGTGCATTGCAGTTTGAAATAAAGTCTTATGGAACCACCACTTTTTCTCAGAAGTTCTAACACAAACTCTTGCCTCTATTGTTGTTCAAACTCATTTTTCACTATAGGCCTATATTGATAGTGCTCAGGCTCTGATTTGTACGTGATCTTATTATCTAAACATGTTTTCAAATGTGTCACTGTGGATAGGCAGTCAGCAGATAAAATGCATACAATTTTGCAGGTCGGTTTCATTAAATTGCAAACAGAGTGAACAATGAGTTGTGTTTAAAGTTTGCCACACTTGGTAATTGCATTTGCTAGAAGTATTAATAGATTCAGTAAGTGTGCTTTAAAAATCAAATGTTTAAGCATTCAGGTAAAAACTGTAATGTTGAGGTACAGCATGTTTCAGTGAGAGGCAGCCTTCTCTTCCACAAGAAATTATTTGTGCTTTTTCTATTTTTAATTGTTGTTTCCTGCTGATGAATACATTTAACAGAACAGTTTCATTTGGCTCCTCTAGATGAATCCCTTCACTTGCGTGGATTTCTGCTTCTTAATATTTGGCAAGACTCACAACCTCTATATGCCGTTACATCCCCTTAAAGAGAGGATCTAAGTTTGTGTGTGTGTGTGTGTGTGTGTGTGTGTGTGTGTGTGTGTGTGTGTGTGTGTGTGTGTGTGTGTGTGTGTGTTTTTAACATTTAATCGAAGCATTCTGGTGAAGAGAATAAAGGATAAAGTCAACATTTATTTCAGCTCAGATCAATAGTAAAATTAGAAAACAAGTTGCTATTTTTTTCACTTGGATGATATACAGGTATATGAATTTCGCCACAAAGTTTGTAGGTATGAGTATAAGTTGAATTGAAATTTATATGTGCGGCATATGGGTTTTAGATGCATTAAAGCAAGGCACCACACATAGCGATTGTTTGGTTGATCTTTTGACGTTGCACACAGAGGTAACAAGGGAAAAAAACTGATTCATACTATTTTTAGGTTTTCAAGATGAAATAGGATATATTTACCCAAGAACAATGATAATAAAGAATAATAAAAAAAACTGTTTTTAATTTATAAAAAAATTGAAAACCATGTATCATTTTCATTCCACTTAACAATCATGCAACACTTTGTGTTGATCTATCACATAAAATCCCAATAAAATAAATGTGCGTGTGTGTGGTTGTTACATGACAAAAAGTGTAAAGGTTCAAGGGGTATGAATTATTTTGCAAGGCACTGTATATTACAGAAATATTAATTAATATATTAAATGCTTTCAACCCTCCGTCTTTGAAAAAGGGTTTTGCCACTGAAAAAAACAGGATAGGATTCGAAGTATCTCACATCATCTTGTCAGATGTTCCAAATGTTTACTCAGACATGTTCAAAGGATTTAGATCCAAAAGGACCATATCAATGAATTTTGACATGCAAATGACACATGACCAGCTGCTAACTGCTGAACCCTGTTAGCGCAGATGACCATGTCCCATGATAAATAGTTACCTCTATTTGAATCAAAAATGTTATAGCGTATATCATATTACTTTGTACAATCTTTCAGTAGGTCTAGTGTAAAAAAGAAATGTCATGCATTGTAAATTCTTGATTCTTGTGTTAACCACATTTTCTAACCCTAGTGTTGCTAAATAAATAGCGATGGGGAATGTTTTAGAGATAGAGTGGTTATATTCACTGAGTTAATTGTGAAGTAATTAGTACATTGGTTATGCTACATGTTCAATATTAAAGGACGATTCACAATTAATGCTCTCTCTCCCGGAGCTAAGAGAGACCATGTGCAGGGAAGGAATGGGATGAGATGTGTATCCCTCCGCCTGGAACTAGGACAAGTTGTAGGATCTGTGTGCGACAGAGGGCTGGAGGGAGGGATTATATCTTGTGATAATTGATAGGCCTCTAAACATGGCTATTGCTCCATCTGCATGGAAAACCCAAGGACACTGACCAGAGCCAATGATGTGGTCAGAGGTCGACACTCGTCAAGGATATAAAAATTTAACTTTCTCTATGACAAATCAGTGGGGGGAATGCCAGTTTACAATCAATCACACGGCTAATTGTGTGCTATCTTGCCTGAGATCACAGCCCTTTATACACTCAGCAATACTGGCACATTGTGTTGAGTAAAAACAGGATGATCTGCACTGCTTAATCTCCTTTTCTTCTTCTCAGTTAAATATCCCTCCTCTACAGAAAAGGATCCCACCCTTTATCATGTCCCCCGGGTTTTTCCCATACAGAAACTTTGTTCTCTGACGGAGTGGAGTCACCCAGAGGAGCGGAAACGGCGTTTAGTTTGCCAGACTGCTTTTTCTCTGGCTGCTAGTGACCCAAGTCCAGCTCAGACACAGAGCCAGATTAACACACACAATGATACACAATGGGGATAAAGATCTTCCTGAACACGCTTTTGACTTTTGACAGCAACATGTTCACAAGATGAAAAATAACTAAACAGTAATACTAAGCCCCGAATAAAAAGGTTTGCTAAAAATCCAATAGTCACGTCAAAATAAACCCATGAAGGGTAATATTTATGTAAAAAGAAGAGCCATTTTATTTGTCATTAAGATGTTCCTTCTGGAGTGCTGATTCTGATTTGAATTCCTAAAAAATCTGCTGTTTCCTCCCTCGCTCTACAACAGGAAGTAGAACTGTGGTTGTCTTCCGCTGGTCTTGTTTAATGGAACCCCCCTTCCTGTTTTCAGATTCCTCCTGATAATGGCTGAAAGTCCCCAGCTGAAAGCTCCACACAAACACACTCTGCCCCGTCCCTCTCAGTCTTTCTTTCTCCGTATATCTCTCACCAGCAACATTCAGAATGCTTAACATTCCAGGTGTCCATGTGTGTGCCAAGTGAGCTGGTACATGTGTGTGTGTGTGTGTGTGTGTGTGTGTGTGTGTGTGTGTGTGTGTGTGTGTGTGTGTGTGTGTGTGTGTGTGTGTGTGTGTGTGTGTGTGTGTCTGTGTGTGTAGCGAGAGCCCAACCTGATTGATTAACCCAAACCTAATGCAGTTAAAGTTGTTGAACTGCTCGGATGAGCGTGTGTGTGTGTGTGTGTGTGTGTGTGTGTGTGTGTGTGTGTGTGTGTGTGTTCAAAGGATAGTGCCATGTGCAGCCGGGCCAGAGAAGTGAAGTATGCAGGTCAGTGCTGACGGAATGTCAGGAATGCCGGTGTAATTCAAACTCTCCTCTACCACAGGCGGCAACTCTAGCACCTGGGCATGTTGTAGGCCAAAAGTGGGCAGAAATGTCGATCTGCGTGTGCAGCAGTGAGCCAGTGCACTCTATGGTGCCAGTGTATGAGGACACTTAGTTTATACATGCTCACAGCATCATCAGCCTGCCCCTGTGGCCCCCTTAACTCAGCAATCTCCACATCTAAGGCCATGCAGTAATATTATGCAGCAGCACAATGTCTCAGACTCAATAATCCCAAACACCTGCACTGTAAACAGAATGTACCTGAGCTCCTGGCTGCTCTGGCGCACAATACACCTCCTGATCCAGTTCCCAGGCTTTAGTAAGCCTTTAATTTCATATCAAAACATATCTGCCCCCTCCCCACCTCCCTCCCTGTCTGCCCGGCTGTTTCACGCCAGCCTGTTTTCACTCAGCAGTTTGGACAAAGACTGGTGAAATAATTACAGCTGGGCCTAAAGCGGGCTAGTGTTTGTCTCCTGTAATCTCCACTGAAAGCCGCCAGCGGGGACCGTGTCATAGGAAGAGGAGGAAGAGGTCGATTGTTCTCAAAATGAGAAGCCAATGACATCATTTGAAAGAGTGTTCAACACTCAGGGTAAACTGTAACGCTAACAAAGTGAACTTGCTGTAATCTACACAACTCGTCAAACATCAACACAATTTATTATTTCAGACACATACATAAATCCCTCCATTTATCACTCTTTCTCTTCTCCCACCTTGTGCTCTTTCTGTCATTCGTACAAAACTGTTTGGATTTTGAATTTATTTCGGCCTGGTCCAGCCAGGATGTCTCTGACAGGACGGGACAACAGGAAGACTGCGCGGGGTTCAGAGGAAGTGAATGAGTAAGGGGAGGGAGGGAAGGATAAAGGGATATGAGCCAAGGAGAGCAACACACAACCAGTCAACTCGAAAACTGTGAGTGAAAATGACCAACAGGCTACATCAAAGCACAAAAAACAGGTAGGGGGAGAAAATAAAGGTTTACTGTATGTGTAAAAATAATTAGGTCGATCCATAAAGAGCAACACAAAAGCTCCATCAGAGGGGAGGTCACTGAAAGATGAGATTTCTGTAATTGGCAGCGACGGTTGCAGATGAGTTATGGGGGGAAGTGTAACATGTAAATCACCATGTTGCTACCACTACTGGTACACCTTCAAGTAGTTGGAGCTGCTCTGTGGAGCAGGGCAAAGCAAAGAGAAACATGGACAAAGAGAGATTTACACACAGTCAGTCAGACTTCCTGGCATTGTCAGCCGGAGCGCGTTGATTTCAGATCCACTCCTTCCTGTGCAGTGGGGAGAACTCCATGTCATGACAATAGGCCCAAAACAGGACAAAGAGGAAATGTTTAAATTTAGTTCCCCTCCTTCCACCATCTCCTCTTTCACGGCTCTGGAGTTCTGGAGCTGTTTAGTTTTTGTAAATTCCTTCAGCCGCCCCATCCCCCCTCCCCGCCCCCCACAAGCGCCCTCTCCCCATTGTGTCATTTCAATAGAAATATTTTCACATTCACCGCAAAACCCCAAAGGATGATCAGCTAGTGAGACCAGCAGTCAGTCAGAAATCATGAAATTACTAATGCTACTTTATAATCCCATCGCACAATTAGGATATAAAAACTAAACATCATGAGAAGAGTTTTGGATTACATCATATTACATCATATTTTTTTAATCTTGGACAATCAAAATACTTTATAAGACTAAAAAGATGAAACATATAACAGTACACAAGATAAAACACAAACACATAAAACAATCAGATTCAATCAAAGAAGAAAAAAAAGAAGAAAAAAGGGATGCGTTGCACAAGGATTATTTTTTCAAGAAAAATCATAGATGAGTGTCATTTTAATGAACTGAAGGAAATGGGATTAAAAGGCACACATATACAAAACTAATGTTATAATGGATATACAGCTCTGGAAATAATTAAGAAACCGCTTTCCTTAATCTGTATGTATCTCTACATTGGTTAATATAGTAATGCTCTAAAATAGAAAAATAAAAAATTGAATTGAAACTTGGGAGGAATCTTGTCAGTAGCCTAGTAGTCTATCATTTTAGTATGGCACAATAATATTTTGGAGTGGTCTCTTTATTTTCACAAAAGCTGCATAATTAGGCTAACTGGCCACCAACTTTTCTTATAGTCTAGGCTACTACAGTGGACTTTTAGCCTACTGTGTGTGTGTGTGTGTGTGTGTGTGTGTGTGTGTGTGTGTGTGTGTGTGTGTGTGTGCGTGCGTGTGTGTGCGTGTGCGTGTGTGTGTGTGTGTGTGTGTGTGTGTCGCTCTGTCTGCGAGAGAGCTTTATCACATATCAGAGTGTCTGAGTGTGCAGGAGCGCACAGGGGCAAGAGTTCACGGCTCTGTCGCTACTCGGAGACTTTTCTCTCAGTTTGTTGAGCGCTGATGAAGTTTGGACACACGAGAGCTGTCCGCCCCATAACGCGAGCCTCACTCATGGGTATAAACTGAGCCCGTAAAGTCCACTGGATCAATCTGACCGCTGTTTAAGGCGCTGTTTCCATTGGCTTTAAATGTCCTCTTAAAAGGGGAGGAAGTCTTATGCGGGGTAAGTCAAGCTTTTACCACAAACGTTGTTGTTGTCGGATGAGATAAGAGTTTCGCGGGTTTAACTTTAACTGAAGTTATTGGCAGTGATATAGGCTACAGTCGGTTAAGAGCTAGAGGAAGCGCTAACAAACGCTAAACTGAATTAGGCTACAAATAAATTCCAAGTAGCCCTAATGGCTATGACGTTAATGACAATTTATACTTAAGGATTATCATGTTTTTTTGTTTCTTTAAGAAAAAGAAAGTAGGCCGATCCAGAGCCTATTTTAGACGCGCAGCGTGAAATTACCCTGTAACAGTCACTTGCTGGTTAGGCTTTCCCTATATCCAGTGTAAATTATGGAAGCCGAAAAATGTATTCGCGAGTGTGATTTAGTAGTTTATGGATGTATAACTGGCAAGCAGGCTTTCTCAAAAAATAGATAATAATAATAATCATAGGCTATTAATGGCATCAGAATAACTGGATATTACAACACAAGTAGCCTAATGCAAGAGCGATTTTATTAGAATAGCCTATAGGCCTATTAGTGTAATGGAGACAATGCCTGTAAACTGGCATTCTTGAAATGACTGAGTAGCCTGCTTTCTTTCGATGTTCGACTAAACGGCCTATCAGTAAAAAAAATAAATAAAAAAAAGCTTTGAAATGAAATAGTGACATCCTGCAAAAAGGCCAGCTTAATGGAAGCCCACCTCTCATGAAGAGGTCATGTAACAACAGAGATGCATGCCGGGGGCTTTCAGACATTGAAGGGGTTATGAGATGAGGCTAATCAACATAGTAGTAGCATTTAGAGCATCTTCTTCCTCTGAAGGAGCTTATCGGAGCTGTGATGTTGATGTCACAGCTGCAGCAGACCTGAAGTAACCAGACATCTCTATAGTCAGTGTTACCATGACAACACAGCCTCCTGGTTTAAATAATGGACAGAGGGGACTGTTTCTGAAATAATGACTTTGGATAAAGTGGACCAAATAAGCAGGGTGGGGCTGGGCAGGGTGTTTGAGTCTGTTGACTCATGGTACGAAAGCCACTTTGTTTTAGTGTTTCAGTAGTTGGAACAATTGACCACAGCTGAAAATATCTCATGTAATATAATGTGCAGGTATTCTGAGCAGGTTAAGACAGAATAAGCATGACATAATAAGATAAGCCAAGTTTTATCTCAGACTCCTGAATTAAAAGTGTGTTTTTTGTTTCTCCAGGAGAGGGTCCGAGACATGATGTCCATTGGAGCTAAAAGCTGACACTGTAGAATGAGAGAGGATGGAACCGACAGACAAGCCTGCCCCTGACAGCAACAACCCTAATGGGTTTGTCAACCAAGTCTTTAATGTATCTCTGGATGTAGAGAATGAAAGGAGCAGTGTTTGTATTGAGGAGGCTGGGCCAGAGGAGAACCAGGCTGCCTGTCCTCAGACCCCAGTCTCCCGCAGGCCCAGGGCCACAGGGGGCATCTGGAAGATCCTAAACCGAAAGAGGGCTGTCTCTGAGGTTGATCGCAGACCCCACTCCATGATCCTGCCCGGGGAGGCTTCCTTCCCTAAACTTTCCTTTGCTGACAAAGTTCGCTCCTTCAAGAAGCTCAAATCCCCCTCTGTGTTTCGGGGGAAGACAGGGAAATTGTCTACTGCCAAGTTCAGCAGCTCCTTTGTGGATGAGGAGTCTTTCTGCCGCGACATTGGCACTCCACAGCAGGCCAGCAGGGGCACACTGCGACAGCGCAGCAAGAGGCACTCCTATGCTGGCTACACAGCAGAATTTGAGTGCTCCTTGGAAGACATTGACCTCACAGCTCCTATAGACGGCCACCATCCCACTGCACCGACAGAGGCTGTGACTCAGAATGGATGTAAACCGGCGGAAAAGGTTTGCTATACCAAGAGAAACCACAACAATTCAACAAACTGTAACAAAACAACTGCAGACTGTGACGAGCCTGGCATCAAAGGCAGCCACCAGGCTAGAGGAAGGAGGAACAAAGACATGTGGAGTTACTTGAGGAGGATTTCCCTTCTGGGGAAGGCCAACCCTGTCTATTCAGAGAGGAGCTTTGACTCTGAGCTTCACTCATTGGATAAGACCATGGACTCAGACTACGGCTCGGTAGACTTTGAAAGTGTCAGAGACTTTCAAGCACCACCCCCGAAACACTCTGATACCAAGGGGCACTTCGGTGGTCTGTTCAAGTTCTTCAACAGTGTAGCAGAGACAGCCAGGAAGTGGAGAACAACATCCCACTCTTTCTCTCCTCCAGAGGGAGAGGGCTCTGAGCTGAGCTCCCCTCGGGCACCACAGCATGCAGGGCTCAACGTACACAGTGTGTCCCTAACACTTCACACTGAAGGAAATCCAAAACCCCAGCCAACTCCATCATCACCTGGAACTGCTAAATCCTCCCACTCTAGTAGCTTTGACAGCCAGGCTCCAGCCCCTGTGACCAAAGTAGCATCCCCTACGGTGGTCCTGAAGGCCTTCAGGGCATGCTCAGGCTCTGCAGCTTTCAATGACCTTCAGAGTTACGAGGACACGGACAAACACATAGACAGAGAGACAAATCACAGGTCCACAGTGGAGAATCAAATTCCCCAGTCAGGTTCAAACACAGAGACTAAGAACCAAACAGAGGTTGAAATAGATCCATTTATCTGTTTGTGTCAAGAGGGAAAGGTAGAGGGAACAACGGGAAATGAGCAGGATTCCAGGAATGCTCCACCAGACTCCCACCAGATACAGGCTGTCAATGTCCAATCACAACACTGTGATAAAGAGAGCTCGACCTATAGTGTACCAGCATCAGATTCTACAGAGGAAATATTTAAGGTATGTGATTTAGAATACAAAATGAGCTGTCTTCATTACCAGTCACAGAATTATAATAAATACATTTGTTTATGAAGCCATGAATTGTGTTGCTAAACTACCACAATATAATTTTTGTGTAGTATGTGTCTCACATCTATGCCATAACCACATTCCATTGCAGAGTTTTTCCACATCATTAACACAGCCAAAGGCATGCATCATATCATTACTTTATAAACGGTCAAAATCATAAATTATGTTACAGTATACAGCATTTCATTCATTCTGTTGCTTCTTAAAATCTTTAACAACAAACTTGAACGTAAATGGTGGCTGAGCTGTTACTCATGTTCTCATGATATAAGTGCTAGGTGTGGTCCATTAACTGTCAGAGGGAAACAAAAACATTCAAGAGTGTGAGGACATGATTCAGGTAGCCACTCTACTGTACACTGGTCCTTTTGCCCCATCTGTTGGAAAGACGAGGAAACAGTCAGTGATTACCATGGTCGCAACATATTAGTGGAGTTTGCCCATTTCCTGCTGAGCCAACCCTGTGTAGAATGCAGGGAAACTCTTCAATAAAGCTGTCTGAGTGAGACGGCCATGACGCCTGCACCCCTCCCTCCTCACTCTAGCACAAGCATTAGTCATCTCCCTTCTAGTCACACCAACCAGTCAAGACACGTTAAGCACAACTCCTAATGACAAAATCAGATGTGACATCTCAAAAGTCAGCACACATTCATAGGGGTATATTATGCAAGGGTAAGGACTGTGGAAATATTTGTTTTGGGAATGGGGTTAGTCCTACTATAATTGGGAAGAAATGGATGGACTCCTGGAAAAGCCTTGATCACCAACTCTTCACATATCAGTGATTCTTCAGAAGTGGGACAAAACATGGTGCAATGTTGAAAAAATACAAACCCTATGTTTAGGCAAATTAAACTACATGTATGTAGCCAACATACTGTATACTAAGCTACTGAGCTAAGCTTTGACACAACCTCCCAGCTTTTGTCCTTTTGATCAAAATGGAATTTTTACCTTGTCATTCCTTATCAACATAGCAAAAACACAAATTAATTTTACCTCATTTTATGCTAGACCCATGAGATGTCTAGTTATCCCAAATATACACCAAGACTGACAGAGGCCACACAAAATATTTTCAAAATGTAGCTATATGAAAATATATCTTTTTTTACATATTTAACGTTTCTTAAACAGAACAAATGGAGTTTTTCTAGTAGCGATTTGTTTTTTTCTGTTGATGATAGGTGCTAAACTACTTCAGGAAAATAAAATGATCGAAACATTTCAAATAACTTCTTTAGAAATTGTAAGTCGGTGTTGACGTATCATGGACTTTCAAGATTTGGAACGTAAAATATTCTAAAACTACAACACTTATCAGAGCCTGTCTGACTTTAATGTACTCTGCAGAAGTAGAATGTGACACGAGGTCCTTCATAGTGACAGCTGCCCCTTATTTTGCCTGATTTTCTTACATTTTAATGGATTGTCTGACGGTGGTGACAAAAAGTGTCCCACCACTCAGAAACCTTATAAAACATGAAGTTGTTGTAGACAAACAGTTTTTATTGATATGAGAGAATATTTAGTGTTGCTTTTGATGAGAAAAAAGCTATTTTTAATCATAGAGTACATTTTTAATAGGTTTTACTGCATATGAAAGATTGTTCCCTTCTCTGTGGACACACTGTTTTGGACGTCGAGAGAAGATAACAAGTGTCATATATTTGACATAATAATGATAAAATTACATTTAAGGGGATACTTGTGCTCCAGACATTCTATTCTTAATCCCTAATAACATCTACAATTTCAAATATGTTTACTTTTAAACATAACAGCAGTTAATATTAGAAGACAGCCCACTTCTCAAGAATCACTGATATTCAATTTGCCTATCTAGTGTATTGTGTTATTATATATAGGTTTATTATGTGTATACTATAGAGACATTCCAACCAATTCCCTACACAAGAAGTGCATTGTTGCACCTTTATCTGCGCCAAACTGCTGAGTGTATGTGCCAATCCCAGCTGTGCGAGCAGATTGCCAGCCAGACAGGCAGCAGCGTGAGACAGCCGTGTCCAGCCATGGCCCACTCTAGCACAGAGAAGAGCAGTGTACCTCTCAGGGCCAAGAAAACCCGTCCCGCCTCCGCTGTACTGGAGCTGTGGAGGCCGAGCCCAGAGCCACACCTCTACACACACTATAGTGAGTCGGGCTCGCTGTGTGGACGGAGACGCAGGCCTGCTCCCAGCATGCAACACTCTCCAGGGCAGAGACGGATGGCTGCTTGCTCCAGGCCGTGCTCTGTCATTGAGACCAGCATTACTAGAGAGACTCAGTCCACGGAGCTGCACCACACAGTAAGATGTCAAATGACAAACACAGCCACTGATGCATTATTACACTGAGAAACATTGACATTAAAAAGGCATATATATTTGTGTATGTAGTAGACATAAATTCTGATGTTGAAAAAATCTACCAACTCACAGATGAATTTAGCCCAAGCCCATAATGAATCTGACTGACAGTACTGACTTTGACAGTACAGAATTTATACAGCACTCACTGTTAGCTTGCACGCTCTGCCCCATATAAAGAGGCCTGTATTTCTGATTGCCACACCTCCCCTCACCTCCCGTCTCATTCTTTCTTTCTTTCTTTCTTTCTTTCTTTCTTTCTTTCTTTCTTTCTTTCTTCCTTTCTCTCCCTCGCTCTCTGTAGCCAATGTTCTGCCTCATTGCTCCCATAAGCTCTCCCTCTAATTGCCCTAACTCAAAGTTACTTCATTTTAACCTGAGAGAACGCATGCTTGGCATTATGTATAGTCTCTCATGGTTAGCTGCGGGGCATTCATGCCGACCAATGCACCAGAATAGACTTGCTGAATGTGAAATACTTTAATTCACTGCAAAAAAGAGGACAAGGCAGTAACGTAAGATATTTAAAAAAATGTTTTAATGTGTGCTGTCAGCCTTGTGTGTTTGAGTGTGTGCATCAAAGTTACTATGGAGTATGGAGATGGCCTAACTACTTAGTCCCCTCTAGGCCTTGTCACGCCCCCCTGGGGTGTCACCGCTAGAGCCTCCGCTCAGGGCATCTCTCCAGCGGTGCCGCTCCCTGCCGCTACCCCACAGCACCCTCACTGCCCTGGCACTGCTCCTGCCTCGGTCAGGTACCATGGCATATCTTTTATATACATTAATATGCAGAATGTTGATTGGTGTGTGTTAAATGGATCATGTGTCTACGTGTGTGTGTGTGTGTGTGTGTGTGTGTGTGTGTGTGTGTTCAGATATGGGTCAGTCGTCATCGTCGGTGCGTCTGCGATCTGAGGCCTCTGCCAGCTGCAGGAGGAGGAGGCTGCTCAGACCTGGGTCAGAACCGCTGCAGGTCAACATTGTGAGTTGAACACACACACACACACACACACACACACACACACACACACACACACACACACACACACACACACACACACACACACACACACACACACACACACACACACACACACACAGATTTAGTTTGACTAATGTCTGTCAGGCTTTCAAGGCCTTTTAATGTGATTTATAAAAAGCTGTATCTACATATTTGTGATAACTAAGGTAAGTAATATGCTGTATATATGATATAAAGTCCCTATGCATACACATTTCACCCGTGGCATGAGCATACAGTAGATGAGATTAAAGGATGTATAAGGGAGCAGGACTGATAGTGGTAATATGGAGATGACCGGTCAATGTTTCATCAGATAATGAAGGGAGTGATCCGTGAAGAAGGTGGGCTAGTGGATAAATGTCATCGGGCCATTACTTATCCTTAATTGGCCACCCAACAATTCTGACGGTTCTTGAATCCCATACGTTCACATGCAATGCACACCTCTTGCTTTGACTACAGTTTTAGGCCTATATAAAAAATGTAATTAAAATCGCCAGTCTCCCGTCAGCAAACCCCGGCATCCACTCCTACAGCTCGCCCGACAGCGGCTCATTTCTAGCCGGATTTCTTGTAATTGGTTCGAAAATTTTAACCATCCAAAACCTGCCCGCACACTGGACACTGACTGATCCATGGTTCAGTATAATCCGGACCGAGACCACCTCTTTAGGTCAGACCAAGGTCCACCTGTTTAGTCCAGACCGTGATCCGCTGGAGGTTTCACATCTGTAATTTAAGTTTGGATTAAATGGAAAGTCTGAAAGTCAGAACCAAAAAAGATAGGTGTGAAAGGCCCCTAGGGTGTACACACACATGCCGTGTTTAGTTCGGTTGAAACAAACTCAGGTGCACTTCCGCCTTCGGTGCACATCTTTCAGGCAGGTGTGAATACAGCAATCGCACTCGGGGCGGACCAAACAAGCGCTCCGAGACCCAGCTAAAGAGGTGGCCTCGGTGCACTTCCAAACGCACTCTGCTGCAGTTCGTTTGTGGTGTGTGTTTTTAAATAAATAGCCGTCAGCTTCACATAATGGGAAAGTGTTGTGGTCGCCATTGTTAGGACGAAAAGTTATGGTTTGACCGGGAGCCCAGAACAATATATTACATTTGATCGAGAGGACGCGTAAAAATGCTGAATGTGTTAAGGGATCAGATGAAGGAGAGGGGAGCGTCTCCCGCACAGTGCCGACAGGTTCACGCTGCGCAAGAAGTGTGTGTTTTTATTTTGCTTCCCATGTACGGGACCGTCAATACTATCCCGGTGTGAGTTTGGAGCTGAACTGCGCCAAACTGACACCCAGCTGATACACAGCTTAATCAGCTGAGTGTCAGTTTGAGCCTATTCTTCTCGCGAGCCGCACATCCAGCAGCAAAAAGTAACAATGACGTTTCACATCGTAAGCTACAAGCCACTTAACGTGGCATTGTCAAAGGGCTACATATTATAACCATATGAAACAACAATAATTTCATGTTTTTCTTCTTTATTTATAGGCTAGATGTAGGCCTTTTTATTATTTGTAACCCCATATTATATCAATGATATATTTCGCATATATTTAATGAGTGTATGACCTCAGATCACGTGTGGCTTTGCTTCGTAATGCTGGTTCACATGCAAAAGGGGCAATATGAAAGTGGACCACACCAAACAAAACAAAACCCTTTTGCAAGTGAACTAGCATTACGAAGTAAAACCACAGGTGTGCCGAAAGTGTGTCATTCATTCATTGAACAGATATTATGGGGTGGAAAGAAGCAGGAAGCACAAAGTGAAAAAACTGCGAAATTGTTAACAATCATGGAGATATACTGCAATCGTGTTTATTTTGTGCCATCAGCAAATAATAACCGTGCGTCATTAAAATTTGTAGGCTAGACTGCGAGTCAAATACGTTGTAGAGAGAGGGAGGGGGGTGGACTACAGCCTGATTTACAGTTTGATATAATATGGGGTTAAAAATATTAAATAAATAGGCCTACATCTAGCCTATAAATAAAGAAGAAAAACATACATTTATTGTTGTTTCATATGGTTATAATATACAGTGGAGGAAATAAGTATTTGATCCCTCACTTATTTTTGTAAGTTTACCCACTTTCAATGAAATGAGCGGTCTATAATTTTAATGCTAGGTTTATTTTAAAAGTGATAATCAAAAAGAAAATCACATAAAAAAAGATAGAAATTATTTTGCATTTCATTGAGTGAAATAAGTATTTGATCCCCTATCAAAACATTGCTTAGTACTTGGAGAAACCCTTATATATTTGGACCACTCCTCTTTGCAGATCCCCCCCTAACCTTTAAGGTTTCGAGGCTGTCGTTTGAGCTTCAGTTCCCTCCACAGATCTATTGGATTAAGGTCCGGAGACTGGCTATGCCACTCCATCACCTTAATGTGCTTCTTCTTCAGCCACTTCTTTGTTGCCTTTGCTGTATTTTTAGGGTCATTGACGTGCAGGAAGACCCATCCACGACCCATTTTTACGGACCTGGCTGAGAGAAAGAGGTTGTCACCCAGCATTTCATGGTACATGGCCCCATCCATAGTTCCCTCGATGCAGTGAAGTCCACCTGTCCCCTTAGAAGCTAACACCCCCAAAGCATAATGCTTCAACCTCCCTGCTTGACTGTGGGGATGGTGTTCTTGGGGTCATAGTCAGAATTCCTCTTCCTCCAAGCATGGCGAGTCACTATGATACTAAAGAACTTGATTTTGTTCTAATTTGACCACATCACCTTCTCCCAAGCATTCTCTGAGTCGTTCAGGTGTTCATTGGCAAACTTCAGACGGTTCTGTATATTATACACTACAGGATTTCAATCCATTACGGCATAGTGTGTTACCAATGGTTTTCTTGGTGACTATGGTCCCAGCTGCCTTGGGATCATAAACAAGCTCCTCCGGTGTAGATCTGGGCTGATCCCTCACCTTTCTCATGATCATTGATACCCCACAAGGTGAGATCTTGCATGGAGCCCCAGACCGAGGGGGATTGATGGTCATTTTGTGTTTCTTTCATTTTTGAATAATTGCACCAACAGTTGTTTCCTTCTCACCCAGCTTCTCGTCATTGATTTTGTAGTCTATTCCGGCCTTGTGCAGGTCTACAATCTTGTCCCTGATGTCCTAAGACAGCTCTTTGGTCTTGGCCATGATGGAGATGTTGGAGTTTGATTTATTGACTCTGTGGACAGGTGTCTTTTATAAAGGTAACAAGTTGAGACAGGTGTGTTTTATACAGGAAACTAATTGAGATTAGGAATACTTTTTTAAAGCACGAGGGTTAATCTGTGGGAGCCAGAATTCTTTATAATTGATAGGGGATCAAATATTTATTTCACTCAATGAAATGCAAAATAATTTATATATTTTTTTTAATGTGATTTTCTGGATTTTCTTTTTGATATTCTGTCTATCACTGTTAAAATAAACCTAGCTTTAAAATTATAGACCGCTCATTTAATTTTAAGTGGGCAAACTAACAAAATCGGTGAGGGATCAAATATTTCCTCCACTGTATAGGCCTATATCAATGCCACGTTATGTGGCTTGTAGGCTACGATGTGAAACATCATTTTTGCTGTATTTTTGCTGCTGGACGTGCGACTCCCAAGAAGAATAGGCTCAAGCTGACACACAGCTGATTTATTATAAAAGAAAAGAAAGAATGTGTGAATACACCCTTAGTCAGTGTTTTAAAATGAGCTCCAGAGTTGGTTCTGCTCAGGAGGGGAAAGCAGGCATTGCATAATCAATGCTTTGATGTGTGATTGGCCTCAGGGGTTTTCTAGTGGAGGGAGATGCAGAGTTTCTCTGAAACATTTATGGGGCTGTGTCCAGTATCTGTACCTACAAAGAAGCACTTTTATTTTATTCAACCCCTTTTGTTAACCTGTCTTTATAAAGGTTATCTCATTGAGACACGGGGTCTCATTTTCAAGAGAGACCTGAGGGGTGCACTATGAAGCGAGATTAAGGGCAGAGCGAGGTCTGTTGAGTCTAAAGCCAGAGTTTTCAGTATCACGAAAGGTGACTCTCTTTTTACCTGGCTAGATCACCGTGGTAACAGATGCTGCACGGCTAGCCTGCTCAGACCAGTTTTTATTTTGAGTTTGAGCTTAAATTCAGCTCTTAGAGCGCTGCCCTTTAAGGAAACTACACCTTTGGAAATCCCACGGACCTGACAATATTGTCTGAGCAATACATTCTCACTGAGTGAACTAGTTAAATCAGTAAACGTAGGCTATTGATCAGTAAGTTAATGAACGAAACGAAGCCGTGACATAAGGCTTACAGCAGAGTGAACTGTAACATCGCACTGCAGCTTTTTGCCACATGCTTTCAGTTATTGATGTAGTAAATGTAAAATAGCCTAGACCTACTCTAAGTAGCGTTACTCTATGCTCTCCCCTCAAATGATTTTATTCTGTGATCTACACACACTGGCTCTTAATAAAGCGTTCCATAAAATTTCAGTTTGCAACATTATTTCACTGTAGGCTTCTTTCTTTTCATCAGTAGCGCATGACGTTTACCATATGAAAGGCGCTATAGCCTACAATCCTTCAGTTTCTCTTTATGGGTAAGCCTACAGTAGCCTACATCACATCCAGATATCACTGGAACATCAGGGGAAGATGAGGGCGATGAAATTATGACTAAATTGTTTCGGTCGAGGTGACAGCTGTAACATAAGGACATCGCTGCAGACTCGCAGGTTAAGCTTCTCACAGTAGAAAAATACAGACTACAGGTTTTGTATTTATGTTATTTAATTTATTGGTATTTGTAACATGCAAATAAAGGGCTATTAACCTAAATCAAAAGTGTCTTAATTTTGATGTGGCCCAAAGTGATTTTCCACATAGGCTTTTCATTTGGGGACAGTGTCAGACTTAAATGACATTCTTAAGTGTGGGACTATAGGCCTAGTGCTATAAATATAGCAAAGTAGCCTATTTACAGTCATAGTGCAAATCAGTTAAATGGTGTAGTGTTTAAATCCGCTGAGTTCAACTTTTAATTGATTTCCAATGTCACGTTACGCACTGCGAGAACGATCGGTAAAATAAATTAATTAGTTCAGTAATTTTATGACAGTATTCCACTCTCTTCTTATTTGCAGTAAGAGTGTTTTTCAGCGCTCTCTTTTCTGCTGTTCTGTGATAATTCAGACTGACTCTTCCTCTTGAGTGAAGTCAGCGACGCACTTTTTTTTCGAACTCAGCTGTTCGCAATCAGTCCGTTTGTGTAAAGTTAGCGGCACAAGATCAGTCCACTCTGTGTGGAAGAGCCTGAAGCTGAAACCCTCGTTCAACATAAGAGGTTGATAACTGCATTCGTGATACCGGTCAGCTCTGAGCGAGGGTATGTGTTATGTTGAACCAGATCAAGAAAAGAGAGTCTGGCTCTGTTGAGTTTACTTCGTAGTATACCCCTTTGTTCACACACACTTTTCCCATTCAAACACACACATTCATACATCGATAGCAGCACACAGGGTGAAAGCTTACTATCGGGTTGCATAGGACTGAAAACGGTTATAGAGGCCAAGCCCATGCTTTTGGCCCCCTGATATTTCTTGACACACCTGGTGAATGACTCGCAGTTTAAAACATTTGTCTTGTTTTTTTGCACTTTCTTTAAACAACATACAAAACATAAACCCAGCTGTGACTTGGGTTGTGTGTGGTCAAAAACTATTTCTTTGTCCGGGCAACTTTGGAACCAAAGATTGCTTTCTTTTTATACAAATTGGTTCTTACATTTAGTATTAGATCACAAAAATTTTAATCTCTACTAAATCGAGTTAAATCAATATCTTTTAATTTTTTCATTGAGTGAATGGCATCATGCAGGATGTTTTATATTCAGCAAAAGTTATAAATACCTACAGTTTCTACATATTTTTGGATTTAAATTCAAACTATTATCTGTGATAAAGGAGTTAACCACAACATCTGAAGTACAATAATTGGTCCATTATCATGAGAGATGCTTTCTACTCAACGTTGGCTTCATGAGCCCATGGCTTTCATCATGGCACGTCTTTACATTGAACTTTTAACAAACGGCGTCTTTTGAAGAGATGATACTACTCTGATTTGAAGTTTTTCTTGCTTGTCTGAATAGTCCTAGTGAGCCAGAGCATGTTGTTGCCATGACACTCGCTAG
Organism: Hyperoplus lanceolatus; assembly: GCA_026929865.2. Lineage (NCBI taxonomy): Eukaryota > Metazoa > Chordata > Actinopteri > Uranoscopiformes > Ammodytidae > Hyperoplus > Hyperoplus lanceolatus. The sequence continues at coordinate 1,370,940 of CM049402.1, forward strand.
CTCCTGTTCATCTTCTTGCTTCTACCTTTAGGAAGCCTTTTTAAAGTGTGAGCTAAATAGAGAAAGTGTGGGGGTGAGAGAGAGGAAGAGTTGGGAGAGAAACAGAGAGAAAGAGAGACGCTCCCTTTGTATGGGCAATTTTGTGTCGTGGTCCTTCCCTGGGGCAGAGATGGACTCATAATGCTGGCAATTTCTTGTGTGTGAGTGTGTGCGTGTGTATATTGAGGCTGTCAAACGATTAACATTTTTCGATTCAGATTAAACACACAGGGTAGGTATGGGTTAATGAATAATCACGATTAATCGCCAATCGAAATATGCACAAAGAATTATCATTTTCTGTGTATTGTTGTAGGAACAGAAAGGTGAATGACATAAGGTGGATATACGTATACATTTAACATTTGCTTTTTTTAACCATGGCAAATCCAAATGTTAGTGTTAATACTGAAAAATCTAAACAGGTGGAATGGCCCTCCCTAATTTCCAATACTATTACTGGGCTGCTAATATCCGTTCATTAGTGTATTGGGTGCATTTTCACCTTGACGACTCAGCCCCAGTCTGGGTAACAATGGAGTCCAGCGCTATTAGCCCATTGTCTCTATCTGCCCTCTTAAGCGCCGCACCTCCACTCTCTTCGGCTATTCCCAACAGTAGTCCCGTGATTAAGCACTCCCTTCGAATTTGGACCCAATTTAGGAAGAATTTTGGAATGTAGAATTTTTTAGGGGCGGCAGTGGCGAAGTGGGTAGGGTGTTTGCCTCTGGTGTGCAGGGTCGGAGGTTCGATCCCCCGTCTCCCCGCCACATGTCGAAGTGTCCCTGGGCAAGACACTGAACCCCGAATTGCTCCCGATAGTTAGCTTAGTTAGCTTAGCACCCTAGTGCTAAGCCTACCCTGCGTGGTAGCTGCTGCTATCGGTGTATGAATGTGTGTGTGACTGGGTGAATGTGTACAAAAAACAATGTAAAGCGCTTTGAGTCTGTGATAAACAGAGATATAGCGCTATTCAAGTCCATTTACCACTACCACTTCACTTTTCAGCCCAATTGCAGCTAATCATTTGTTTACTCCCTCGACAGTGGATGGTGCATTCAAGATCTGGCATAAAAAAGGCTTAAAATGCATCTGTGATTTATTTATTAATGATCTATTTGCTAGTTTTTCTCAATTGACAAAACATTTTGGTATCGAAAAGACTCTTTTTTCCAATTTCTGCAAATCAGGCATTTTACACAGAAGTTAATTCCCCAATTCCCTTATAAACCGCCAGCCAATCATGTCGATTTGTTTCTTTCGGTAAACCCCACATTAAAAGGCTCAATTTCTGTGTTTTTCAACCTTATTTCGAAGTTGCATAGCCCCTCTTTAGCAGCTATAAGAACCCTGTGGGAGCAGGACCTAGGCTCTGCCTTCACAGATCACATGTGGGATTTAGTCCTGGATCGGATACACTCTACCTCCATGTGCGCCCGACATGCTCTTGTGCAATTTAAGGTAGTACATCGTATCCACATATCTAAAACTAAATTAGCTCGTAAGTTCCCCGATGTAGACCCGACCTGTGATAGCTGCAAGAGCGCACCGGCATCACTCTTTCACATGTACTGGTTGTGTCCCACCTTGACTGAGTTCTGGACATCAGTTTTTCAAACAATTTCTGAAGTACTTCAGCATCAGGTTGAGCCGAACCCTTTCACTGCAATTTTTGGCATTGCTCCAAATTCAGGCTTGCCTAAAGTGAAGTTGAAGGTACTGGCCTTTACCTCATTACTTGCTCGTAGGGTTATCTTACTCAAGTGGAAAGATCCTGCTCCTCCTTCCCACTCACATTGGATTAGAGACATTATGTCATGCATGAATTTAGAGAAAATACGTTATACTACCCAGGGATCCGAGAATAAATTTGACTGAATTTGGCGCCCCTTCCTAAATTATTTAAGAAAAACAACAACAATACAAGAGTAGCTACCCCCTCCCCTCTCTTATCTGATTTAATTTTATTTCTTTATGTTTTTTTTTTCATATCGATTGTTTATTTGTTTCTTGTAGCATGTATTTCGTTTATCTAATTTTTTAACATTGTGTATTGTTTTTTTTTTGATGCAGGATTGTTTGTGGTTGGGTGGGGGGGTGGGATATGGGCGTGGTGTGTTCGGGGGAAGAAAAAAAGGGGAAAAAACTCAATCATTGTACTGTATTTGCTTCGCAAATCCTTTGATGAATAAAAAAACCTTTGAAGGAATACTGAAAAATCTAATCAAATCAAACTAAAACATCATCCAACCACATGATGTTTTAGTTTGACCACACCATAATTCAATTTGGTTGTCCCTTTGCTATGCCTCTGAGCAAATATATAGAATGGCAGTTATTTGGGGTTCTACGCCTGGGGCCTGTTTCAGGTAGCTGGTTTTGAGGCAACCCAGAGTTTGTTCGCTCTGAGTTAGTGGAAACTCTCTGTTTTCCATTTCAAGAAGCAGGTTCAGCGCAACCGAGAGTCAGTTACTGCGGCAACATACGCCGTGGGTCTAACCTGCTGGATAGGTGATTTGAGCTACTCTGAGTTTGTTTTCACTTTACGCTGCAGCTCCGACTGAAGAAAGAGTCACTGCCTGTCACAACGCGTCCCTGTACAGTTTAAAGCAAAATCACTCCATAGAAATCTCCATCGGGATGTTTTTATCATGTACTGATGATTTTACGTTTGATCGATCATTTATCTGATCAGTAGCCTTGTTCCCAGCCCTCGTGTCGTAGGCAGCCACCTTACACATCGTAACATGCTCTACATTCAGATTAATAAACCTATTTGTATTGTATGTATATAATTATTTTTTTTATTAATAGGAGTTTTTTAACGTCTGTGCCACTGAACAGATTTCTGTCAGGTTGTAATGTAAATGTAATTCTGCAGCTGCACGCGATCGTTACTGTTCACTTGTGTGATCACAAAGTCACAGACGAGCCTCGTTAAATAGCCTAATATGAATATAGAAATTATATAATAATTTAAACTGTGATCACTTGAGATCAAGGGATCTGGTAATAAATCAATCAGGCTCTACAATGGAAACCGTCACCTAATGTGCCTGACGTTAATGTCTTTCGCTCCCCATTTAAAAGAAGCGACAGTCTGTTTATTATAGCTTGCCTACATAATACAGTGAATAATATATATATATATATATATATATATATATATATATATATATATATATATATGCAATGCTGTGCGGCACCAGCTTAATACTTTTGTTGCTGATAAGCGTAACTTAATTCTTAAAGTAGGCTATTGCTTCTGATACGGAAGCAATGATGCTCTTGACAATGTTTGCTCCGTTTTTTTTCTGAATTGCCAAGGTGATCACATCAGAGTTATGAGATAATATCCCCGTTAATTCTTCTCCACACCATAAACTCATTTGTTAATATTTCTAACTCTAGTGGGAGGAACGGAGAAGTTTTATTTTTTTTGAGAAGTGGAGAAGTGGGAGGATCAAGCATTTGTTTCTTCTGTTTCCATGGTGAATCATGTTATCAGCAATCCATTGACGATGGCTTTTACGCACGCGATCAACCCAGAGTGAACACGCTCAGAGCTGATTGACCCAACGCTGATCCACTGTTCTGAAACCGATAACCCAGAGTTGCTCATCTCTGAGTTGAGCAACTCAGAGCGCAGGATTAAACTCAGAGTTTGTAAACCCTGCTATCTGAAACAGGCCTCTGAATCAATGGATACATTTGGGTGTTTTTATATGTGTGAATGACATTAAATTAATTAATTTCTGGTCAAGATTTGCATTCCTGCATACAACTTGATTGCAGTCCACGGTGTGTGTGTGTGTGTTTGTGTGTGCACATGTGCCCACGTTCTGGGGGACTGTTCATTTGTGCTAGAAAGCCGACGTTATGTTGATGTCATGTATTAATCTCACACACCTCTGAAAACTGCAGACATTTGTTTCCTCCAGTGCTCTGAACCAAGCAGACAATGTTGCTCCTCCTGTTACTTCTGACAGCAACTGTGACACACACATGGACACTAGCAGGTCAAAACAAAACGTGCTGCTTTGTTCCGCCGGCTGCGTGCCGCTGTGCAGATCCATAGTGTTAGAGCGACGACAAGTGCAGAGCTGGTGGGATGTATCGGGTGGGTCATTCTGCGAATGTGTTAATTGCGCTTTAAAAATGTAACACGTTCATTTTGACAGCCCTAATATACAGTATATACAGTCATATGAAAAAGTTTGTGAACCCCTCTCAGCCGGCATTATAATTGACTCTGCTTTAACAAAAAAAAGATAAAAGTGGTATGTCTTTAATTTACTAGGAACAGCTAAGTACTGGGATGTCTTCCAAACAAAGATTTTTTGAAAAGCAGTATTTGGTTGTATGAAATAAAATAAAATGTGAAAAACTGGCTGTGCAAAAATTTAGGAACCCTTGTGGTTTTGTTGATTTTAATGCCTGTAACAGCATGTAAAACTGATGACTTTAAACACAAAGTTAGTTGGATTATGTTGTTAAGCCTTGAACCTCATAGAAATGTCTGTTTAATCATGAGAAAAGGTATTTTAGGTGCCTAAATGCAAGTTGCACTTCTCTTTGACTCTCTGCTGAAGTGAGACAGAATGGGATCATCAAAGCAGTTCCCAAAAGATCTGAAAAACAAAGATTGTTCATTGTCATGGTTTAGGGGAAGGCTACAAGAAGCTTTCCCAAAGGTTTCAATGGTCAATTTCGACTGTAAGGAACGTTGTCAGGGAATGGAAGGACACAGGCACAGTGGCAGTTAAACCCAGGCATGGCAGACCAAGAAAAAAACATGAGCGCATAGGTGGAGGATTGTGAGAATGGTTGCACACAACAAGAATGGTTGATCACCTCCAAAGACCTGCAAGAACATCTGGCTGCAGTTTGTGTATCTGTACATCGTTCAACAATTCAGCGCGATTTTCACCAAAACATCTGTATGGCCGGTTGAAGCCCTTTCTGCGCCCACGCCACAGATACAGTTGCTTGGAGTATGCAAAAGCTCATTTAGACAAGCCAGATTCATATTGGAAGAAAATGCTTTGGAGTGATGAGACAAAAATTAAGTTATTTGGTCATTATAAAAAGCGCTTTGCATGGCGAAAGAAGAAAACTGCATTCCAAGAAAAACACCTGCTACCTACTTTCAAATTTGGTGGAGGTTCAATCATGCTGTGGCCACTTCAGGGACTGGGGCCCTGGTTAAAGTGGATAGTCGGATGAATTCAACCCAGTTTCAACAGATTATTCAGGATAATGTTCAAGCATCAGTCACAAAGTTGAAGTTGCGCAGGGGTTGGATATTCCAACAAGACAATGACCCTTAACACAGTTCAAATTCCTGCAGAGGGAAAAGTACAATGTTCTGATATGGCCATTGCAGTCCAATGACTTGAATATCATCAAAAATCTATGGGATGATTTGAAGTGGGCTTTCCATGCTCGGCAGCCATCACATTTAACTGAACTGGATCGCTTTAGTATGTAAGAATGTTCAAAATACCTACATCCAGGATCCAGACACTCATCACAGGCTACCGGAGACGTCTAGATGCTGTTATTTTTGCAAAAGGAGGCTCAACTAAGTACTGATGTCATTTTTCTTTTGGGGTGCCCAAATGTATGCACCAGTCAAATATTGTTATGATGCTTATTGCATATTTTCTATAATTCCAATAAACAAAATGACACTGCCTAATTGCTTCTGTTTCCCTAAGGTATGTCATATATGAAAAGGAATTTGCTTATTTGAAATCCCAGCTAATGATTAACAAAAATCCCCAAAATTAGAAGAGGGTCCCAAACTTTTTCATATGACTGTATATCAACTAGGGTCAACTAGGTCTACGCCAGGTCTTACGAAACTACAACAACGGAAGTCGCTTTGGATAAAAGCGTCAGCTAAATAAAATGTAATGTAATATGGGCTTCTTGAACAAGACATAAGTGGACTAGGGCAGGCAGAGTATGTTGAACAGATGGAATAACCTGGCCAAAGGAAAAGATAAAGGCCACTGAAATCAAGATAAGAAAGCTCCTCACACTGCATGGAGGGTCCTTGGAGGGCCAATAACTAGTGAGTGTCTTAGCAACTATCCACAATGACCTAAGTGATGATCGCCTCAGTGAGTATCTCAGGCAGCAGAAACCCAATGATGAGAAGGAACCATCAAGGAAGGACCAGCCCCTGCAATTTTTTCATTTATTTTCATTTAACTTTTATTTATCCTCGAGAGACCAGTTGAGGGGTGACCCTCATTTTCAATGACGTCGAGTCAAAACAAATTCAAAACAACAATACATACAAAACAAACAAAACAATTGAAATATTTACAAAGTGGTGAAGAGTGGCAGCAATTAAAAGGAATAAAGTACAATATAGCCTAATTAAAACAGTTACAAGTAGAGTTTGGCAGATCCAAGATAGTCTGTTTAAATTGGCCAAAGGATATGAATGTATTTAGTTTAATTTGTTGCTGTAAGTTATTCCAGGAGTCAGGGGCACTGAAGCTAAAAGCTGTCTTTCCCAGCTCAGACCGGGCTTGTGGGACATAAAGCATAAGCATGTCAGTGGAGCGGGTTTGATAAAGCCCATCTGAAATGTGCAGCATTTCAGTTAAATAACGAGGAAGCTTCCCGGTCAAGGCTTTGTAAATAAAAATGTGCCAATGTGCGTCACGTCTCTCTTTAAGGGAGGACCACCCAACCTTTTCATATAAGAGACAATGGTGTGTATCATAAGCATCTCCTGTGATGAATCTTAAAGCAGAGTGAAAAACAGAGTCTAGGAGTTTAAGACATGAATGTGATGCATGCCGGTAGACCACATCACCGTAATCAAGGACAGACATGAAAACTGCCTCAATAATCCTTTTCCTACTAAATAAAGGGAAGGCGGTTTTATTCCTATAAAAATAGCCAATTTTTTGTCGTAGTCGACAAACAAGATTGTTTATATGAAAATGAAAAGTGAGTTTATCATCTAACCAGATGCCGAGATATTTATACTCTGTGACTCTTTCAATTAAAAATCCATTCTTTGTAAACATATTAAAATCATTAAAATGTGTAGTTTTTGCTCTGGAGAAACACATATATTTGGTTTTGTCTGTATTAAGAACAAGCCTGAGGTCCACTAGACAGTCCTGCAGGGTGTTAAAAGAGCTTTGTAGGTTCTGAATAGATTGGTGCACCGAATCGGAAATGCAATACAGTACTGTGTCGTCAGCGTATAGATGGGCGTGACAGTTTTTTAGCGATGAAACAATGTTATTTATATAAATTGTGAAAAGAACTGGACCTAGAATTGAGCCCTGTGGGACACCATTTGTAACAGTTAAAAACTCAGACTGGTATCTTCCCAGTTTAACTGACTGCTGTCTATCAGAGAGATAGTCCCTAAACCAGCTACATGCAGACTGATCAAAGCCAATGTCATGCAGCCTCTGTAAAAGCAAATGGTGGTCAACAGTATCAAAGGCCTTTGAAAGATCAATAAAAAGTGCCGCACAGTGCTTTTTTTGTCTAATGCTGTAATAATGTTGTCTACAACCAAAGTCACAGCAGAGACAGTACTGTGGCCTGCCCTAAAACCAGATTGGAATGGGCTCAAAATGGAAGCACTAGTTAGAAATGTTTTTAACTGATTATTAATAAGTGATTTTAGAATTTTTGCGAGGCATGGGAGTTTGGAAATTGGCCTGTAGTTATTAAGATTATTCTTGTCACCACCCTTATGTAAAGGAATTACATGAGCTTTTTTCCAAATTTTAGGAACTATTCCAGAGGAGATGGAAAGATTAAAAATATGGGTAATTTGTTTTGATATTATATGTGTAGAGAGCTTGATTGAAAACGGGTCCAAATTGTCCTCTCCCATGTACTTCTTGGGGTTGATGGCGAGGAGTGCATCTACAACAAAACTTGTGGGAAGAAGATCAAGGCTGAAAAGAGGAGTTTGAGAGACAGGCGGTACGTTACTACTGGTGGTAGAAGGCCTATATCCTCCATTCTGAAAGAGTTGACCAGCAGCTACAAAATGTTTATTAAAAGCTAAGCCAATCTCTTTTTGATCATTGAGAGTGTGACCATTTAATTTGATCTGAGTGGGAACTGTGCTAGAATTGTTTTTATTAAAGTTCACAGCTTTCCAAAATAGTGCAGGGTTAGAGTAGCAGTTTGAGATTAATTCAAGGTAGTATTCAGATTTGGCTTTCCTGACCATGGCTGTGCATTTATTCCTAAGGTGTCTAAAAGTTGTCCAATTGGTATTATCTCCAGATCGTCTAGCTACAGACCATGCTTTATTTCTCTCGGAAAATAAATCAGAAAGTTCACTTGTAAACCAAGGGTTTGATCTATTTTTTACTCTATGTTTTTTTAGGGGCGCATGCTTGTTTATAATTGAGGTGAAAGTATTGATGAAATGGTCTAAGGCTAACTCAACATCCGAAATTTGCGTAGTCAGTTGAATGTCACTATAATGTAGATCACTTAAAAAGGCTTGCTCATTAAAACCTTTAAAATTATGCTTAATTATGATTTTAGGTTGAGATCTTTTTAAATGAATACTTCTGATACAGGCCACTGGGCAGTGATCACTAATCCCAAGCTCAATGCATGTACCATTGACAGATAGAGAGGTGGCTGGTATGGAGAAATTATACCAGTTGCTGGAAAACGCTTGTCTGAGAGACAGCATAGAAGCACTAATCACGGCAGCGCAAGAACAATGGAGGCTGATGTTTAATAACCATACACACATTCAGTGTTTGTCAAAGGAATTTGGGAGACTGTGTTGGGGACCCTGGACCTTCTAGGGGGGTTGGGGGGAATGCTCCTCCGGAAGAAAAATTTGAACCTTTGAAAGTAATCAATCTGGTGCACTTTTAGAAGAAAACTAAGGCTAAATCAACTATGTCCTATGTGAACCATTTAGTACAATTTTATGGAATAATTTGGAGACACAGAATTACCAAAAAGCTTTAAAGTTTTAAAAAACCCAGTCCGCTTTGTGAATTTTTTTATAATCCCAAAGCCTCTTCCCTCGAAGATCGGGGGCCTTGGGCCCCCCCAAGACTGTCGCACTTGTCCCCCACACTGGGACAGTGGCACCAGCTCATTCAAGGAACAACATGTGAGATCTCTGTCCAGGAGAGCACAGTCCTAAGAACAGCTAAGAAGCTAAACCCTCCGTCTCCCAGGCCTCTGGTACAGGACCCAAACTTGAAGGGAAAAAAAGAAGAGACCTCACAGTGTAAAAATAAATCTGTTTATGCACATTATGACATAACATGGTAACGCAGCTGTAGTGCAATGACATGGATAGATGATGATGCTTCAAATTTAAATCTGTGTGTTGCTGTCCCGTTTCTGGTAAGTTATGCTTTGCTTGTTTGGTATGGATTCCATGTCAGGGTCTGTTGTTGGTGCTATAGTGCAGTACATGTTCCAGCCTTCTTGTTAGGACGACTTGAGCCTAGAGGCCGCCGGCACAGAAAGCATTCTCACTGCAGTGGATTAACTACTAATGCTGACGCCTCCCTTCCCCATTTCATTGAAATGTATTTCTCCTCTCCTATGTTATGCAGAGGAGAGGACAGTTTACTGTGTGTTACTAATACTGTCCCAAAGCTCTGCCGTCAACTTGTCAAAAGAGGGGGTTTTCTTGTTAAGGCCTTCATGCAGATTAAGAGTTTCAAGAAGAATCTTATATGATAAGTTATAAGTTGTGGTTAAAGGTTCTGTAAACGGAATGGTTCTTTTAGCTAACTTCCTGTCAGTTACTGCAGTTAGCAGTCCCCTCGCTCGTCCCTACGTCACCACATTAATGCACTTCGGTCTTCAAGCAGCGAGTTATCTAGCATTATCTCAGATCCATAAGTGTGATAAAACATGATAAAAACCATCAAAACAGACATTGGGAAGGATTTTTACCTGCTCCGCCATTGTAGGCATAAACATTCACCCATCTGTCGTTCTGCTGGTGCACCGGCAGTGAGATGGGTGGCGGTTTGTACCGTTCTCTCTTCTGATTGGATACCACTTTCGGGATCCCCGAAATACACTCAACAAAAATATAAACGCAACACTTTTGTTTTTGCTCCCATTTTTCATGAGATGGACTTAAAGATCTAAAATTCATTCAAGATACACAATATTACCATTTCTCTCAAACATTGTTCACAAATCTGTCTAAATGTGTGATAGTGAGCACTTCTGCTTTGCTGAGATAATCCATCCTACCTCACAGGTGTGCCACATCAAGATGCTGATCTGACATCATGATTAGTGCACAGGTGTGCCTTAGACTGTCCACAATAAAAGGCCACCCTGAAATGTGCAGTTTTGTCTCACAGCAAAATGCCACAGATGCCACAAGCATTGAGGGAGCGTGCAATTGGCATGCTGACAGCAGGAATGTCAACCAGATCTGTTGCTCGTGCATTGAATGTTCATTTCTCCACCATAAGCCGTCTCCAAAGGCGTTTCAGAGAATATGGCAGTACAACCAACCGGCCTCACAACCGCAGACCACGTGTAACCACACCAGCCCAGGACCTCCACATCCAGCAGGTTCACCTCCAAGATCGTCTGAGACCAGCCACTGAGACAGCTGCTGAAACAATTGGTTTGCATAACCAAACAATTTCTGCACAAACTGTCAGAAACCGTCTCAGGGAAGCTCAACTGCATGCTCGTCATCCTCATCGGGGTCTTGACCTGACTCCAGCTTGTCGCCGTAACAGACTTGAGTGGGCAAATGTTCACATTCGATTGCGTCTGGCACGTTGGAGAGGTGTTCTCTTCACGGATGAATCTCGGTTTACATTGTTCAGGGCAGATGGCAGACAGCGTGTGTGGCGTCGTGTGGGTGAGCGCTTTGCTGATGTCAATGTTGTGGATCGAGTGGCCCATGGTGGTTGTGGGGTTATGGTATGGGCAGGCATCTGTTATGGACGAAGAACACAGGTGCATTTTATTGATGGCATTTTGAATGCACAGAGATACCGTGATGAGATCCTGAGGCCCATTTTTGTGCCATACATCCATGAACATCACCTCACGTTTCAGCAAGATAATGCACGGCCCCATGTTGCAAGGATCTGTACACAATTCTTGGAAGCTGAAAATGTCCCAGTTCTTGCATGGCCAGCATACTCACCGGACATGTCACCCATTGAGCATGTTTGGGATGTGCTTGACCGGCGTATACGACAGCGTGCACCACTTCCCACTAATATCCAGCAACTTCGCACAGCCATTGAAGAGGAGTGGACCAACATTCCACAGGCCACAATTGACAATCTGATAAACTCTATGCGAAGAAGATGTGTTGCACTGCATGAGGCAAATGGTGGTCACACCAGACACTGACTGGTTCTGAGTCCCCAGACCCCCAATAAAGCAAATTTGCACATTTCAGAGTGGCCTTTTATTGTGGACAGTCTAAGGCACACCTGTGCACTAATCATGATGTCAGATCAGCATCTTGATGTGGCACACCTGTGAGGTGGGATGGATTATCTCAGCAAAGCAGAAGTGCTCACTATCACACATTTAGACAGATTTGTGAACAATGTTTGAGAGAAATGGTAATATTGTGTATCTTGAATGAATTTTAGATCTTTAAGTCCATCTCATGAAAAATGGGAGCAAAAACAAAAGTGTTGCGTTTATATTTTGTTGAGTGTATGTAATTTGCCGATTACATGCACTGTGGGTGACCATGGACATATAAAGAAATGGACACCGTATTGAAAAATGGCGCCCATTCATTCCTATGAAAGCTGCTCATTGGCGCAGAGAAGCAACAAGGAAGCTGCCATATTGCTTTCATGTAAGCCCTGGCTCGCCCAAGTGTATGACGTGGCGGCGCCATCGACCTATCAAGAAAGAGGGGGCGGCAACGGGCGGCAAGCGTAGCGGACTGGTAGCGGATGTAGAATCCTCATCCTGGTTCTGTAGCATTGTAAGCTAAAGGTTTTAGCCTTTTGCGAGCACAGTTGCTATAAGTCCCTAACCCCCCCCCCCCCCCCTCGATGATCCACTTTTGGAAAGTAATATAGTGTTTAACAATTTCTTAACGAAGATTCCTCTGTCATCTGGTCAACCATTATTACCTAATGAAAGCTAAACCTAGCACTGTTTTGATAGCGTGTGTTACATCTTTATAGGTCCATGGTGCTTAAGTGAAATCAACCAAAGAAATATTCAAATGCTGTGAGCTTTTTAAAGTTTACTTATAAACTGGCATATTTGTCTTTTTGAAGCTTGTGTGTGCTGGTAGGGACGCCAATAACCTAAACAGTGTGCCCAAACATCGGCAATGTTTGGTTTTTCATAATGTGTCCCCTTTAAAAGCCGTTGGGCTAATAAAACGCTTGATGTGGCGTTTTGAAATGAAAAAACTTCAGTTTTAATAGTATATGGACTAAAGATAAGTTTGAGCCTATGATTTATATTCAGAACAATTTTGCGGCGACACAATCTTGTTCGCCGCTTGTATTGGTGTGGACGGGAAAATCTGCCTTAGGGCTACCATGAAAATAAGCTCCACCCCCAGCCCCATTCATAGCATGCAGTACCAATGGGTTGGCCACATGTCCATGCTGGCTGCTCGGAGAAGGCACAGTCCTGGGGGCCTGTGGGTGACTGAGAGATCGGAGGTATGAAACGTGCACACTATATAAGTGATCACTGTATGAATATAGAGCGATTTAACACGTATATTAACATAAATGTATCGCTCACTTCACCTTTAACTGTCTCTGTCTCTTCATAATCATATCTATTAATGATATGTACGCATGAGTCAGCAGGCAGTGGCTGACTCGGCAAATAGTAGGACAGTGACGAAAAAAGGGCAAGTATACTAATACACACTTGTATACACATTTGAGGAGCAGCACATGTTAGTGACATTTAACCACACATACTGGTCTTAATTTCTTGTTAAAAACTGCTATAGAGCAACCTGACACGAATCACATCACAAAAAAACATGTAGATCTTCGGGACACTCTTCCTCTCACCCTAGAAAGCACAGCAGTCTGCTCCACACACTGCTTTGAGCTTCTCTCCCCCCCCCCCCCCCAAACCCCACTCTGTTGTGATTGGTTACCTTCCTTCCGGAATATTTCTAGCAGCGCGCGGGGAGATTTGAGAGCAGGAAGGTGGGGGCATGGCCGGAGCTTGCCTGAGCAGCATTACCATACATGGAAACATCCGGGAACGTGACGACACGATACCCGAAAATTTGAACAAGTGAATTCTCGACCGGCTGCCCTAGTGTTTAGGTGCTCTGCATAGCAACCCCAGACGGTAAGCAGGGAATACGTCTAAATGCATGTACGTAATTATTTGATACGCTAGTATGCTTAAACATGACTATAGATCATTATAACAACATTTATAGGTCATAAAAGTCGAAAAGTATCAAAGGTCCTCTTTAATTAGTCTACCCTCTCCCCAGCAAAACACAGATACACACACTTCACATGCTCTCCTGATGCATTCAGAATTCATCCGTCAGGGTGTGTGATTCATTGCATTGAAGATCTCATTATTTGTGAATAAATTGATAGCACTGGCTACTAGTGATATATACAGTACACTGTAACACGTGTGGCTTTTGTTTCACCTCTTTTTTTCTTCTTTTTTGAACTCCCTGAGACTTATAGTGGGAGTAGGTCTTCCTCTAAAATAACTGCAGTTTGTACAGTCCACTCTCTTAGCTACAGGCCACCTAGAATCCTTTATCTCTGTTCATCGTTCCTACTGCAGCAACCAGCTAACACTGTTTGGTATGATGCAATGAGCTCTAGTTGTGCCACTGACTGACTGTGAGCAGGTGGTTGAGTCAGAGCCTCCCCGGGCTGTTCCCTGCAAATAATGGCTTTCTCCCTGTCAGATGTGTGTGTGCATGTGTTCTGTTGTTGTTGTATGCATAGGCTTGTGAGTGCATGCCTGCGTGGTGTCTGTTTGTGTGTGTGTGTGCGTGCGTGCGTGTGTGTGTGTGTGTGTGTGTGTGTGTGTGTGTGTGCGTGTGTGTGTGTGTGTGTGTGTGTGTGTGTGTGTGTGTGTCAGACAGAGAGACAGGCTCAGGGCTTTTTGTTTTATGTAAGTGTTGAGAGGGTTTCCTTTGCTCCCTACAAAAAGCCATTTCTACTTTGATTTCAGATGGCTGCATGTTCCGGGGGTCTGGATGAACAGTGCTGTTTGTTCATTCTCACTGCGGTGTCCTGTTTAACAGTATCTCTGCCTTGTTTTTTGGGTCATCATGCAAGTCTATGCATGTACAGACAGGGTTGTGCCTGAACGTGTTCAATGAACGATTGTTCATGAACTCGTTCATATTTGGGGCGAACGTGAACTGAATGTACTGTATTTCTGCCTGATGAACGTTATTGTGAATGCGTTCATTCTGGCATTTGTGAACGGTGCTGTCTCACAGTTTACTGTCGTTCAAGAGAGTGCCAGATTTCTATAGAGCCTTCCAGTCGAAAACCCGGCTAAACACCATAAACAGGCCTTAATATGTAGTGGAAAAAACACCCAATCTGGCAACACCAGCCATAACAGAGTCGCACCGTTGCATGCGACATCAAAATGCGAAGCATGGAGGCAAAAACAAATCAAGGCATCAGCACTCTAATAGGTCCATGGCAGGACTAGCTCAGACTCTGCCTCCACCAGTAATAGGGCATCTTCGTATGATTACTTAAAATTATTTTCTGAAAAGGTCAGTGATGATCCAGGTGAGAAAAATCTTACCTTTATGTGTAAAATAATAGCTTGCAGCAACATATTGAAACATTTTGAATTATGAACTGAACTAGTTCATTTTAAAATGTGTGAACTAAACTTTAAACTAGTTCATGTAGAAGGTAAACTTTCCCAACACTGTGTACAGATGTGTGTGTGTGCTGTCTGGGATCATATTCAGATTTATACCTCATCAGGGGCAGTTCTATCCTTCTATCATCATCAGTCAATCTACTGTACGTTTTGCTGCTGCCACAGTACGACAATGGGGATATTTTGGTGGAATGTTTCAGTACTGTCACAACATGCAGTGATTTCTGTTAGGAGACTAAGACCTAAGGCTGCTTGTTATCCAGAACCAGTTTCATCATTTGTGATAGTTTCCCAGGCTCCTTGCGGTACTTTAGCAACAGTCATCAACTGTCTGTGTAATACAATGTTTATTTCCTTGGCTATTTGACAGGTTTATACAAGGCAAAATACTTTTTCTAATATCTTAGTCAACACAGAAGAATATCACCTTGTGTTAGGTAATATGATGATCCCTTATTGTCTGACAGCCCTATCTTAACACAGACACCCCACAGGGCTGGAATGAGTTGTATTGCACATAGAGATAGTGGATTTTTTATGTAAATTAATTACATTTTCAGTGTATCCACTGTTTCTCTCTCTCCCCCCTCTCTCTCTCTCCCTTTCTCTCTCTATAAAAACTAAGTATTTATATATTTATTTTTTACAACTTTCACCCGACTTTAATTGTTTATTTCCATATCTCAATCGTTGCACCTTACCTCTATACAGTCCATTGCATTGTAGTTTGTTTGCTGTTGCATTGTTGTTTTCCTGAATCCATGTTCATTATATATGTGATATTGGTGAACATCAGATAAAATGATTTCACTTTATTACAAACAAAGACATTATTTCTGTCTGCAGCTGAGAAAGGATTTAAAAAGAAAATACAGGCATTTTGTTTTGGACTCTACATCTCCTGTGCCATCGTAAGTTAAGTTAAGTTAAGTTACTTTATTAGTCAATGGTTACATTGAAATGTGTCTTTCCGCATATCCCCTCTCAAGTTACCACATTTCGGAGGGGGTCAGAGTGCAGGGTCAGCCGCAGTACAGCGCCCCTGGAGCAGTTTGGGGTTAAGTGTCTTGCTCAAGGACACAATGGTAGAGATGGTGAGCACCGTAGACGTAATACCAGCCACTACTAGTTTTACAACAAACACCCTCCTGTCCGGTGCCAGGGATCGAACCAGAGACCTCATGGTTACTGGTCGGCCACCTTTCCTTTAGGCCATCCTACCACCCCCATCTTTAGGTCAAACCCCTCCAAACAGGATATCTAACAACCCAAATGGCCAGAGCTGTCCCAAGCCTTCAGGGGGCCCTACGCGAAATATGATTGGGGGCCCATCTCCAATGTTAGCGCTGCTGAAACTATAGATCTTTGTTAAATATCATTCACACACCCAGTGTTTTCCGCTAGTGCCTCCACTGTGCAGCTGTGCGAAAATATTAGACAGCCTCGATTCAGACCCTCCTAGGAGGGTCCGAGGGTATGCCCCCCCGCAATTTTTTTTTAACCTTTTTAAAGTGAAATGCATGAATCTGGTGCACTTTGAGAGGAAAATTAAGAGGCTAAATCTGAGAAATTTTACGTGAACAAATAATTTGGAGACACTGGGTCAGATGAATTAGAAGCTATTGAAGAAGGACACATGGATTTTCCATAAAAATATTAATATAAAATAAAATATTATGGAGTGTCCTCTGGGTTGGGCTTGGAGCTCTTTTTCTTTTACGGGACATATTTCTCTGTAATATAATTAATGCATTTAAATGCAGTGAGAGGAACGAAGCAGAAGAACTCTGTTGTCCAGCTACTGTATCTTTTTTTCCACAGACGAGGCTGAAATAGGCTATAGACTAATGGCGCTTTTCCACCGCATGGTATCAGCTCAACTCGACTCGACTCAACTTGCATTTTTGGCGTTTTCACCGCAATTAGCGGCTGCTTTTTTGGTATCGCCTCGCTCTAGGTTCCAAGCGAGCTGAGCCGAGGCTAAAAGGTGACGTCGGCAGACGGCCGGCCACTGATTGGCCAGAGACTATTGTCTGACTATTGACTATTTACGCCGCTTGCAGCCTACTCTGGCTCTCTTTCATTTGATTTGCATCACAGATCCGAATTTTTTTTTCCATATATTCGCTAAGCTCACCCAGTGTTGGTTGTTGGGGAAGTTACTTTTAACATACGAGAGGAGACATGTAGGGCAGCTAGCAGCTAGGCTAAATAGAATAGTAGCCAGCTGGGACAGACATGATAGCGAGCGATTACATTACAAGCCTCGGACTGAACTGATTATCTCAATAAAATATTCAGGCTGAGACACGGCTTGCATTTGAAAACATGTATCCTGAAACAAGCACTAAACAGTCAACTTTATAATGCCCGTGTTTACGTGCATAGGGATGTACGTGACGCATCCCTACAGCTGACTGTGTGGCAGAGTCACACATCGGGACAACAATCCTCCCTTTTAATGGCCCGTAGCAATATTCTTCTACTTCTTTTAGCAAACAGATACAAGGGGGGTATTTCTTAAACATTTTTCGTCCGTGTTTTTGGTGGTTGGTTCAGTTAATAGTGCAACAACTGCTTGTAATTTCTGCTTTGCTACTTTGCTCCGGAGTAGGCTTTCAGCCCCTTACGACAACCCCGCCCACGTTCAGCAGGTATATCTATTTGCGGTGGAAAACGACCCGTGCTGCTACCAAACCAAGTTGAACTGAGTCGAGTTGAGTCGAGTCGAGCTACATGTGCGGTGGAAAAGCGCCATATACACAGTGCATGGGCAACTGAGGGCAGCCCCATTTCCAATTGTTTTTAAATAAACTCAATATACACTGTGCATGGATGTGAACGTGACATGATCAGATAATTTCGGATTACCTCCCAGATGAACTGATTACATTTTTAGGCTATTAATTATCTAGACCAAAACATTTTATTCCTTTTTTGTATAACTCTCATTTGCATAATATGATGTTAATATCAAACACACAAAAAAAAGAATCATTATTTTTTTTTTTTGAGGGGGCCCCCCCTGGCGGTCGGGGGCCCTAAGCGACCGCTTAGTTCGCTTATGCCTCGGGCCGGCTCTGCAAATGGCAGATAGCCATTAGAATAGAAATGCTAATTTAATAACCCAAGTAGCAACATTTAAATGTACACGGTTGCCCATTTTGACCTCTTCTCTTGAAACATTGTGATAATATGAATTATTCTTGATGGATAAAGTGTATACCTTCTCAAAATTGTATTGATCAATCTCATCCAAACATATCACAGTGAAAATGAGACCACAATTAACCTTTGCAAACTGTGTGTTATCATTAAGATAATGAGACAGAAGCTAACTGCCTGTCCAGTGCTCTGCTAGTTAGTATGTATCCTGCAGGTCTCTGTGAAAGATGGGCTGGATTTTTCTGGCAGCTGCCACTTCTTGTGTACATTATTTAGCTGTACTTTCTGCCTCTGCCCTCCCTGGCTATCTGCTAGACCACATGTGGCATAAGAGAAAACCCTTCCTGTACACATATTATGCAAACCCAACCCCACTCACTGCTTGCTCTTCTTCCCCGTTCCCCCTTCCTTCCTGACCTCAGTGTGTGTCATCCCTCCATCACTTCCATTACTTTCTTCTTCCTCTACGTAGATCAAATGTTTTTTCTGCATTGTGTTTCCTCAGCTCACCTTCCCTATTCCCACTACATCTGGCTCTCCCTCAAGGCAAGTCCAACACCTGCTTCCTCGGACACGTTGTGTGGGTAAACCTTTGTACGTGTGACTGCCTGTACGCAGTCATATATGGCAAGCTTTTCAGTCAATGTTTTACAAGACAGCCCTTTATCAAGTGGAGTCTTGATGGCAGGAGTTGACCTATCATTAGGAAGTAAGGTGTTCTGCTTTTAGACCTTGTGGAGTGGAAGCAGAGAGAATTTAAAATGATTATGGCTCAGAGGACAGCTGTAGATTTTATAGTGCAAAATCCAACCTCCCATTACCGTGAGTAACACATCTAGTGGGGATGAGTAGACCATGTGTAGACCACCGTGTTCAGAGCCAACCACAGCGTCACACTGTGTCTCACATGATATCACTGGCCTCACCAACATTTTAACAGTAGAAATCTACATATACAAGTCTGTGCTTCAAAAAAGGGGGACAGTCTGAACAATCCAACAAACACGGCATGCAAAGGTAGCAGCCATAAAAGGATGGGAAGGTTCTTCTGCTTTTACCTCCTAGTGCCTTCATGACACTAGTGAGCACACTCACTCAAAACCAGCAAGGAAGAAATAGAGCAAAGCAGTGCCAGCTTAGACAACCAACCAAATCCTTGCCAAGGTTGTTTATTGTATCCGTAGCACCACAGCTGGGTTCTTAAATGACTTTGGGCTTTATTTATGCACACACTGGAACCGATGGGAAACAGAAGCTTACATAACTAACAGACTGTATTTTCAACAGGGTTACTGAATGCCTCCTTTTTGTTTAAGTTTTTGAAAAGCTAGGACGCTGTCTTTTGGGAGCTTTTTACAGTGTATTTCAGTAGAGGCAATGGACATTTTACATCCCACACTTTCACTGAAGGGTGAGGAGAGTTCATTTTTAAAATGTTAATTATAATAACGGATACACTTTATAATAATATTAATTTATAATGAATAATGGATTGGATTTATCTAGCACTTTTCAAGGCACTCGAAGCGCTTTACAGGGTTCCAGGTTCCATTCATTCACACACAGTCATACTGGTGGTGGTAAACTACGATAGTAGCCACAGCTGCCCTGGGGCAGACTGACGGAAGCGTGGCTGCCATTCAGCGCCTACGGCCCCTCCGACCACCACCTCAAACATACAGCAGTCATACACATACCGCTCTCCCACCTGAGCCACGGTCGCCCTTATAAGTGATTCCTAAGTCATATATAAGTCTTTAAATAATGATGAACCAATAATTTATGAAACAGTAATATATATATATATATATATTTGATCCTGGAGGTTCCCATCCGTCTCTGGAAGTGTCGACTTTATACTTGTTTTCGACTTATATGTGTGTGAAAAAAATGTCCTCATTGTTTTCTCTCCTGTGGCCCTAATAGTCCTAACCTCTGCAGCCCATGTTTATACCCCCTTAAACTCAAATATTTTGCGCGGCCGCCTCAGCTTGATGTTCTCTGTATTGTGTGATTTCAGCTTGGCGAATAAAAAAAATTATAAAGAAGCATACGTAATAATGACTACACTTTCATTCAAGAATTGTTAAAAAGAGGTGAGACATATTAACGTAGTAAAGTATTAAATTAGCTTCATATTTTATGCCTCTCCTTCTCTTTTCTTCAAAAGCACATTTTATACAGGAGAGGTTATGTTTTTTCCCTGCTAGAACTTCACAGTGTAATGCAGACTCACTAGGGGCTGACATAAGAACACAGAATCATCTTGTTCTACAGTCACCAGATCGCACAGAAATTACACTGATTTCTCATTAAATAGGCATTTGTTTTACTGGTCCCATGGTATGTCATGCATTGGTAGAAACACTTTTCTGAAGCTGGTCTAGAAACATTGTGATATCCCTTGTGATGTCTTTAACCCTCATTTCTCCACCCTACTTAGCATGACCAACTTTTTTATCTGACTATCTCGTACTATTTCTAAAAATTCTCCATACTCTGACCCACTAACAGCTAAAATAAGCTGAACGGATAAACGGCTGATGTCTGAACAATGGTGACAAAACAGTGTTCGGGTTCAGTGATTTATTTTTAGGGCTCTTTGTGGCTGGAGGTCCTGGGAGGAAGCCGGAAGTCAGTGTGGTTGTCGTGGGGACGAGAGGGGAACAAAAGACTTGGAGCAGACTGGAGGGGAAATGGGTGTGGTGGGCTTTGCCGCCCAGTAGCCAAATACTTTCTGACCACAAACCAATTCATTTGCTCGCACTGAAATGTGTAGTCCTTCAAAATCTTAAAGCAAATGTGCAGAAAGAGATGAGATGAATGACAGGAATTAAACTTAGAGGGTTTGACTAGTGAGCTTCTTACTGGTGCTGGACTAAATCTGATTCATAATACTCCCGTTGGCTTAACTGGGCTGATGTATCTGAGTTGTTGTCACGTGAGGAAAGATGTCCCAGTAAAGTGCATACAATTTCATCAGTAAAAATGTACATAAAAAAGACACTGGTCCCCTAAAACATAAGCTTTTAACATGGCAAGCAGTCTTTTATGAGGAATTGTATCAAAGGCTATATGAAGTCTACATGGAATCAACTGATTGTCCTCTATCCAAAGCTTGTGACCATTTATCAAGAACTGTTAGTATCTGAAGTGCAGTTGACTGACCAGATATAAAGCCATATTGCTTGCTACTACTTGCTAGATTTCAAATGATATATATGACTATATATGTCCTTATCAAGTTTTCCATTGTCTGACAACTGGGCCCGGTTTCCCGATACCGTCCACTCTTATGGCGCTTTTCCACCGCATGGTATCAGCTCGACTCGACTCAACTCGCATTTTTGGCGTTTCCACCGCAATTTCATGGTACCTGGTAGCGGCTGCTTTTTTGGTATCGCCTCGCTCTAGGTTCCAAGCGAGCTGAGCCGATGCTAAAAGGTGACGTCGGCAGACGGCCGGCCACTGATTGGCCAGAGACTATTGTCTGGCCAATCAGTGGCCGGCCGTCTGCCGAAGCTTCTGATTGGCCAGAGACTACCGGCTTCATTCTGTTGTTTATTCTCCCCAACTCTCCGGGACTTTTGAGTGTATTTACGCCGCGTTCAGCCTACTCTGGCTCTCTTTCATTTGATTTGTATCACAGATCAGATTTTTTTTTCCATATATTCGCTAAGCTCACCCAGTGTTGGTTGTTGGGGAAGTTACTTTTAACATACGAGAGGAGACATGTAGGGCAGCTAGCAGCTAGGCTAAATAGCCAGCTGGGACAGACATGATAGCGAGCGATTACATTACAAGCCTCGGACTGAACTGATTACCTCAATAAAATATTCAGGCTGAGACACGGCTTGCATTTGAAAACACGTATCCTGAAACAAGCACTAAACAGTCAACTTTATCATGCTCGTGTTTAAGTGCATATGATGTACGTGACGCAGCCATACAGCTGACTGTGTGGCAGAGTCACACATCGGGACAACAACCATCCCTTGTAATGGCCCGTAGCAATATTCTTCTACTTCTTTTAGCAAACAGATACAAGGGGGGTATTTCTTAAACATTTTTCATCCGTGTTTTTGGCGGTTGGTTCAGTTAATAGTGCAACAACTGCTTGTAATTTCTGCTTTGCTACTTTGCTCTGGAGTAGGCTTTCAGCCCCTTACGACAACCCCGCCCACGTTCAGGAGGTACTATCTGCGGTGGAAAACGACCCGTGCTGCTACCAAACCAAGTTGAGTCGAGCTATATGTGCGGTGGAAAAGCGCCATTAGCGCGCTACGAAGACTCCTACGTTATGACTTACAAAAGTTGTTTACCTAGTCGTGGTTCCCAAACGTTCTTTTAGGAGTCTTCTTAAGAAACACTCCTATGTCGTTCGTACACGGACAGCACAATATTATAAAATGTATTGCAGTCTTTGCGAATAAAACATTGCTAGAATTTTTTTTAGGCCTAAACATTTATTTAACCATGGTCGAACATACTACCATAGCCTATACTGATTTAAAATAATATATAGAAAATATAAACACCGGAGGAGATTGAGACAATTACATCCTTAATTATATGCTTAATTCAAACATGCCATTTCAATTGGCTTCAATTTGGTACGTATGTAAACTTGGTATGAATAATTGAACAAGCCCGACGCAGTCCCCCTCTCTGCCGAGCGAATCTATGAGCGGCTGCCCCCCGCTACCCGCGCTACCTAGGAATCCACTAGGCTGTTTAGTTTTTAAGAATTGAATGCATTCATGGTCCTGAAAACACAAGTTTCACTCCCCAGGTCAATTTACTGCTGCTATAAGCATAGTACGAGATGGAACGATATTAGGTCAATCACGCTATTTTCTTTTCTCTTTTTTAACCTTTTATGTTAGGAAGTCCCATGACATGAAAAAAAAATTACAAGGGGAACTGGCGAAATATATATATAATATCAGCTGAAGTTTGTTGTTTAGCATGTTAATTTCTTAAAATCCTTAGTGTTAATATTGCATGAAACTATGTCTTTGTTGGAAAATATACCATTAACTTATTATAGAAAAAGTGCGTGTTGATGTCATGGATTTGGGGACTGTACCTTGATCCTATTGGCTCTGACAGATCATCCACATTGACCAATGGATTGAATGAAGACGTTGCGGGTGATTGACAGCCCCGCGAAAATTGACAGCTTCGTAACAAAACAGCGGTTTTTGGCTATTTAGATAATAGACTACAGGAAGTTCCATGCGCAACGGGGATTTCTGGGTCACTGTACAGTGGCGACGACTAGCGTCAGGAGTAGGGTTGGGTATCGGTTGTGTTTTTTCCGATACCGGTTACTACTCGGAACTTTTGAAACGGTTCCGGTGCTTAAACGGTACTTTAACTGGTACTTTGAAGCCTCAATTTGCACACACTGTCAAAAAAAAGCCCTTTTATAGCCAGTGCCAAATTTAACGCAATTAATTTTAACAATATAATTACGAGTAACTTACAAATAAACTATTTTAAATTTTAAATTAAATTAAATTCACATAATTTACATACTATCTAATACAACAATACTGTTTCAAACAATATAATAATAGAGATTAATGTGGAGACTACCAGGTAATATAATGTCCATCTTTATAATCTCCAATTTTAGCTAAAAGTAATCATTTTGATAAAAAAAGAGTCCATATGACCTCAACAATACAACACCTTAAAAATTAAAATAGATACACATATAAAACACCCATATGAAATTAAATGCAGTATTGGATTTACACTAAGGGAATAAGTACACCCAATGAGAACCACAGACTGAAAACAGTCAAAGAAGAGCGTAGCCTTTTGGAATATTAATAGTGCTCATTTGCATTTAACTTGAAACAAAATTCAACTGACATAAAAAATACAAAGAAGTCTTCTGTAAAGATAATACCACAACTATTAACGTTGTCAAATTAACCATTTTTGTGCAGAAAAATTGTCATGTTTGCCTTCTCAGGATGGATACGAGATCTTTAATGTACATGCTGTTCTAATGTGCAGCGCACTGTTTATTAATAATATAACGGCCCGTCATCAGACACATGTATCCTACCGGATGGTTTTATACGATCAATCGCTCCATAAAGTTATCCAAGTCAGAGCTTTTTGTTTGGGCAGAGATCGTTATTTTAAGTGTGTCTTTATGAAGTTTCCTGTTAAACGTTTCCATATCACCGGGCCGCCGTGTCCCACTGTGTGTTTTTTTGTGTTCGTCTCCACCGCCGTGCGTAAAGAACAGCTGACGGGAGGAATGCAGGCGGCCGCTGCCTCATCGTCAGCCTACACGTGTCTAATACATCCGTGACAATACTCGCAATACTCGCAATACTCACAATAATCGCGTGTCATTCGCAAAAAGAAATGCATTGCATTGGCATTCAAAAATAGTCTGACATAAAGAGAGATCAGTCTGTGAAACTGTGAATGTGAGCGAGTGTTGAGCACTCGTGCGTGCGCTCCTCGAGGCGGTCGGGCTCGTTCTCATCACTCACAGCCCGGTGAGAAATGCTCCTCGCGGTGTACACAGAACAGCATCCGCGAGCGGACATGCCTCATCGATCATGACATAAAGAGCGATCAGTCTTTCAAAATACAAACGTGACTACAGCAGGGGGTGGCACCGAAATGAGGCAACAAAACTTTCGTTCTTATTCGGTCTGGTTACTACCGTTTAAGTCGGCACCGGTGCCATACTGGTACCGGGTTTCGGTGCGCAACCCTAGTCAGGAGCTGAAACATCCCTACGGTAGAGCTAAGAAGGCTCTGAGGGCGCTCCGGACCACGTACCAAAGAGATTCGTAGCAAAGAACGTTTTGGGAAACACGTGAAATGTTAGGTAGGAACTCTACGTAGGGGGTTACGATTGACGTAGTGTTAATAAGGGTCTAAGAAGGCTTCGGGAAACCGGGCCCTGGTCAGAGATTTGTGTCCTTTAAAAAAAAATTGCACTTATTTTTGCCTCTGTCACTGGTCAAACTAATTCCTGTAATATGTATGAGTATATTACCATTGGTGTCTTTGCCGATCTAGACTTTCAGATGTGACCTTTGTTGTCTAAATGTCACAGCGATTGAAGGGGGAGCCCACAGAGGTAGGGCAGGCTTATGTAATCTGCTCACTCTGTGTGACACACACACACACAAACACACACACACACACACACACACACACACGCGCGCGCACACACACAAGCGCATAGCAGAGAGAGAGAAAAAAGCTTGTTTGAGAACGCTTGTCATATCTCTGCTGCAATGGCTCGAACAGGTCTCTTCAACTCACTGAATAGTCTGGCTTTCAGGAGCCACTGCTTTTATCAGCATGTATTTTACAGAAAGTGCCTTGTTAAATATGTATAGCTTTAAAAATACTGATATAGTGCACTCCTTTGGTGTTATTCTTTTAGACTTATTCTGAGGGCTTTTGATCCATCCCAAAGCTCTCAGCCATATGTAAAGGCTTGGTGTAGTTTGGAGAGCATTTTTGTGTCTGTGTGCGTTAGATGGTCGACTATATGGTGGCTGGTTTGGGAGTGTGAGGACTGAACTGATTCTTCTGTATTTATTGTGAGGGAAAAAATTTGATCTTCAGCTCTATTAATCAAGCAGAGTATTTCATTCAAAGTATAACCCTGGAGGTCCATCCCTGACTGGCGGCACGCAGGCTTCATGGTCAGAAAATGGCAAAGACCAGAACAGAAGTCGGGTATCTTATACTGTTACAACAAAGCATTCAGTTCAACATGAACACAAAAAAACAGTGTGTTTGGATCGGCCAGTCATGTGAAGGGGGAGGGGGGGGATGTGTCTAAAACAATAAGACAATAGAATGGGTGTAACCTGTCTGAGAGGTTGTGGTATAAGCATTTGTCCTGTGTGTGGGGAGAAGGATGGTAGAGGTGTTCGAAATGCAGGGTATCAAAACAGGAATTTAATATTTCAATATATCAATAGTATTATGCAAGATAAATACAATATGCTATGTCTCTCATCACACTATATGTATTTCTCTCATCACATTATGTATTATTTAATATTTTGTGGACCCCAGGACCGACTTTACAGGCCACAATATGCTCATGTGTAATACACTGTTCACATTAAAGTTGTACTCCGTAAGATTGTTATAGTTAACTGTCTTTTAAGTTCCTATCTATCAAATAGTGAGTTAAAACAATGGTGATTGAGCATACTGTATGACCCACTGATGAAAGCGCCTGTATTAGCTGCTTTGCCCATTATACTATCAGAGAGGCTATGGCTTATTAACCGCGCTGCAGCGGTGCATTCTTTTACTAAGGACATGGGAGCTTCAGACTCAGTAGTACTCAGTTCAGACCTGTCTGCATTCCAGTACATCTGTTAGTTATTTAATTTTGTCTTTATGTTTTATATTCAGTCTATGTCTCGTATAAGACATGGTCATAGGTCGCACATTTTCAAAATTGATGAAAAGGTCTTTCTGCACGCAGTTTGTGCTGCTGTGTCTGAAGGTCCGAATGTTTTACGTGAAATCGAACGCAGCATGCATGTCTAGGTGAGTGTTGTCGCTGCCAGTGCCAACGACTGTAGCGATACAGACTCACATAATATTCAATAAAAATGGTGCTCAGAAAACTCTAATTAAAGAAAAGTTAAATGATAAATAAACATGGTTAAGCTGAAACATTAAAAGCTCTAAACCTGAATTAGACAGACTGTGTATCTGCAGTCCTCTAAACTAAAAGAACATTACAGCAATTTTGTGAATAGGGAAAAGATAGTCATGTGCACTGAGGTTTGGCCAAGACTTATTGTAATAAATCTCAAAATGGCTCCAGCTCCCATCTGAAGCACGTCTTTGCTATTGGCATGCACATCGTCGTGTTAGCCCCCTGTTTACAGTGAGTCTTAGGCTGTGTCTTGATTCAGGGGTTGCAGCCTACGTAGGACGCAGTCTCGCGGTCTATGAAGTCTATAGCCTATGAAGGCCGATTTTAAGGCCGGTTTTAAGGCCAACGAGCCTTGTTAAACGGGACGGTCTCCGCAGGTCTCCGTTTACGAGCATTTCCGGTTCACGTAACAAGCCGTTACCTTGCGTGACGACTCGCCGCTCCTGTGCTGCCTAGCAACCCTGATTGCTGCCAACGGAGACAGCCTTGTCAACAGAGGAAAAAAGAAAAAGAAGTTGCCTACCAGACGAAAAGAAAAAAAAGTACAAGAAAAAAAGAAAAGAAGATAAAAGTTAAGAAGATGGAGCAACACGTTGCTGTTTTGTTATTTTTTATTTTATTGTATGCAATCTCTGAAAAAAACGCAATGAATCATGGGATATGTTGGGCCACGAAGGATCCATCTGATGCAGCCTTCAAAACCGTGAAAAGAAGGCTGCATTTCTCGGCCGCATATGAGGAGCCTTGCAAGGAGCCTTGCAAACGGGTCAGCCTTTGCGCGCCGCTATGACGCAATCGGTCTTCAAATGCAGCCTACGTAGGGTGCAACCCCTGAATCAAGACACAGCCTTAAAGTAACCCGGCCTTTCTAGTGGGTGTAAATGTCATTCAGTGCACAGTCTGCACTTCTCACTTCTGGGTCACAATGTTGGATCAGAACACACAGAGAAAACCTTCCGCAGGCAAGAACTGCCAAAATACTGACTTCATACAGTCAATAATGTTCGGTTTTGAAGGAAACTCTGCCCCAGAAGTAGAGATGCAGCGATCCACTATTTTTCAGGCCGATCCGATTCGGAAATCTGGGTTTTGGATATTGGCTGATACCGATACTGTACGATATCATTATTATTATACTTTGTTGGTGGTGATGTTATGTGTAAGGAAGGCTTAATCAACACAGACATTTTAAGTTAAAGAGCAACAAATATACACAAATGCATATACACTCAACAAAAATATAAACGCAACACTTTTGTTTTTGCTCCCATTTTTCATGAGATGGACTTAAAGATCTAAAATTCATTCCAGATACACAATATTACCATTTCTCTCAAACATTGTTCACAAATCTGTCTAAATGTGTGATAGTGAGCACTTCTGCTTTGCTGAGATAATCCATCCCACCTCACAGGTGTGCCACATCAAGATGCTGATCTGACATCATGATTAGTGCACAGGTGTGCCTTAGACTGTCCACAATAAAAGGCCACCCTGAAATGTGCAGTTTTGTCTCACAGCAAAATGCCACAGATGCCACAAGCATTGACGGAGCGTGCAATTGGTATGCTGATAGCAGGAATGTCAACCAGATCTGTTGCTCGTGCATTGAATGTTCATTTCTCCACCATAAGCCGTCTCCAGCAACTTCGCACAGCCATTGAAGAGGTGTGGACCAACATTCCACAGGCCACAATTGACAATCTGATAAACTCTATGCGAAGAAGATGTGTTGCACTGCATGAGGCAAATGGTGGTCACACCAGATACTGACTGGTTCTGAGTCCCCAGACCCCCGATAAAGCAAAAAATGCACATTTCAGAGTGGCCTTTTATTGTGGACAGTCTAAGGCACACCGGTGCACTAATCATGATGTCAGATCAGCATCTTGATGTGGCACACCTGTGAGGTGGGATGGATTATCTCAGCAAAGCAGAAGTGCTCACTATCACACATTTAGACAGATTTGTGAACAATGTTTGAGAGAAATGGTAATATTGTGTATCTGGAATGAATTTTAGATCTTTAAGTCCATCTCATGAAAAATGGGAGCAAAAACAAAAGTGTTGCGTTTATATTTTTGTTGAGTGTAGGTTTCTCTGAACTGCTTTGAACAGTTTGAATGCAGAACATCAGAAATCAACTTTTGCATTGCTAAATTCTAATGCTATATCACACACACATATATATAGGCTTTTATGGGATCGGCACCATCCCTGCCCAGAAGTGCCTGCAATGACATTTACACGCACTACAAAGGCCGGGTTACTTTAAAGTCTTAAAGTAACTGTAAACAGGGAGGCTAACACTACGATGTGCATGCCAATAGCAAAGACATGCTTCAGATGGGAGCTGGAGCGATTTTGAGAGAGCGGGTCGGGGGAGTGCAAATTATATTACAATAAGTCTTGGCCAAACCTCAGTGCTCATGACTATCTTTTCCCTATTCACAAAATTGCTGTAATGTTCGTTTAGTTTAGAGGACTGCAGATACACAGTCTGTCTAATTCAGGTTTAGAGCTTTTAATGTTTCAGCTTAACCATGTTTATTTATCATGTATCTTTTCTTTAATTAGAGTTTTCTGAGCACCATTTTTTATTGTAAATTATGTTCTGACTTGCATTTACGCAGTTACACAGTTACACACCATGTGGAAGTTTCCTTTGAAACCACAGTGTGATCTCTAGGGACACTAATCTGCTCCACTGTTGCAGTTTGAGGTTAACTGCAGCCGGCTGACATGGACAGGGAGCTAGAGAAGGGAATCTAAAATTGGAATAATGTGGTCAAATTTTCTAGTTCTAGTCAGAAGCCTAGCTGCAGCATTTTGGACCTTTCGTAAACTTCTAGTACTCGCCCTTGGCCGCCCAGACAGTAAGACATTACAGTATTCCAAACTAAGGTAAACAAAGGATACAAAGGTGTTTCTGCAGCGGCCATGGACCAACTAAACTTTATTTTAGATAATTTATTAGGTGAAAAAAATGCTAATTTGGCTATTTGTTTGTTGTGTTTACTGAATAAGAAGTTTGGGTCAAATATAGATTTTTGTCTGATAGCTTTGAGAGATAATGCCATTGTCGAGATTTATTGTTGATTGATCGAACAGATTTCTAAATCAAGAGGGACAATTACTAATAGTTTTTCTGGATTAATTGTAAATATATTTACCATAGGGAGTGCATCACAACTCTACTGGTTCATCCAGTATATATATATATATATATATATATATATATATATATATATATACACTTTAACTGTGACGATATGTCACTTCCACATTTAGCTTTTTTTCATTATCAGAGCATCAGCTGCTAGATAATTGAGCGTAAAACACCTTGCAATTTACATAGACTATCGAAAACCTTTTCCTTTATGCCTCTTAATGTTTGCAGTGTGAATCAAGCAAATTCAGTTTCACATTTTTTTAATGAAAATGCATTAATTTAACACTCTAAACACACACTTTTACATTTTAATTTAAAACATACATAGGGAGAACGGTAGCCTGGCATTCCCAGACCTGCCACTAGGCGCTGGCAAATTAAATTTGCTGCGCCTGTTGGTCTGGCCACGCTCCGTTGAAGCTTTATCAAGAAGACCAGAAATCTGGTCTCACGTTTCAATTGGTTCTATCTAATATGGGCGCGCCAGAGCCCTTTATATGGTACTCTGGGGAGGACGTAACCGGATGACGACAGTGACGTGCATGCGACGTCAAAGCCATGATAGTAAACATCAAAGATGGCTGCGGATATGTTGTGTGAGTTTGAGACTGCTTTGGCCTCGACCCTTAACGATTTGGAAGACGTCACTCAAATCTTTCATTAGCAAGTAAGTGGAATGTTCTGTTTTGCCCCGTTCGCTAAACGAACGGGGCTTAACCCTTAAACAGGCAACAGTGGAAAATGAGTTTCTAAAAATATTTTCATGTTATCACTTATCTCTTTAAGACCAAAGAAAAATATTTCCACATCAAATTTTTTTATACTTTGTATATTTTGGGTTTTACGAGTTGTATCTCCCAGGATACGTTGCCCTATTAAGGTATAAAAAAAGCCGAAATGGTAAAAATATAAATTTTTAATTTGATGAACAGAAATGATAAATTGTTGTTTATCTTGTCCATTTAAATTACAAATACTACTTTTTAAGTACATTTTATTCAGTTTTACCAATCTAGTTTCATCAAACTGGATCAGCCACATCCAGATGGGCAGGCTTGAGACGGTCCATAGTGACCCGCTCTAGCTTATCCCCCATGTCCACCACAAAGTTCTTGGTTCCCGCCTCCAGGACACAGAAGGGCCCATCATAGGGGAGTCTTCAGGGGGACCTGAGTGAAGGGGCTGGAGTTGCCCAGGGAAAAAGTCCAATGTGACGCGCCCATCCACAGAACCGCAGCGTCCTGAAGGAACTTTCCCGGGACCACCAGTGGCTGTCTGTAAACCAATTCAGCAGATGAAAACTGCAGGTCCTCCTTAGGGGCAGAGAGCCAAACAGGCCAACAACCACAGGAGGCAGTCAACCCAGTTGCGACCCTTTAGCCATGCAGCTCGGATGTGAACTGTGGGCCTCTGTACAAGGTGAGGTCAGCCGGCATACCAAAACGGGCCACCTCTGACCTGAGGAACGCCCAGTCCACCTCAGCGAATGCAGAGGAATGGCTTCCGGCTACCTGGTGGTGCTGTCCACCAAGGTGAGGAGGTCAGTGAACCTACGGGAGGAAGGCAGGGGGCCCACCAGGTCCTTTTTGACCTGGTCGAAATGCCTCTCGGGGACCAGAATCGGCGCCAAGGGGGCTTTGGTATCATGTGTACCTTGAACACGCTGACAGGCCAAACTGAAGCTAGCCCAGGTCTTTACATCACTCCTGAGGCGGGGCCAGACAAATGTAACACCCACCAGCTTAGTATACGGCTTGTGGTCCACGAAGGCAGTGAAATGGAGGCCGTCCAACAGGAATGTAGGGACTTTATGGTGCCGTGTGCATGAACCTGGCACGGTGTCCTACTTGTGTACCAGTTTAATGGCTCCTTTTGTGGAAAGCAGTGCCCAAGGAAAGCAATGGATGACAGGCCAAACTGTAACTAAGCAGGATTGACTATTAGTCACTGCACCCTGATCCTTTCAAACAGCTGCCACAGGTGCGTCAGAGGCTCCTCTGAAGCCGATGCAGGCATGATGCTACACTGTGCGCCTACAACGACCAGCAGCCACCAGCTGGAAATTATATATTTAATTAACAGCAGCTTACTTTCCCTGCCAGTGGCTTTGGCCATCCCTGGGCAGTTAAGTTTGTGTTTTGTGCCTGGAAGGCACTCCCCTCCCCCAACGGTTAGGGATAGGGCCTTCCAGGCAGCACTGCCCTAAGTATACATAAATATAGAAAGATCATTTTAAAAGTGAAATACAGTAATAATGTTGTAATGGGCACAACTGTTCATGATAATATATGGTTCTGCAGTCATTATCAACATGCTTTCAAGTTTTAAATAAAATTCAGAATAATGAACATTGACCAAATTTCTACCCCCTAAACAGGCAACGTATCTCCGGGGATACATACATTTCAAATTCTGCTAAAAAACCCACAAACACAGATGGTCTTTTTTTTCCTTCATCAGCATGTTAAGACAAATGTCCTAATTCAATATATGAATTTAGCTTGTTAGTTTAACAAAAATAAGTATGTCTAATATATGATTACTTACACCCTGGGAAGCTGGCGCTTCACCACTGGCGTCCATGTTGATTTCTGATCAGGCTGACTAAACAATGAAAGATAACTTGAACCAAATCATGTCACCTAGATGCTAATAACAGACAAGTCTTTTGATAAATGCTAACTAGATTAGTGAAAACCTTCCAGCAAGCCCCCTACAGGATGTTAAAGAGTATGTATCTCCCAGTGCACGTTGCCTGATTGGTTGTAGTGCTATCCAACTGCGTGCAGTGGCATTTGAAATGCACAAGTAGGAGCCACCCCTTGAGTTGGAAATTACTATTGATCGTGGCCAGACCCTCTATCGTTCAAGATATCAGGGTATGGATTTCCAGGCTATGAGAACGGGGTAATCTGAGCCACTTTTTACATTTGCTCCCCTCTAAGCGAGCTAAAATGATTTATCACTCAAATTTACACATTTCCCATTAAAGCAGTTCGGATGGATGTGAGTTTGAGCATTTCAGCACAATCATAATATCCCGCCTTCCTCCAATGCAGCCCCACCCCCTCATTCCTATCCCCGTTTTTTTTGTTTTGTTTTTGAAGAAACTTAATTTAGGCTACACAAGCAGACTTACTTGCTTAATACTGTCTCCGTGCACAAAGTGAGTTATATTGTGGCTGAAGAAACTGGTGGCTGTAGTAGGCTACCGGTACCGCGCTGATCTGCTTGTATCACTGGTTTCACTTCAGATATGTCGGCCAGAACACCACTTATGCTTATAATGACACTAGGAGAGGAGGAGTAGGGTTTTATCCGCTCTTTATTTTCCTTCTTTCACAGGCACAGCCGCATATAGATCGCGGAAAAAGAACAAAGGCTTAAACTCCGCTCGTGAGGAGACGTTTGAACAGCTGTTGCGACTCGCGAATCGCAGCCGCTAATAACATGCACAAACTATAACTTATAACAGCGATCGGGACTACATGTACATACTCACACACGGGTGATTCACATTTACACTCAGATAAACACGAATGATGGCTTACTGTGGCAACTTGCTCACACACATCTCACCGAGGGAGAAGCGAAAGGAAACTTACTGAACTGGCTCTCTGGCCGACTGACGTCACGGCCCAACACTAAACAAAACACAGCTTAACACACTGTAAGAAATAACAAGAAATAACAACACTGTAACCTTTTCTACAATGGTCGCTACTCGCTAGGCTACTGTCTGCCGTGGAATCAAAACAAACCCTTTCGTTTAGGACGCGCGTGCACAAATGCGCGGCACACAAGCAGACGGCAAACAAACAGGTCTGTCGGCCAATTAAATCGTTCGGTCCGAACGATTTGATTGGTTGTAGTTTTCACCTAATATTATGAGACTGAAATAATTGTTTCTTTTTATTCCTGGTGGGTCTACCATGCATTTTAGAGTGTAAAAACCTTATTTATACCATTTTAAAGTCATTTAAAATAAGTGTAAAAACTCTACAAAGGTAAGAATAGCTTTAATTCAAGATGTTTCCTAGAAATGGGCATTAGCAGAATTTCTTAAAGACAAAGGGCAGTGAAAATATGATTGTTTTAAAAAAAGTTGTCATGTGGCTCACTTTAACCCAGCTGTGGGGTAAACTGATCCACTTACTTTTTCCACTCTGAAACTACCATAACAACACATATTGTAACAGTAAGAATCCTGAAAGCTAGCCACACATTCCAGAACTAATGTCGGACTAGTAAAAGAATGATGGGGTTTGGTCAATTAAGCAAAGCAAATTTTCTAAACACTTGAAAGTAACTCTGAACAAAATCAAATACAACATATTATAATTCAAAAGGTTTTAATAAGATTCAAATGAAATATAGAACCAGTTAGATTAGAACACAGTCTGGGGGTCAGAACACAGGACCCTTAGAGCCAGCTAGTGTCTGGGGGTCAAAGCATAGGAAAATCAGAACCAGCGAGAACAGCCTGGGACTTAGAACACAGGAGAAAACCCAACAGGATTATAACATCAGCCTATCATACTCTAACTAGGTCTACTCTACATTCCAGCCCTGAAGGTTACAGCGAAAGATGAGAAGGTGCTCTTTCCGTGTGGTTGCCCCAGGTCGTCTTCCTGGTGTATTTCCTTGGCATGATGGCTTTTCTACAATGTGTATGACATTAAAATAAAACATATGTTATGTAATATTACATTAAAATATGTTTAAGACTAAACTTAACTTGTGCCTCATGGTGGGGGAAAGTGAGACAGTGGCTCACTTTCCCCCAAAGCATTTGGCTCACTTTCCCCCACAGCATTTGGCTCACTTTCCCCCACCACCACAATTTGAGAAAAAACTACCTCTTAGCATTTCAGGCTAATCTTCAGTTATCAGCATCACATGGTTTCATATGTTGGTAGTTAATCAACACGTATGATAGAAGTTTTTCTATGTGAATACATTTGCTTTGGCACAACAGTTGATTAAGTTGACAGCAAGAAAATTTACTTTTACATGCAAAATACCTATTTTGGTGAAAAAACATGCTTACCACAGCACCATGAGGTCCTCTCTTTCAGGGCCATGGGGAAATGAGAGAGGCTTGAAAACATATATCTCACATGACCACAAATGTTTTCCGTTGCCTAGATACAGGGGGTGGCTCACATTACCCGATGCCTCAGATTCCCCGTTCTCCCCTACATGTGTATTCTGCCTTAGACTAGTAACATTGCAAAATGTGTCTAATCCTACTGTAACTTGATTTGGCCTATATCTGACTGATGAAATGCAATCAATTAGAATTAAACCACCCAAACAAAGTTTCAAACTATGTTCTTATTAAATGTGTTTGATAATGCAAAGTGAAGATACTTTTAAATTCTCATGGATGGCACACCTGATTGCTGCTCTCTCAGAAAGGTTTCTCTGGTGCACCAGAGTGTACATGTGGTTGATTATTGATTATGTGGACAGACAGTATCTAAATGACGCCTGTATGGCCTAGGGCTGACATTATGCCATTCATTTTAAAAGATGGTGATGATCACTATGAGGAACGTGGATCCATTTTTCTGACATACATTCTCCTTCATGAGGCAGTTAATGATGGATGACACATCACCATTGCACGGTGATATTTTTAGACGGGGTGGGAGATAAATGGGGTTATGATTCTGGCTGAACTGTGGTCGAATTGGTCAGCGAGGGGCTGGCGATGCCCCTCCCCCCTTGTAGGTGATGGCTGGCTGATGCCGGCAGTAGCAGCAGTGGAGCGCTGATCAGTATTAACACAGGACCGCCTCTCAGCCCCACAGAGCATCTCTCTGCGGTCCACTCAGCGGAAGGCAGCTTAGCAGCTGCGAACAGCCTGCGCACAGCCTCTCTGCTTCGCTCTGACTAGCTATTGGCCTGAGCCTAGCTCGGTTTAGGGGAAGAGCCGCAGCACCGGCAGGTGTTGACTAGCGGGGAGAAATCGCGGTGCAGACTGATGACGATGATGATGGTGAGAATGCTGCATCTCTTCCCGTGCCTTTATCAATTACATCGCGTAGTGTGAAGAGGCAAAGGGTCATCTTTTTATTTATATTTCTTGGCAAACAGTAATGAAGGATTTCTGGCTCTATTTGAGGCTACGTGTCTTGACGGGAGAGCTTTAAACCGCCTGAAACTGAGAGCGCATCTCAGCATCGGCCCGCAGCGCTGCGCCATGGCCTTGGATGTCCAGACTTGCGCTGTGTTTACGGTGATCGCGGTTCTGGTGCTTGTGAACGTGCTGTTGATGTTCATCCTCGGTACTCGTTAATGGATCTGCGCTTGGGGCCCGGTTCACTTTTACACAGGAGATGAGAGAAAGGCAGTGAGAGCTGGGACACCCGGCGCTCCATCACGGCTACGCGTTGAAATGAATGACGTTGGTACATCATAATGTATTTCTGTTACCCCCTCCCCAGTCCTTCGTTATGTATTGTGTCCTCTCACCGTGTGTGATAGCTAGTGTTGTTTGGTGGTGCTCGTAGTAGTGCGGATAGAGATCTGTGATGCACCTACCTTTTCTGTGGTGACTTGAAATTCATGTTCCCCGCATTTAAACATGTTACCCCCCCCCCTCTCCCTCACGCCGATCTCCCTCTCTCCTCCATGTTGTATATTGTGGATTATGCGCATGGATTAACTATAGCCTTAAACAATTACATTTTTAGATAAACAATAATCTTGGGGTCTCTTTACAGCTGATTGCTGCGTCAGGACTTGTTTTCCAATCGTGTTCACTGTAACCTCTTCCACAATATGGCTAATACAGTAGCCGAGCAGTGGTCTCTCTACTGAAGCCAATGTGATATTTGTATCAAATAGCTGTGTTAGTGAGAGGTTTGTGCTGCTGATCATAGACTCCGGAGGATCATTGTTATCTCAGCTGAACAGTAACCAATAGCAGGGCTAGGCCTCATAAAGCAGGGCCTCCATCACTCCAGGTTTCCCCCATTTTAGATGCAACTAAACTCAGCTCCCATTTCATAGCCCACAATATTAACATTTCTGTCATTTGCAAAATTTCAATGTGGCATCTATTTTCTGC
Source organism: Hyperoplus lanceolatus (assembly GCA_026929865.2). Lineage (NCBI taxonomy): Eukaryota > Metazoa > Chordata > Actinopteri > Uranoscopiformes > Ammodytidae > Hyperoplus > Hyperoplus lanceolatus. The sequence continues at coordinate 1,407,933 of CM049402.1, forward strand.
AGCCAACATTTTATTACACCTGGCCACTGACTTGTGATCAACATTGAAAGAGTATGTGCATAAATGTTACAGAGGAAATGTCGTCCAAGTGAAAAGGAATGTCAGATGGATATATAAAAAAAGCCCATAACTCTTTTTTGTCTCAAATGCAGTGGCATACTCTAATAAAGAATTGGAGGCAGGTGTCATAAATGTTGAATGGATGTCAGAAATAGATATGCTTAAAGCCTATCCCAGAGCAGTCCTATTAATAGGGGTGGCAGGCTGGCTAGGTTTTTTGAAGCTACTGAATGCGCTCTCTCACACTCATGGCTAAGTGCTTTGTGTTTTCTTGGTGTATCTAGTTGAGTGGGAAATGTTGTACTGTAAGTGTAGAGAGAAAGGTATAATGGAAACAGATTCCTCCGTCACATGGCGTGGCATGTGGGGTGGTGTTTTCATCAATGTGGTTCACGTGGACATCCTTCCTAGCGGCCCCCCACAGGACTGTAAACAAAGCATCAGAATATCTTACACTGCAGTGGTTACGGCTCAGTTGGCCATCAGTGTTAACACAGTGCTACGCAGTAAGCATGTTAAGTTGTGTACGTGTGTGATAGTCTGTAGTTATTTTTAAACTGTGGGGGCCTCCTAAATGTTCACATATTTGTAATCCCTCCAGGGCAGATGACTTATAATAGCGTCCTGTTAAATGCTGTGTGCTCACAAGTGTCAATGTGTGGATGGTGAGTGAAACTGTGTGTGTGAGGATGTGTGTGTTTTAGGTAGAGCATCTTTGATTGGCTCCCAGACTCAGGGTATAAGTGTATTACATAAGAGGGTTGGCAGACACAGGGAGGACGGAGCGTGAGACTCACTCTGTGCTTGGGAAAGAGAAGCCTGCTTTCTGGAATATATATATATATATATATAAATATATATATATATATATATAAATATATATATATATATATATATATCACAGGCTCAGGCTCTGGCAGAGGATCATCACCTCCACCGCTTGCAAAGAGATTTAAATAACATGACTGTATGAACCGGACTTCTCCATGCATACACTCTCTGAACAGTTCCCTTCCACAAACATGGTAAGGCTAAAGGAGTGTGTTTCGGTCTGCTGTGTAGGTGCTTTGGTGCAGATGTGCTATGTCTGGAGATAGAGGGGGGATGCTGCTGAAATGCAGTGCAGCTGCCAGTGCAGTGAATGCTGATGTGTTGTGCTGCAAGGTGATAGAAGTGAGTGAATCTGCTTTTTGTTCTCACATACTTTATCTCCTTGTCTGTCCTCATGTCTGTGCTTGAACATGAAACAGAAAGCCCCGTCACATGTTGCCATGTACAGGCTGCAGTTCCTCTGCATTCATTTGCATTGACCCAGATACAGCTTTTGCGCTTAAAGACGGATGTTTTTGCCTCGGATCTTTGATCATCCATAATGATGACACAGGTCATTACAGCTGCTGGACATCTTATTATCAGTGGTGTTGTGTTTGTGTGTTGACGGTGTGCCATTTGATCCAGCGTATGCTCCAAGGTTGTGCTAAGGCAGAATTTGGGAAGATTGATTATGTAAGGCTTTTAATGTATTCACACAGTAGAGGGAAAAGGAATGCAATGTATTGGTGAGGCCAGTGCTGATTTCAGGAGGGAGATGGAGGGATGCAAACTGAACATTGGCTTTTAATGGATTTCTACCTGCAGGGAGGTGTGGATTAGGGCAAGGAGACATTACAGTGAAGGAGCAAGAAGCAAAACTGACCTCAGTGTTCAGGGGAGAGGTCCTGGTATCAGATGGTAACGATCAATCAAAACTCATAGCTATTCCTGTGTGTGTGTGTGTGTGTGTGTGTGTGTGTGTGTGTGTGTGTGTGTGTGTGTGTGTGTGTGTGTGTGTGTGTGTGTGTGCTTTAGGTGATTCAGATGTGTAATACATGATTTGAATCTAATTCTAAGTCAACAATGATTTTTTTAATCTTTTTGAGTAGCAGTCATCGCTCCTGTTTCCATGGCAGCGTGACACATGTTTTTGCGGTAAGCGTCCTCTCTAGTGGTGAGCTCTGAGCTATAGGCTAGAGCTATTGTTACCCTGGCTCCCAGCCCAATGTCATACCTGATTGGATCAAATTACTCAATACAATATTTGATGTAAAACATGTGTGCAGAGGCCTACACTATGTAGCTTTGCATTTTGCATTAGCATTGTGACTGTCATGTGACTCTATTCTCTAATGTGATTGGTTTATTGTTTGAATGTTTAATAAAAGACTGCTAAGTCAGTAGTAACTCTTTGTGTGTGACTGCACACACTCGGACACACATACCTACATTTGGAGATATTCTGGAACATCCTGATGTTTACCTGCCTCATCCCATCATCTGGTCAATACCAGTGAAGCATCTTCATTTGTAGCCATGACTACGGCCCATCTTTCCCTACCTAGGTTCACCTCATCCCTGATTGGTTTAAAACCCCTGTATCTGACACGTTTACCTGCTGAGTCTTAGGGTGTATTCACACATGCCGTGTTTAGTTCGGTTGAAACGAACTCAGATGCACTTCTGCCTTCGGTGCGCATCTTTCAGGCAGGTGTGAATACAGCAATCGCACTCGGGGGCGGACCAAACAAACGCTCCGAGACCCAGCTGAAGAGGTAGTCTCGGTGCGTTTCCAAACGCACTCTGCTGCAGTTCGTTTGTGGTGTGAATTTGTCCGGACTCGATCCGACCCAAATGCAGGAAGCACTGTGCCTTTTATTTCTTTTCTGTTTTAATAAATTGCCGTCAGCTTCACATTATGGGAAAGTGTTGTTGTCACCATTGTTAGGACGATAAGTTGTGGTTTGACCGGGAGCCCAGAACAATATATTACATTTGATCGAGAGGACGCGTAAAAATGCTGAATGTGTTCAGCGATCAGATGAAGGAGAGGGGAGCGTCTCCCGCACAATGCCAACAGGTTCACACTGCACTTTGCATGAAGTGTGTGTTTTTATTTTGCTTCCCATGTAGGCCTACGGGACCGTCAATAGGCTACTATCCCCGTGTCAGTTTGGAGCTGAACTGCGCCGACCCAGCTTATACACAGCTTAATCAGCTGAGTGTCAGCTTGAGCCTATTCTTCTCGAGTGACGCGCGTCCAGCACCAAAAATACAGTAAAAATTATGTTTCATATCGTAGGCTACAAGCCACATAACGTGGCATTGACATAGGGCTACACATTATCACCATATGAAACAACAATAATTTTTCCTCTTTATTTATAGGTTAGATGTAGGCCCTTTTATTATTTTTAACCCCATATTATATCAATGATATATATTTCGCAGTTTTAACTTCGTGCTTCCTGTTTCTCTCCACCCCAGAATGTTTGTCCAATGAATGAATGACCTCAGATCACGTGTGGTTTTGCTTAGTAATGCTGGTTCACTTGCAAAAAGGGGCAATATGAAAGTGGACCACACCAAACAAAAAAAATCAAACCTCTATTTGGTCTGGACCAAAGCAAGTGAACTAGCGGACTTTCCAAGTGTGAATACACCCTTAGTTTACCTGCTGAGAGCTTAGATCCTCATGGGGGGTTCGGTTGAAACAAACTCACACACACACACACACACACACACACACACACACACACACACACACACACACACACACACACACACACACACACCACACACACTCAAAATCAGCAGTTTCTCATGGATGATCCTACAAACATCCTGCATCAGCACCTAGGTGGAATAGCATTTTTGTGCTGGAGGGATGCGGTGCATTTTAAGAGGTTTTCCCATCCAGCGTTTTATTTTTCTTATTTTTATTTCAAAGGTTAAAAGACTGAAGGAAAATACATCTCTATTTAGAACACAGCAGCAGCTCAATATTAATAGACATCTATTATGTGACATCCCCATGTGCAGGCCTCCAGTAGCTCTTTACCTAGAGCCGAAGCATCTCCTGTCAGGCTTGGTTAGCGCTGGTTGCTCATTCCACAGCCCTAGGGACAGGATGCATGGCTTGCTTTGATGCTGATGAGCACTATTTTGCAGAGAACAATTGGAACAAACATTTGGAGCTGTGCCATAGAAGCATACAGGGACTTACTTTTTTAAAGTAAAGAGTGTATAAGCACGTGTTTGTGTGCGTGTGTTTGTGCACATCTAAATCCAATGCAGCTTAGTCCTCAGTGTGACGGATGGTGAGTCTGTTAGCTACATGGATGATGTCATACTGTCCACTGTCCCTTAATGAGAACAACCTTAAGCCTCTCCATATCCCCTAAATAATAGTCTTCAACTGACTTTCTCCATGCCCTTACAGACTCTGCCCAATTCATGCACATCAAATTATACTTTGCTCAACACTGCTCAATTTAGAGATTTATTATCAGTGTTGTCCAGAATCATTTATTCATGATGCTCAAATCAATAGAAAAATATTGGATGAGTCATTCATCTATGTTTAGTCAAAGACTGTGCTGCAGACAAAATGACAAACTCTGGTGAAAGCATGAAAAGAAGAGAGATTATCCCTTCACATTTGTTTGCTCCTCAACATTTATATTTCAATAACACATGTAATAATTCCTATGTCATAATGGGCCAATTAGCATCCCTGTGTGGAGACTTGTGCTGTGCTTCTGAACGCTGTGTTGTTTCTCAACTAATGGCTCTGCCTTCTTTGTGTTGTTAGTTGTGCTGTGCTGTGGTCTGTGTCTGCTATTGTGCTGTTTTATTTGAAATTTCTAAGCTGCAAGTAGGACTCGGCTTTGAGGGTGTGTATTTGCATTTATTAGTGATCTGAATGGGTTCAACAGCAAAGATTCACACAAATCAAGGCCAAAACGAGTCTGAGAGCTGATTTACAATCACTTTCAAATTAGATGTATTTGGTGTTATAGATCACTTGAATCCCTATTTATTGGTCAGAATCTGCAGTGCTGTTCATACTGTGTGACTGGTGTTTCCACAGCAGTGGTTCATTGAATGAGAATAAAGCTTAAGATAGAGCCTGCCTGTCCCTCTCATCTCTCCAGTTGATAAGTGGAGGTTCAATCGTCAACGCTGAGGCGGTATGGGACCATGTGACCATGGCGGACCGGGAGTTGGCGTTTAAGGCCGGTGACGTCATCAAGGTGCTGGACGCCTCCAACAAGGACTGGTGGTGGGGCCAGATCGATGAGGAGGAAGGGTGGTTCCCTGCAAGCTTCGTACGGGTGAGTGAGCTGGAGCCATTTCTGGCCAGCGACCATAGACACAACACCCACCCACACACATACAGAAAGGCAGGCACATGGACATATGCACACAAGCTGATATATACACAGTAAAGTCAAGTTGCTTTATTGGTCAATTGACAAGGTTACATTGAAATTTGTCTTTTTGCATATCCCCTCTCAAGACACCACATTCCAGAGGTGGTCCTCACACAGGGTCAGCCATAGTACAGCGCCCTAGGAACAGTTTGGAGTTAAGTGCCTTGCTCAAGGACACAATGCTAGAGATGGTGGGCACTGCAGATGTAATAGCAGCCACCACTAGTTTCACAACCAACACCCTCCTGTCCGGTGCCGAGGATCCAACCAGAGACCTCATCGTTTCTAGTCGGCCCGTCTTGGCCATCCTACCACCGTTATGCATATTCTAACAACAGATAGAGTTAAGTAATGCTATATTTTAATAGTACATTACTCTCAATAGATTACTTAGTGCCTTTATAAGGTGGTAAGGGAAAATAAAGACAAATATGCTGATGAGCCCCTTTTTCTTTTGGCATCACCTTCAACTTTTACTCTCTGATCCACTTAAAATGTACAACATACTCACGTTTCATGGTGGTTATATAATCTCCCCCATATCTGGGCTCAATTTGATCCGACTCAAAGGTTTGATGCAGCTACTGTATTTATTGGATACCTCTTTGAATACGCTGAATGCAGGAAGAACTATCATCCTTGTTGTAGGTAGAGGTTCCCCACAGCAGAGCCCCCTCACAGACACTCCTCATGGCCATTCCCACCTGTCCACCCTTTCCATCTTCACTCCTGAGAGGGCAGGGCAGACAGGCTGACTGACTGTCAACCAAAAAGTATCTTTCTCTTCTGTCATTCTCTCTCTCCAAGGTGGAACCCCACCCTCCTCAGCCCCAAACAAAACAGGTTTTCTATATCAACCCCATAGCAACTCCACGGTTCCAAAACACCACGTCAAAGGTGCGTTTTTCCCAGCTTCATCCACCCATCCAGCCTGCCCGCCCGCTCCAGTCTGTCCACACAACCTTACCCCCCACATTACCAAACATTAACGTTCCCATGACGTTATCACATCATCCTCAACGGGGTCGATAGAAAAGGCTGATGAGTCAAAAGTAAAATCATGTTAAAAGTCTTCTTAATGGCCAGTACTTGAATTGTGCAAATGCATTCGTAAACATTAGAATAAGATGGATTTTGGAATCATTATTCCTGTTAACGTTCATGGTTATTTCTATTTTAAATATTGATTTTCAGTTCCCTATTTACTATTGACTCTATTCCTCAGTCTTAGTGCTGCGCTAGTAGTCGTGGTCTGCAGTCAGTGCTGTACCACCCGTCACTCTGCTTGTCTGTGGCGCTGCATTCCTCATCTTGTGTTTGGCATTCTACCCGTCGGTTCTTTCATGTTCTCTTGGCAAACAGTGTGTCATCAGGTGTTGGCGGCTGGACATCTGAAACCAAGTCAACTTGGTCCTCAATATGATCGAGGGGACCTGTGTGTGTGTGTGTGTGTGTGTGTGTGTGTGTGTGTGTGTGTGTGTGTGTGTGTGTGTGTGTGTGTGTGTGTGTGTGTGTGTGTGTGTGTGTGTGTGTGTGTGTGTGAGAGCGAGCATTCGTGAGGAAACTGGGAGATTGTGTGTGAGTGTATGTGCAAGCAGATGTGCAGGGGGGATTCAAACACAGGGCCAACGTTGGGTATTTACAGTTTTTTTCGATGGCTAAACCACAGTGGGCACAACTGGAGCGACATGTGCAAAACTCTAACAACAGTATGCACAGCAGCGGTTCATTCAGACCAAACTCTAGCTCGTTTTTCATTGCTTAAACACAATTTTCAAAACTCTACACACCTATCTCATGGCTTAACCACAGCCTGCACAACACTGTGGATTTCCAGCACTTTTTTCAAATGCTAACACACTGCTGTCCCAACTGTAAACCACACATTCAAAACACAATGAATGCCTAGTGCATTTCAAACACTGTGGATTGCAATTTCAATTGAAACACTAAGATGTCTTGTTTTAGACTTGTTAGTGAACATATATACAGTATAAAGGGAAAGCTCAAAAAAAGATATTTTTTTGGAAATGGACCAATGAAGACAGGTTGTTGGAGGGAGAAGAGTGGCAGTGAGAGTGTGGATGTGTGGAGGAAGACCTAGAAGACATAGAGCTGTAATGTCTGATGAAATACAGTAAGGGCTACACTGATAGACCCTGTTGTGAATCATGGTCTCTCATTGAGAAAGGCAGGGTTGAGAGTGCAACCCAATCTGCAAAAATCTAAAGTTGGATCTGTAATACGAATTTTCCAGCAAACAAACAAAAAAAGCTTAGAGTTGCATCCATACAGTAAATGACAACATTACAGGAATTGATTTCTGTATTACAATTATATAATATTTACACAGATAAATACTACATTTGGAAATGTTTTCGATAAAATATACAAAATGTGTATCTATTGAAGCAAACTTCTGATTTTCATTTATTTTTGTTTTCCTAAAAAAACTGGTATGTTATAAAATAAACAATTTCATGTGAAATAATTTCACCCTTTCATCAAAGAAAATATTATGTAATTTGTGTGAAATAACTCAAATTATTCAAACTGTAAAGATTAAAAGTTTGTAATTTGTGTATTGGGGTTTGATGCTAGTGTTTGTACTCTGAGCATCTTCTGAGTGACAGTGTGTGTTATCTCAATGAGGCTGGTTCATAGTGTTTGCTGCACTGAGCCTATTTTGCAGGTGAAGTGAACTGTTCAGCTCCAGTGACTGTTGGTAGTGCAGACTGTAGTTAGAGTTTTGCACATTGAGCTACAGTTGTGCCTACTGTGGTTTAGCGATCGAAAAAAACTGTAATGTACAGCAGTCTCAGGCTTTTTCAAAGCTCTGTTCAAGTGTTTTAGGTGATGTTTGTCCCTCACCTTTCTGACATGGAACAACACTCTTACTCACACTCCAAACCACCACAGACCTTCTTAAAGAAGCTTGATGTGTGTGAGATGTGTGTTTATGTACAGGATATGGTGTGTGTATGTGTGTGTGTGGTGTGTGTTGTGTTGTTCTGTGTGCATCATTAGGAGTCAGTAATATCACTCATGTGGCAAAGATACCCTAATGTATCTGTTTACTAATACTATTTTTAAACAGATTTAACTTAACACTTTGCTAAGCACATTTCTTATTCAAGTTCATGTGTGTGTGTGTGTGTGTGTGTGTGTATTTAGCTGTGGGTGAACCAGGAGGACGGGGGAGGGGAGCCGACCGAGGGAAGCAGTGAGGTGCAGAACGGCCACCTGGACCCGACCAATGACTGCCTGTGTCTGGGCTCGCCCCTCCAGAACAGAGACCAGATGAGAGCCAACGTCATCAACGAGATCATGAGCACAGAGAGACATTACATCAAGCACCTCAAGGACATCTGTGAGGTACACAACCCATGTACTTCTCCATCATCACAGCCATGCACACACTGTAGCTCCAGGGCATTATTTCATAGCACACAGACAATAGAGAGGTTAACGCTACTACACTGAATTAACCGAGACATGTACAGGAGAAGAAGCAGCCCAGATGCTAGATAAGGTACAGTATCTCTAGTATGAATTATTTACACTGTCACTTTTATTTGAGGCTTTCTTATTTTTATTTCAATCAATCAAACCTTTAAGTCTAAGTCCACAGTGCAGCCTTAAAGGCAAACTATGCAACATTTTAATGAAAAAAGAAATGATAAGAGTCACACAAAAATAATCCTACTCAATGATCACTTCCGCCCCACTAGAACATGTGGTGGTGTGTTTATCTGCACAGTCCTCCACTCTTCGGCTGTATTTTACATAGTAAGACTTGTTGGTATTGTTTTGTAAACAGAAGGCTCAGGTCTAAGCTCCACCCTAGCTCCTCTATGCTACTTTGCGGGGGCCCTGTGCGTCCATCCCATCCACGCAACTTTGCTGTGAGCGGGCACATCTGGCACTCGGTGGAAATTTGCTGAAGGGATGATACTTTCAGACCCTGTTTATGCTGTACTAAAAACCTACAGCGATTTTGTCCCGTTTTCTCCGAAAGCAGGTGCACGAGTGAAGTTTTCAAATCAATTGCGTCTAAATGTGTTAACTTTTGAAACCATAAAGGGGAAAACGGTTGTGTTTTCACCGTGTAAAGTGCCCCTCAGTTAGACATACAGTACATACGTCCCAACCATAGATAGTAAATAATATGGATGTTGCATCCGGGCTGACCTCAGTTATTCACACGGCATCCAATAATCTTGGTTTGTGCGCGTCGCCATTTTGTGAGATTTTTACTCCGCCTCACGTCGGGGAGAGAGATAGCTGACGTATACCTCCGAGGCAAAGTGAGGGACAACGGGCGTAGAGCTGTCACTCAAGAGATTGTGCCAATATTCACCCCCTCAGTGTTGTCATGAAGATATGACCTACACATACAGACTAAAATGGTTTTGTGGCCCAGGCTGTAAATAGGTTTAATAAGACTTTGAAAACGGCCTATCTAACAAGTGAGCCAAAGAAAAACTGCTCGGTCTTGGCACCACCCCCCAGTGGCACTTCCTGGTTACTACAGTTGTGGTCACTTCCAAAATACAGTCAGTGGGGGGGGACTGTACAGGTAAACACACCACCACACATTATACTGAGGCAGATGTGTTCATTGAGTCAGATTACTTTTGTGTGACTATAATTTATTTTTTAATGAAAATGCTGCATAGTCAACATTTAAATATGTATACATGGACAACATTTCCAGTTTGATCTAATATAGAACAGTTGAATCTTTGAGCAAGACAAAGTTAATCATGATCATTTAAGAGGAAGCAATGTCACGTGATGAAACAGTGGAAACAAGTGTTTACTTGGAGTTGGAACAGATATCTAGGAGAATCAAAGATCATTGGTTTGGTATAAATAGCTAAGATGAACTGGTGGTTTGCCACTGTCTATGTGTCTGTTCTATTGCTGGTTGAAACATTATAACATATGGGTTGATCTACTAAGCGTAAAAAAACTGAGCAAACGGGATTTCACCTGCAATAAACTTTCAAGCTGATCTCCGAATGTTAGCTCACTGAGGATTGGGTGTCAGATAACGCGCGCTCTCCATTTAGTACGTTTGCCTGAATGAATATGCAAAATCAGGCGTTTCTTCCTGAGTGCGCAGAATATGGGTGTAGATGCAAAAAGGTTTATTTAGCACACGCACTGTGATTTACAAAGCCTGAAAATAATTTTGGTCGTTGTGATTGCGTCTAATTACATTTGAAAATCAGGTGTTAAACTGCTGCACACAGACGGCCGGTGAGGAGGAAACGTAAAAGACAACGGATAAAGTTTTTTTTTCTGCTCGTGTTATGTTTGGATTGACAGAAACACGAATAATCCAGACATATCGCCCATCCAGTAATGACATTCTGGAGCTTTTGGATGAGTTAAGGGTTTATACAGTATGTAGCCACTCACAATACCTGCATACATAAGGCATTTCCTCTCGTTTGGGTCGTTCCAGCGCAGTGAGCACACTTTAAGTATGCCTGCTGGCGTCTCCCCAGCAGTTTGTCTACTGTCCAGAGTCCTTAATGTTCTGTCAGGCAGGATGGACAGGTGTGCAGTCTGGACACACAGAATGAATCCAAACGGGGCTTTTACATGTTGCTGTTTCCATCAGGAGCAACTGTACTCATGTGAAACCTGTTTTATTTGCAGAGGCTTTTTTATAAGCTATGTGTTCTTTTGTTTTTCTTCTAATGTCCTGCCATATTCTCTTCATTTCATCAGTGCTTGTTGTTTTACCTACATCATTTATTTCCTGACAGATACTCTCTCATATCGCGTTTCTTTGAGTGATATTAATAGTAATTCACTGTAGCTCAACAGTGCATGTGTTTTCCTCTACTTCCTCTAACATGTTTGCACCCGTTGTCATTTGCGCATTTAATCTAAGTTGATTGCAGACAGAATGCCCAAAAACCAAAAGTGCGATTTTTTGGAATGCTCACACAGTTTAGCACTGTTTATTTTGGATCTTAGTAGATCAACCCCATGGAGTATTGTTTGTAAGTTTAAGTGAGATTGCAAAATTCAATATTTCATGTGATTGTTGACATAACGGTCATATTGGAATGCTGAACAAAATACCTTTGGATTTTGACTTTGGCTGGGCGATATTTTCTTGTGCAAATTCTTGCTAATCTTATTATCTTTCCATAGGCTTTGTTAATCCTTTGTGTGTATTCAGGTGAAGCGTTAGGATTTAAAATAGTTGTGGTAAAGGGTAAATTCAGCCTTCTCACCTTAACTGTTCTTGCCTACTGGAGAACTCAGCATTTTCCATCTTACTAGCCATATCTGTGATGTCTTTAAAAAACAGATATGGCCAAGCCAGGCAAAGTCTAGAATGTATAAATTATCATAGCAAAGCAATTGTTAAATACAGTTCAAAGTAAAAGGTTTTAGGATTTAGAAAACCTACAGTTGTAGGTAGCCTTGTTTGTTCATTGGTTTATTTTGATAGGTTGCTCACACTGTTTTTGGTTCATGTCACTTCTGTTTAATTGACACATGGGTGGGGTTTAATCTATAAACCTGGGCACTGGGTTCCTCCTGATATTTTCTGTTAACCAGAGCCGGCCCGAGGTATAAGCGAACTAAGTGGTCGCTTAGGGCCCCCGACCGCCCCTCCCCTTTTTTTTTTAGTTTGTGTGTTTGATATTAACATCATATTATGCAAATGTGAGTTATCAAACAAAAAAAGGAATAAAATGTTTTAGTCTAGATAATTAATAGCCTAAAAGTGTAATCAGTTCATCTGGGAGGTAATCCGAAATTATCTGATCATGTCACGTTCACATCCATGCACAGTGTGTATTGAGTTTACTTAAAAACAATTGGAAATGGGGCTGCCCTCAGTTGCCCATGCACTGTGTTTAGTCTATAGCCTATTTCAGCCTCGTCTGTGGAAAAAAAGATACAGTAAAAAAGATTCAGTAGCTGGACAACAGAGTTCTTCTGCTTCGTTCCTCACACTGCATTTAAATGCATTCATTATATTACAGAGAAATATGTCCCGTAAAAGAAAAAGAGCTCCAAGCCCAACCCAGAGGACCCTCAATAATTTTTTATTTTATATTAATATTTTTATGGAAAATCCATGTGTCCTTCTTCAATAGCTTCTAATTATTCTGATCCAGTGTCTCCAAATGATTTGTTCACACAAAATTTCTCAGATTTAGCCTCTTAATTTTCCTCTCAAAGTGCACCAGATTCATGCATTTCACTTTAAAAAGGTTTAAAAATCTCCCCTGGGTCCCCCTAGGACGGTCTGAATCTCGGCTGTCTAATATTTTCCCACAGCTGCACAGTGAAGGCACTAGCGGAAAACACTGGGTGTGTGAATGATATTTAACAAAGATCTATAGTTTATTGGAGAGGGGCCCCCTAATCATATTTCGCTTAGGGCCCCATGAAGGCTTGGGCCGGCTCTGCTGTTTACCGTCGTAGTTGTTAACATCGTCATCACATTTATCTTTTGTTTATTTGATTTCATTACCCTCTACGTACAGGTTTTCATTCATCAGTTGTTAGTCCATCTTCAGTTAATAGATTCTCAAACTATACTGACCTCTTGAATTGGATTCATGTGAACGACGCGTAACTGCACAGGACCCACGTGAGCCTCTTAGTGGCCTTTATTGGAAAGCTGTCACTACACTAACACTACACTAATCACTAATTCTAGGGAATGATTGCTTTGGATTCCCTGCACACTTTAAGTCAAAATGTCATAAAGCGGTTGATATTTCCTGCTTCTTTAGGGTACACTCCAAGACTACAGATACAGATTCAAAATATATTCACAATCATTTGTATTAATCTCGTGCCATCGATTATTTTTGACGGATATATGATATTTTTCTCATATGATAACAATTGTAGTGGGGTATGAAATAGCTAAAATCCCACCTCTTACAGTTCATTTGGCTTTGGATTGGCCTGTCAAATTGGGGCCACAAGTCGACCTATATAAAATTTCTTATGACTCCACAAAGTCACACCTCATGGATTACAATGAATGCTATACTTAAGGAACGGCTAAACATATTTACTAAGAGGAATTAACAAAAACGTTGATGAGACGTAATAAGCCAAAGGCTTTTCTTTGGTATTTTCTGAATCATAGCCATGACAGTTCAGGACCTCTGGATAAAAGTGCCTGGTCTTCTTTCAGTTGTCACAGTAGTTGTTTCATGTTGTTTCAGGGCTACCTGCGCCAGTGCAGGAAGCGTGTGGACATGTTCAATGATGACCAGCTGAAGGTCATCTTTGGGAACATCGAGGACATCTATCGCTTCCAGATGGGCTTTGTCAGAGACTTGGAGAAACAGTACAACACAGAGGAACCACACCTCTCTGAAATTGGACCATGCTTTTTAGAACACGTTAGTACAGATGCTGTTTTCATGATTACTTTCTTCTTTTTTTACTCATTCTGCTGTCCAGATGAGAGTGGCTATAATTGCTCATATTTGTGCTAGGCCTGTGATTTTAGGATTAGGGCTGAATTATCCTGTTATTTTGAGACAAAAGTTTAGTCACCAACAAACAGTTTATCTCCAGTTAACAAGATAATGAACATATGAGAAAACGGCTCTACGTAATAAGAAAAGCCTTCTGTCCCTAATGTCACTCCTGTTCCCAGCAGGTTTTATTGAGAAGAGGATTTATTCCATATTTTCCTCTCTCATCGTGTATTTTTCTGCTCCTTTACTCTACAGCAAGATGGTTTTTGGATCTATTCAGAATACTGTAACAACCACTTGGATGCCTGTATGGAGCTGAGCAAACTGATGAGGGATGGCAGGTACCAGCACTTCTTCGAGGCCTGTCGCCTTCTCCAGCAAATGATTGACATTGCGATAGACGGCTTCTTGCTCACACCTGTCCAGAAAATCTGCAAATATCCACTCCAGCTGGCTGAGCTCCTAAAATACACTGCACAGGAGCACAGGTACTAGATGTTTCCACAAATTTTAGATTTTGTTTGTTTCTAAAAAACAAAAAAAAATCAATCACTGGTGTATTTAGTTCTAGATGTTTGGTGTTGTAATGCTGCCATGGCAGGTGTTGACTTTATTTAACTATAGCAGTAATTATCCATACGCGAACTGAAGCTAATGTTGTTTTGCAATTCTTTTTCTTTACCATCTTTCTGTTAATGTTTTAGAGGAAAGCATTTCATTGTTATATGTTCCAGTACAGTTTATTTAAAAACACTGTCTGGCAGTAGATCATTGCATAGAACTGGATACACATAGATTGCTGATTAAATGGGAATTAGCGTTTTTGTTGACAAGGATCCACACAGCACAGAAGCACACAATATCAATATTAGCAGGTTATCTCTCATGCACATACGCCAGTGTCCAGATTTGTGAACTCATGCATGCAAAGCCACATAAACATGGTGTGAGTGATTGAGCGTGTCTCAGCCAGCTCAAGGTCATTCACAGAGCATGCTTCTCAAGCAAGAGGGACAGGGGCTAGCCCGGCCCCAACACACTGTTAGATATGGGCCTCCTCTCTGTCACACGCAGACAGCTCTCTCACACACGCACAGACATTAGCTGTGTCTCAATCGAGGGGCCGCATTCTTCTTAGGACGCGGTCGACGCGGTCTATGAAGGCCATAGCCCGTGAAGGCCGAATCAAAGGCCGACCGAGCGTTGTTAAATGTGACGGTCTCCGCAGGTCTCCGTATATTTCCGGTTTGCGTAGCAAGCCGTTACCTTGCGTGACGACTCGCCGCTCCTGTGCTGCCTAGCAATCCTGATTGCTGCCAACGGAAACAGCCATGTCAACGGAGGAAAAAAGAAAAAGAAGTTGCCTACCAGACGAAAACAAAAAAAGTACAAGAAGAAATAAAAGAAAAGACAAGAAAAAAGATAAAAGTTAAGAAGATGGAGCAACACGTTACTGTTTTGTTTATTTTATGCCATCTCTGAAAAAATGAATTTTGGGATATGTTGGGCCGCTAAGGATACATCTGTTGGACCCTTCAAAACCGTGAAACGAAGGCTGAATTTCTCGGCCGCATATGAAGGAGCCTTCCAAATGGGACAAGCCTTTGCGCGCCGCTATGACGCAATCGGTCTTCAAATGCAGCCTTCGAAGGCTGCGGCCCCTTAAATGAGACACAGCCCACATCTTTCAAAGTGAGGATTAAGATCCATAGCACATTTAAGACAGAGAGGTAAATCCAGCTCAGTTAGCATAGATGGTAGTCAGAGTTAATCGTGTATAGAGCAAGTGATTAGAATAAAATAGCAGTATGTTATTCTGACTTTGTTCGAGCAGACTAACTGTTGTTTGTTTATTTATAACCCCAGTCCTTTAATAGGCTACTCTTTACCACTCACTTACATATCTTGTTTAAAGAGTGGAAAATGTCCAAAGCTATAACTTTTCCCACCAACAGCCCAGGAGTAAGTGTGTTTGCTCTGTGTCCGTAGTGACTATCGATACGTGGCAGCAGCACTGGCAGTAATGAGGAACGTCACTCAGCAGATAAACGAGAGGAAGAGGAGGCTGGAAAACATCGACAAGATCGCCCAGTGGCAAGCTTCTGTTTTAGACTGGGAGGTATGAGTATGCGTGGACAGTTGAGTCATTACTAAGCTGCCGATGCCCACTCATGTTGTTTTACTGACAGAATCTGGTGTGTTTAGTCCATCTGATAAGTCACAGATTTTGAATATCTATCACCAAATGTAGAGTTTCACACAACCATAAGTTTACTTTATAAAAACATAAGTTTGTATTTATTTATTAAGTCACTTAAATCGTATTATTATTTTTTCAAGGAACCAAAAATCTTGTTAATTGTCACTGTCGGACCTAAAAAAATAACCCTGCATTAGATGACTGATATGGATAATAAGATTGTCTTTTCAGCATTGTTTGAAGGTATAATTCAGCGTTTTAGGATCACACCTTCACAGAATTGGAAGACACAAAAAATATTTGACGGTCAAAATCAAATAAGTAAGATGCATGATATATCCAGAATTAAAGTCACGTCTATGGTTCAAGCTCCAAAAGTGCTAGATGCTACATTTCCCAAAATGCAACTTGATATAAATTATTGTAAGACTTACCCCGCCGGGTAAACAGCCATAGCCGCGTTTCCACCAAAACTACCAGGAACTCTGAGTTCCAGGAACTCCTGGACCATGAACCTTTAGTTCCTGGGCCGTGTGGCTGTGTGTTTCCACCAGGGTCTGAGGTCCAGGGGAGGTTATGCATATCAGGCCGATGACATGTGGAGAAGCAGTATAGGATCCGCGCTGCACGTCATTTTATAACAGACTACCTTTGATAAATGTTGAGTTTAGACAGAATCAGAATCAACAGATTATTTCTCTATTTATTTTAGCAGAGACACGCGATCGTCAGGTAAAAAGAAGAAAAAGAGTAGACTGGTGAGATGAATAGTGGGGCTGGCGAGGTGCGCTGTGTGGCTGCTCTGGTCTGTTAACACGGGCAGCAGACAGATTATTTCTCTGTTTACTATAGAGGAGAACAGCAGCCATCTGACAAAGTAAAAATAGTAAAAAAAAGAAGAAAAATAAAAAGTGAGACTATAGAGCTGAAGTGAGTGTGAGCGCGCTGTGCGGCTGCTCCATAGACTGTACAAACGGCTGCTTTAATCTTGACATTATAAAGAAAAGACAAACACAAGCGCAGCAGATACATGATGTGTGGCCCGGGCGATAGTACGGAGGACGCTCATGTTGTGCTGTTGCTGTTCGCTTCTTATTACATCACAAACGATCCCAAACGGATTCAATTCAAACCAGGAAATGAGACGCTCGCTAAGCGGAGATTTGAACATCGCAGGTGAAAAACTGCGAGCAGGCAACTCCACCAATCAGACATCTTTAGCATTGTAGCCCCGCCCCCAAAGGTTCCTGAACCTTTGCATAGTCCCACCCCCAGAGCAGGATCTTTTTCTGGGGTAATCATAGTTCTGGGAACTAGAGTTTAGACCCTAGTTCCTGCGGTGGAAACACGCATAGTTCCTGCAAAGCCTACTAGTTCCAGGAACTAGTTCCTGCGCTCCCTGTTGGTACAACTGTCTCTGCAAAAAAATACTTCAAGTGAAAGCGGATAAACACCTGATACCATCCCAATGACATACAACTTTATTGTTGCGTATATTTACTCAAGTTTGGTGTTTTAGCATTAAGCATTCATTTATTAACTGTGTGTGTGTGTGTGTGTGTGTATCTGTGTTTGTGTGTGTGTCTAGGGGGATGATATCCTGGACAGGAGCTCAGAGCTCATCTACACTGGGGAGTTGTCATGGATCTATCAGCCGTATGGACGCAGCCAGCAGCGAGTCTTCTTCCTCTTTGATCACCAGCTGGTCCTCTGTAAGAAGGTAAGCTCTCTCTCTCTTTCTCTCTCTCTGTCTCTCTCTCTTTCTCTTTATTTATGATGGCTTAAAACAAAATTATAGACTCAAATGTACTGTGGTCTTATAAGTTTTGTTTCATGTAGCTGGTGACAAAGTGGCTTGACTACATTGTGACTTCTTCAAACGTACTCAATGGTCGTACATAAATTAAGCCGCGTTTCCACCGCAGGAACTAGTTCCTGGAACTAGGAACCTTTGCAGGAACTGCTCGTGTTTCCACCACAGGGACTAGGGTAGGCGCCACTATTCATCTCATCCTCTTTTTCCTTTTCTTCACCAGATGATCGAGTCTCTCTGCTAAAATAGATAGAGAAATAATCTGTTGTTTCTGATTCACTGATTCTGTTGAAACTCAAAATGATTCAAATGTAGCCTGTTATACAATGACGTGCAGTGCAGATACTGTTACTTCTCCATACGTCATCGGCCTGATATGCAAAACCTCCCCGGGACCTCAGACCCTGGTGGAAACACACACAGCTACGCCCAGGAACTAAAGGTTCATGGTCAAGGAGTTCCTGGAACTCTTAAGTTCCTGCTAGTGTTGGTGGAAACGTGGCTTTACAGAACATGGCAGGAGAGACACCATGCCTTTAAATCCTCAGCTCCTTTCACAAAGTGAAGCTGTTTAGACTTTAATGCACCAAGCCTGTGCTCTCCTGTAGGCGCATGTTCACGCTCCACTACACTCTACAATACATGCACACAGACAGTCACACACAGGAGCTGCATATCTGCGTCATCACAGCTATGTACTCACAGCCTCCCTACTACATGTGTAATGGCAGCCCTCAGGCTTTCTATGGTATATGTTACCGTATATGTAGCCTTATCGCTTCCTTATCAGCAGGCAGAAGCAGATATGTCTCACACTTTATAAAAGATGCCTGCTCTTCTTTGATCTCTTTACATTCTTGGACTTTATAGCCGAGGCAATGGTCACGCTGAAGATGTTTTTATGTGTAAATTATGAAAGTAACATATGCTGAGGTTACCTGTGGTTTATTAAGTGCTGTGTGTGGAGCTGCAACAATAAGTGGATTGGCAGATTAATGAACCGGCAACTATTTGGAAGATTCAGGATTTACTTCTGTTGTCATCTCTCAGCTGTACTTACATACAGAAATTAAACAAAATGCTGTTACTCACTAGCGCCAATAAAAGGCAGTAATAAATAAATAGTAAAAAATGGTCAGTTTCTCATATAAGAAAACAAACAAAATTAATGTTTTCTATTACAAGACTTCCCGTTACGACGTGAAAAGGAAACTTAGAAAAAACTGACCATTACACACGGGACCTTCACAACAAGCAGGGGCGAGGCTGCTTGCTGTGAAGGTCCTGTGTGTTTTATAACATGTAGCGCCACTAGGTGTCGCCTCCTTTTGTTTTCTGTCCGCTTGTATATCAGTACGCTGAGCAGTATTTCTTGCCCTGGGTTTGTAATGGCTATCTATCTACGGAGTAGTAATGTATTACGAAACGTTTAGTTTAGTTAGGTTGCTTCCTCTGCTGTGTAAGGCTGAGGACAGCCGTATTATAAACAGGGGGCAATATTTACAGTTTTATAACCTGTGCGCCACTCGGCTGTGATGGCGTCTGACAGCGGCCCGGGCCATGCTGGACGGTGTGGCTTGCGTCCGGGACATCGCCCCGGGATCGCATCGGGTTGGTCCGACGGCCGATGGACGATAGACAGTTTGTTGCTAAATCAACCAGGTTAAAGGTCTGACAGTTAATCTACAGTATGCAGTACTACATTTAATTAGTTTTTGCATATTTGTGTTTAAATATTGTGTATCTTGCCGTCTGGGTTCACCGCTGGTCAGACTTACTTTAAAAAGTTGTTTTGAATATGAACAAGTTTGACTCATGTCACCACGTTAGGTGGTCAAGTTTTGGTAAAAAGTGGTTTGTTGTCAGTGGCGGGCCGTGCCTTTTACACCTAGGCCTTCAGAGCCATCATCCCCAAAATCAAACCGCTTAATAGATGAATAAATAACTTCATGATGACGTCACGGCTATTGTCATTGGATTAACCACCCGATTGCAGCAGTTACAGTAACCTTTAACGAGTGTAATACAATTACATTAATGACACTAAACATGTTGACTAAACCATCAAGAGCATAGGCCAACTAATATTACACACTACACAGCTTGACAAGATGCCGCATCACAAAAAGACCCCACGTAGTCTAAATCATGACATGCCCAGATAATCAAGAACAAATTCAAAACATCCACATGTCACTAGCAACTACCGGTCAAGGCAAATGTCAAACACACACAGATCCCAGCTTAATCACAGACCCTGCGCCCGGATGAAATCTACCAGTCAGATCTTCTGTCTATCAATTTACAGTAGTTTACATTTTTAGAGCGCTGGACAGCGCAGCAGCTAAGGAAAACAAACATTATTTGCATGTTTTAATAAGTTTTAAACTGGAAAATTATGCTGGGAAGCAGCGCACTACTAGCGGGTACCATGAATAGCTGAAGGGCAGTGGCAGCGCACATAGCGCGTCCTGTGGTCACCGCTCCTAGTAAACACCGGTTTGAAAACCCTGCGTAGCACCACACACGGCCAGTGACGTGCGGTGAGGTCAGTGAGTGGGTAGGCACTGAGTTCTGAAAGCCAGATTTCTCTAAACCTATATATTGTTAAATCAAAAACAATAAACAACAAACAGGCACGCACGGCCGATTTCAAATAAGTTCCTCCCTCTTTTTCTCTCTCACTCACACACACACACACACACACACACACACACACACACACACCCGTAGCCTACTGTAGTTTTGATTAAACATCGCATCCATCGATTTAATGGACCCGTCCCTCACACCAAGGGCTGAAAAAATGTAGGGGAACGAGTCAAACCTTCGCTGATTCAAACAGGTAGCCTACTTCTATTCAGCTTCAAAATAAAAGACAGCACCATTCTGTAGGACTACAGCATAACTGATGGCAACTCCACTCCATAAACTTTATCTTAATAGATAAAGTACCAGAAGCATATGTCCCATGGACCTGTCCAGCATCAGAATGTAACCATTTCTCCACATTGCACAGCTTAGGTTTGTCCGTCAGTAACAATGAAAACACAACTGCTCAATTGAATATAAAATGCAGAATGGATTGCACTCGGTATCAATTCATCCAACCTTATTATTAAATAAACCCTAAAAAAGTGTCTGGCTCACCAATCTGACTCCCTAGCTGTAGAAAGAAGCAATACGATAGTAATCCAGTGTCTGACTGACAGCACAGCTAGCTAGCATCCTTCCGTTCATGTAGGCTACCTGTCCGTTTGAAATGCTCGAACATTGTTTGTCCCTGTTGCTGCTGTACACCGTCCAAGGCTGGCGCAGGCCTTTCTCTTGCTATTCATTCTGTTCCCTTTTAAATTATAATCCAATCTGTTAAAATTCCTCCAGTCTGAAATATCTGCGGGCACGGACGGCAGCTGCAATGTTGACTTTAAAATCCGCGGGGGTAACGACGTGAATGAGCGTAGAAGGCGTAATGACTTTGGCCAAAGCTGCGTAAATGTCCAGTAATATCTCAATTTTAATTGGTCCATGAATGATATGTAACGTAAAGGCTTCTAGCATACCACATTTACGTCAAAATAAGCACAAATAATTATGCTTATTTGCGTACATGTAATACAGATTGAAGTGCGCATGCACGAAAAGATTGTTTTGCTTGCCGTCCACAATGAATAGGAGGCAAAGGCACAGCTTATTTTGGCGTAACTTACTAACTGCCACCTTTCTCATCAAAACGTCTACACTTTTTTAAAGTAATCGCGGATTACATGTAAAGATCGAAATAATTAACAGTAATAGTACAAATAGAAGTTTATTAAATAAAACAACTATTTTATTTTATATTTATTTTTTTGCACACAGCGTCTACCCTGCCTACCCTGACCGCACGTCACTGTACACGGCAGCGATCGGTTGCAAGTAGGCCAGCAGACATATCCAGCAATATAATTAGCAATGAGCCAACTATAGGCCTACCATTCATAAATTGCTGCCTGATTGGAAATGTCGCACAGGATCGTTTATCCAGCTGGGTCAGAGCGGCTAGCTGCGGTATTGTTCGACCCTCCTTCACAATGTCCAGCTTTTCTTAAAAGGTCCTTTTCTCAATAAAAAACTTCCCTGGTAAAGTGTCCATTAAATCCACTCCTTCTGCTCTGTAATCCACTGTGTGTTTCGACAAAGTCTCATCTAAAAGATCTAATCAAAAATAGAAGAGATCTAACATACTGCCTTCTATCCATGGACAGTAATGTCGACTAGCTAACGGTAGTTCAAGTAGGCTACTTTCCCTCACGATTGCGACAAGGCCAGCTAGAAGGCCTAGCCGTGTAAAAGGATACGACCAACTTGGAAAAATCGAAATCTGATTAGCGTCAACAGAGAGGGGATTCTCTCGGAATTCTGAAGGCCTCTGCCAGATTTTTTTTACCCGGAGACAGCGCAGGGAAATAATCTGATTGGATGAGGGCTCTAATATATATTAGCACACTGGAGGCAGCGCAGCCGAAGGAAAAATAATTAAATTACGTATTTAGACTTACGTGAACAAACTCTTTAAAATAGATAGAATTAATGAAAACATTTTATATATTAAAATGTATAAATTATATATTTAATACTTATATTATATTATAATATAATATAATATAATATTATATTAATATTTAATATAATATTTTATGTTAAGTTTTTATGAAAGTCTTTAGGCCAGTAGAGAAGGCTTTGCTGGCCCTGACGGCCCGCCACTGTTTGTTGATGGAAAAAGAATAACTGAAATAGGATGAAACTATGTACTTTTCTGCCTTTTATTTTGGGTTGTAGAATGTTTGATTGACTTATTATTTCTTGCCCTGGGTTTGTAATGGCTATCTATCTACGGAGTAGTGATGTATTACGAAACGTTTAGTTTAGTTAGGTTGCTTCCTCTGCTGTATAAGGGTGAGGACAGCCGTATTATAAACAGGGGGCAATATGTAACAGTCAGTTTTATAACATGTGGCGCCACTAGGTGTCGCCTCCTTTTGTTTTCTGTCCGCTTGTATATCAGTACGCTGAGCATTATTTCTTGCCCTGTGAATATAATGGCTAACTTTCTACTGAGTAGTAATGTATTCCGAAACGTTACGTTTAGTTAGGTTGCTTCTTCTGCTGTGTAAGGCTGAGGACAGCCGTTTTATAAACGGGGAATATGTAACTGTCGGTTTTATAACTGTTGCGCCACTAGGTGGCCTTTGTTTGTTGTGGAATCTAATGTTGAACATGAAGACGAACGCATGTGCTTCTTCGCTCTGCTAAAAGTAACTATGCAGTCTACGAGTGAAGTCTCCGTTTTATATTCTTTATTTTGTAAGGAGTTGGTGTAGGCAAGAATCTGGGACTATGTTCCTGAACACATGTCTGCTTAATAGATATAGTGCCGTAGAGACCTGGATTGATATGGTCAATGTGTAATAAAAGTACCGTGAGGAGAATCCCACAAGTTGCCTACGGAGTCTTCATCCTAACCGGAGCTATTGCTATCAGACCATAACCATAACCTGCAGGATATCACCGTTACAACTGGTCTCCATTACACGTGCACTGCACAGAGGCTGTGTGCCCGGCGCAGTCGCCTTCTCGTGCGAATCTACAATATGCCGCCCGCCGCCACCCTCGCCAGTTTAGTTTTTAGGGATTCAATAAAGTAATCGGCCTGAAAACCAACACGTCCAAGAACTACCAAGGTGTCTCTCCCCAGGTAACATTTACTGCTGATATAAGCATAGTAAGAGATGGACCTGTACTAAGGCAATCACTCAATATCATTTTCGTCTTCTTTTTTAACCTTTATTTTGAAAGGAAGTCCGATTGACATAAAGAAAAATCTCATTTTCAAGGGGAGCTGGCCGAAATAGCAGCTGAAGTTTATTCTTTATTAGTCTGTTCTCATTGTTGATTATTACTCATTAAGAAGATTATTCAAACTGGCACTCCGTGTCAAAAAGGTTGCCGACCCAATACTCGAAAATAGGGGCGCTTGGAGGGTGTGTCGCCCGGGGAGTAATTTGATGTAGAACCGCCAATGCACTTTACTCTGGGTCTGTATGCTGGTGTGAGCAGCGCTGTGGTCAGAGTTGCCAACATGTGGTAGAGGGGCTGCCCTCAGGGTCGCCCATAAGGGGTAGAAAGTGGGAAAGCTTTCTAGGGCCCAGCCACCAAGGGGGGCCCAGAGAGATTTTTTTTTTTTTTGCAGATGACCCAACTTAGCCAACCTTTATTATGAACGCTATATTCGCAAGAGAACTTTCTATGATAAAATAAAAAATGTTATGCATTGTTACTTGGGTAAAATTGATCACATTTTATATTGAAAAGCTAAAAATATCATGGGTTGTTTTTTCCCCCTCAAAACCGTTGCATGCAGAAGGTCAACCAAACAAGCGTTAGCTATGTATTGATGATGAGCAAGCTAACCTAGCAAGCTCAGTGATGCCAGGACCTGGACATAAATCAGGGTACCAGAAAAGAAAGGAAACAAGAGGGAACTTTCAAGGGCTTTAGACCCCCTGGAAAATTCCTTAATATCAGTATTTCTGCCAGCAGAAGTGGATTTTCAATTCAGAGATACTGTGATATTTCATCAAGTTTTGAGGTGTCTTTGTGAGGGTGTTCTGCAAATTATTCTGTATATTTTATCTATTATTTTCTAAGAAATTTAGAAAATTACATATTTAGCCTTTAAACGAAGGTGGCAGATGGTTGTTATACTGATGAGGAAAGCTTCTGGTAGCAGTGCTATCATGGTAAACCCCCTACAGCATTGGTGTGTCTAAAAGCTTACATTACAGGAAATGTTACAGTAAATGTGCCAAAAAGCAGGTGCAGAGATCTTGCAAGGGTGCAGAGATCTGTGCACGCGAGCATCATCGGTATCTCTGCCCACTATTATTTCCAGTAGCCCACCCTAATCTAACTGGCTGGAACCGGCCCTGTGTACAGGTATGTGTTTATGTAGGAATAAGCGCATCACAAGTTCACTATGAGTAAAGGGGGCCCAATGACTGGACCTTTTCAGGGGCCCAGTCATTTGTCTGGGCAGGCCTGGCTGCCCCGGGCTGCCCTGTATGAGTCTTTGATGTTAGTATACACCAGGTCTAGTGTGTTCATCCCCCTAGTTGCAATGTTAACGTGCTGGTAGAATTTTACTGATTTTAAGACATGCCTGATTTAAGACTTGCCTGATCGAAGTCCCCGGCTGTAATGAAAAAAGCATCCGGATTGACTGCTCGATGATTTTGTTATAGAGCTCTGTCATAGCCATCTTCACGTTAACGCTTGGAGGCACATACACAGCTTTTATGATGACTGCTGTCAGCTCCCTTGGCATGTAGAAGGGTCGGCATTTTACAGTCATCAGCTCGGCGTGTGGCGAGCAGTGAGTAGAAACCATCGCTGTATCCTGGTACCACTATTTGTTGATGTATACAGCCAGGCCGCCACCCCTTACTTTGTCGGCTAGCGAAGCTACTCTGTCCCCTCTGTGTAGTGTTAGCCCCTCCAGCTGGATAGCGGCGTCCGTGATGTTGTGGTTGTGCCAGGTCTCTGTGAAGATAGACACACAGCAGTCCCTCACGCTGCGTTGGGAAGCTCTCCACAGTCTGATGTAGTCCAACTTGTAGTCGAGCGAGTGAACGTTTTCCAGCATGAGAGTAGGCACTGCCGGCTTGTGTGGACTAGCTGTTAGCCTAGGGTCAGCTCCTCCTCGCTTGCCCCATTTCCGCGTCCTATCGAAACACTTGTCCTGATTCCTCACCGGTGCTCTTCCAGGTGAAGTCGCAGGCTTCCCAGGACCAACTTGGCGTAGAACTCCAAGCTCGCCCAGCACATGTTAGATTGAAGCTTCTTTAATGGGAGAATCTGCTTCTAGTCCAGTTCACAAGGAATTTTTGGGGGATTTGGAAAACTATATACTTTTGAAAACTTAATTAAAAAACAAATGCATGATTTTATTTGAACAGATTCCATAATGGCGTCCAACTTGCCTTTTTCAAAAATGGCGACCTTCAAACACTAGTTTCTTAATATCTTGCCTCCTAGATTACCTAAAATCATGATTCCAGTGGATAAACATGCATTTTGATGGGTAGGGAATCCAATGATGCTAACTAGAAATTGTTAAATGTAATCAATGGCACACATTTAGGTCACTATCTTTTAATGTGCATGACAGAAGATTATACGCTAATCTCCTTATCCTGACATCTAAGGGACATAGGAACCTGAGCTAAGTGGATATCTTCACTCAAGGTGAATATATTTCCATATGTAAGGTATATTACAAATAACCATATACTGTATGTATGCCAGACATCTTAATGGTAACATTTGGGAGGAAAAAACGATATTGCTTGGTCAAACTCTTGCTTTAACCTACAGAGATTGGATCTCCTCAGTGAAGGGAACCCCTCACCCCATACACCCACAGCACACCACCAAAGTATCTCCCAGGGGACCCGGTCACACGCGTTCTCAAGACCCACAAAACATATATAGGATCCTTGCGGGAATGATAAACTGGTCCGAACAGAATGTAATCCGCATTGCTCCTCTTCAGTCTGAGGTTTGACCATCGGCCGAACCCTATCCAGCACCTTGGAGTAGACTTCACCAGGGAGGCTGAGAAGTGTGATACCCCTGTAGTTGGCACACACACTTTGGTCCCCCTTGTCACAACACGATCTGAGGAGCCTGCACGATATGAGGACCGCATGCGCAGAACGGCCGCCATCTTGGAAAGCCCGCAGTCGCCTAGGCGACGCACGTCAGCGTCCTCACCCCCGCCCCCTCCTAAAGTTCCCTGTAAGCACACACACACACACACACACACACAAAGTCCGTAGGTCAGCGGCCCCGTAACTGAATTTAATTCCAACATGTAATCAGTATAGTCATAACAAACTAAATTTCATGAAAATCGGTTCAGAATTGAGCGAGTTACAGTCTGTTTTTAGTGCAGTCTTTGGCTCTCCTAAACACTTTGGGCTAAGCGGGCTGTCAAAGATGGCGGCCATTTTGCGCACTCGCACCTCATATCGTGCAGGCTCCTCAGATCGTGTAGTGACACCCCTCTTTGAACAGGGGAACCACCACCCCGTTCTACCACTCCATTGGCATTGTCCCTGACTTCCACAGAATGTTAAAGAGAAGTGTCATCCAAGACAGCCCCTCCACACCTAGGGCTTTCAGCATATCTGTAAGGTTCTCATCAATCCCTAGGGTTTTGCCACTGTGGAGTTGTTATACTTCAGTGAATTCCACCAGGGCAATTGACAATGATCCCCAAACAGCCTCAAGCTCTGCCTGCACCATAGAGGGTGTTTTAGTCAAGTTGAGGTCAACAGTTTACCATACTTACTTTACACAGCTTGGATGGTTCACTGTTTCCCTCTACTTATGTGCTGTCCGTTTTGCATTTTGCTGCCAACCAAAAGTCCCTCTCCATGTCTTCTCCAAACTTCTCCTACATCCGCTGCTTTGCTTCTTTCACAGCAGAGGCTGCAGCCCTTTGGGGATTCCCTCTTCAGTCGGACTGCTTCCCTGCCCACTAGTGCCCACCACAGTGTTCAAGGGTTACCGCCCCTTGAGGCACCTAAGACCTTGAGACCACAGCTCCCCACCGTAGCTTCAGCAATGGGAGCTTTAAACATTGACCACTTGGCTTTAATGTCCCCAAGAGCCACAGGAATGTCAGAAAAGCTCTGCTCAGCTTGGCAAAATAAATTCTGCTTTGTGTATGGAACATGTAAGATAGCCACCCAGAAAATGTATTATTGACCATCTATATATATATTTTTATTAACACCATTAGATTCCATGCCCCCGAAAACGTAGATTTGTCTACTGGAATCTTGATTCTAGGTAATCAAGGAGGTTTGAAGGTCGCCATTTTTTTTAAATCCAAAATGGCCACCATATTGGCTTATCTAAAACTGGAATCATGCATTTTCTGATTTGTTATTCTTCAACAATTTCAAAAATGTATGGTTTACCTAATCCCCAAAAACTCCAACAAAATAACATAAGGAACCGGACTATTCTTTTCATTGTCTTTTTCGGCAGTAAACTGAATATATTTAGATTTTGGACGATTGGTTGGACAAAGCATTCATTTTTGTTGCTGAACATGCATTTGACTATATTTTCTGATTTTTTTTAGACACATGTTATTTTTTTCAGTTTCTGCCCTGTGACAATGTATACAGCATCCACTGTTTTGGGCAGTTGGTTGCGCTCCAAGACTGGGATGGACATTTTATAGACGAAAGGATTATTCCATTAGTGATCAAGAGTTGTTTAAATTAGAATGAGCACCTGCTTGACACATACTGTCATTGAAAACTGACCATTATATCCTTTTCAAAGATGGACTTTTTGGCAGATTTTGTGGTTGTATTTCACCACTAGTGCACTAGTTTCAACTATGTAGTTAGTGTACTTGCCATTGTTAAAAGAGTGCTTTTTACATTTCATTGTATCGAGTGTCAAGCAGAGCTGGAACATTTGGAATTTTCCACAAATGTGAGAAAGATATTTGGGTAAGAGACAAACTCTGGGGACACCAAGGGAAGGCCACCTCCACGGTTCGAGTTACATGGGAGCCAACCCCATAAGGGGCTGCCTGACCTCCTATGAAGGCACTACAATCATCCATCTTTTGGGGATCAAAAACATGATGAACATCCATTATTTTAATCCAAAATATTGCATTGTTCCTGAGAAAAAGTAAAAGAAAATATATAAAGAATTAATAATATCATTAAGGTGTATGTCACGCTAGAGAGACGATTAAACAACACAACGATCATCATTTTAATATTTAAGGTGGCTTGAATGATTCAGAACTTCAACTCATGCACTGAGTAACATTAAAGAAAACGGCCCACCTTAAAGTTTTTGGTAGCTGTCACAAAGCGGCCAAAGACTGTATGATTTGCATTTTCTCTGTTTTTTTTTTCTTGAATGTTGGAACAGTTTAAAAGGTAAACGTTTACGATGATGTGTAAAACTAAACATTTTGTGTTATTTTCAAAATGTTACTGTCGCCAGAATGCGGAAAACCACCGCTTAGAAGCTTAATATGTTCTGGGTGGGGAAACCCCAGAGATTTGTTGACGCCGACTCTGGTGTGTGTGTGTGTGTGTGTGTGTGTGTGTGTCTGTGTGTGGGTGTGTGTATGTGTACGGAACACGTAATCATGAACAGTGATCTCTCTCTCTCATTCCCCCTCTCTTTCTCGGATAGCGCATCTGTTAGGCTACTTATTATTTTTCTCTGACCCTAACATTTTAGAGACCCCCACAAAGCTCAGATTGTACCTCGAACCCTGGACACCTCTATAATTGGACACACACACACACACACACACACACACACACACACACACACACACTCAGATACAAACACACACACACACACACACACACACACACACACACACACACACACATACATGAACTTGAATAAGAAATGTGCTCAGTAAAGTGTTAAATCTGATGAAAAAAGTTTAAGTATTAACAGAGCTCCTCCCCTGCTGTTCCCCAGGACCTGATTCGCCGGGACATCCTGTACTATAAGGGCCGCATCGACATGGACCGCTATGAGGTGCGGGATGCCGTGGATGGGCGTGACGATGACTTTAACGTCAGTGTGAAGAACGCCTTCAAACTGTGCAACAAAGACAGTGAGGAACTCCACATCTTCCTGGCCAAGAAGCCTGAGGAGAAGCTGCGCTGGCTGAGGGCCTTTCACGAGGAGAGGAAGATGGTCCAGGAGGATGAGAAGATCGGTTAGTCACACAGTACTCTGCACCTCCCTGCTGCGTTAGCCTTAGCCTCAATGGGCTATGGAGCGTTTAGGATTCAGTATTTGCTGCAAGGGAAATGTTTTAACACAAAAGCATCAATTCCCTGTGTAGTGTGTGTGTGTAACATCACAGCTCTAGTTGTTATAAAGTGAGCTTGACTGAGTCAGCCCTTAGCTCTAACTGGCAGCTCATTCTTAAAATGTTGTCAAACATCTGCGCCTCCGTATCATTTAGGTAGGTTTTGTACTATGCTGTGAAATGCTTAACCTAAACAATGCTTCATAGCTCCTTTAATTAGTATAAAGGGACAGCATCTTGAAGCATATCACATTGTTTTCAAATGCAATACAGCCCTGGTGTAGAACATTTGTCAAAAGATAGAATATATAAAAAATAAATTCTTAAAAATATATTCTTTATTGTTTGTTGTCTAGGGTTTGAGATCTCTGAGTACCAGAAGAGACAGGCAGCCATGACAGTGAGAAAGGTGACCAAACAGAAAGGTGAGGCAACAAGAAGATATCAGGTGATTTTCCTTTTCTCTTCCTCACTGCTGTGCTCTGTCTTCTCATCGCTGTTTACTCCTCCCTTAACCTGCTCTCTTTGTTTCCACTTTCTACAACTCTTTTTTAATTTATTTGTTTTTTATAAAATGCCTACTTTGTTTATGAATGGTACTAAACTATCTGTGTACTCCACAAGCTAGAAAAAGCCAAGTGGCGTCAGGTCATCTTGCTATACGTATATACTTTCAATATTTTTCCTTTGAGCTGAATATCTGTCAGACCATAACAGCAGGATGAATTGATATGAGTTATATAGCAGCTGTTAAGCATCAATGAAAAGACAGAGGGCTGTTTGCATGAAGTATTTCAGTATTTAAAGGGAGATACCAGTGTTAATGACATGTGGGTCCTGTGTCAAGCTTGTCTTGAGAAAATAATAATACCTAAGACAAATGTTTGCATTTTTCCTTTTACTGAGTTAGGGTTGTTGTTGTTTAACACTGCCATTTACACCCTTATACCCTTAACACAATAATTACCTTTTAGGGTGTACTTCTCATTTTTATTGCTGAATTATTTGTATATTAAACAATATAAAAATAGATTTTTTTGCACTGATGGTCTTGTTTGCTGTAACATTATTATCACCAGAGGAATAAATATATTTATATACTTTATATAGAGCCTAATCAAAAATATTGATTAGTTCCTCGTAGCTACTTTAAAGCCAGAAAATGTCAATATCAATACTGTTTGCTCCAAACGCTACCAGCTATCTCAGTAAGAGTAAAACGTGTCTAGCAAGTAATTGAAGATGAATGCTCCTGACCCAGGATCAGTGGAGGACCCACATGTCTTATCTGCTGGCATCATCCTTTAAGATTGAGCTGTTTTATTGCTAGGCTAGATGTTTGTACATTTACCATTACTGATGTTCTTGCTATGGCCAGTTTCCCTAGAAGCATGACCATCCATTGAGGTATTAATTAACAAATGACCAATGCTGGAATGTTCTCTTTGACGTTAGGATCCCTGTTGATGTTTGTCAGAAGTAAATGTTGTGTGTTTCTAAGTGCTGTATGTGTACATGGCTGGCACAAGGTGAAGTACTCTCTTGAATTTCAGATTCATTTATAGATTTCATCTTGAGAAAGAGGGCCATGTTGTATGGACATGGTTTGAGAATGATAAAGGTATATGCACTAGAGTTCTCCTTAGAGCTAGCACAATAAGATGCCATGGCAACTGCTAAGCAGCATTGGGAGGCGTTGTGATTACCGTTAGCATGCAGTCCACAGTCCAATCTGTTTACAAGCATTATCTTGACCATCCAAGACAAACAGGGCCCACTAACACAAAGAAAACCCTGCTAACTGCTAGAACAGTGTTTGGCAAAATACCAGCGTTAAACAAAAAACCCTGTTTCTCATGTTTGCATTTCTTCTAAGATGCCATGGCAACTTTTGAATATTTCATCTCCAAATTTTGATTGTATCTAATTTTTAAGTGCACTAGCATAGTTGTGATGCTTGTAGACTGTAGCTAAACAACATTGTAGAACGTAGATAAATGCATATTAACAGCTTTCTGTTGGCTCTATTTTTGCCAGTCTTGTGTTCTCAAGTGTCAATGGTGCTATTCAAACAAATGTGCTTAATCAACCAACATGGCAGAACAATGTCCCTTGGTCTCATCATTGCAACAGATGTACTCTGTTGCTTCTCTTGTTTGCCTGCTACAGTTTGGTTGAATAGCACTTTTAGTTTCTCTTGTGTCATCGCTAGAGCTGAATTTCACTGTCCTCCAGATTCAGCTGTCATTCTATAATCATGCCGTGTCATGTCTCAGGTTTAATGTGCAGGAATGCTAACAGCTAGGCTCATTGTGTCTGTCTGTGTGCCTGTTGGAAGCATGCCTTTGTGTTGTGTTGTTGTGTCTGTCTTTAGATACATTACTGACAGTGTTTCCTGTTTGCTATGCACCTCCCTCTCTCTGTTGCTTCTCGCTCCGTCCCCACCCCCCTCCCCTTCCTGCTCTCTTTGCACCTTCCTCCCTAGGTGTAAACAGGTGCACGCCCCCCTCATACCCGCCCCCCCAGGACCCCCTCAGCGCAGGGCAGTATGAGGGATCGGAGGACATGGCACAAGGAGAGGTTTTTGAATTCAGTCAATCCAAAAGAGGCCAGGCTCCTTTCTGGCAGAATTTTAGTAGATTAGCTCCATTTAAGAAATAGAGACACACAGACTCTTCTGAAGGACCAGCTATTTTTCTTAGAAGCACTAAACTCTGGAGGATCATGTCCCATGACGAAGAAAAATACGAAACACACACACACACACACACACACACAGATACTTTGAAGTTAAAGGACCAATGTTAATATTGAGTGGGACTGGAAGCAGCAAGAGGACTGAAGACTTGAGAAATTGAGAAAAAGTTCAACTTTACAGTTCATACAGTATGTTAGTAAAGCGTTCTTAGTTATCATGCTGCTCCAGCTGGGTCGACTGTCGTGAACTCTTTCCCTTGGATTCTGCATATTCACACCATTTGAATGTTCCTAGAGTTATTAAGATTGTTCTGTTATTTCATCACTAAACGCTTCATCCGGACGGAGACACCAGGCCAAGCCAGGGCATTCCTAGAAGTCTGATTGTGTCCAAACGCTGTGCTGCTATGTGAGAGTGCCTGCTGCGTTCTTCTTAACGTGAGCTGCAATATGACTGGGCTGCCGGACCTGAGCAGCTCCACTGTCAGCATCATGAGCAGTTACATCCAATCACACAGTGCTCAGGGCAGCTCTGCTCTACTGATGTCTGCGTCTGCCCCCCCCCCCCCACACACACACACTCTCTCTCTCTCTCTCTCTCTCTCTCTCTCTCTCTCTCTCTGTTACATGTTCTTCTCTCTAGCTGTTTGCCTATAGTACCCCTCTCTTCACCCAGTCTGCGTTCACAGTGTTCCACTCTCTCGCTCTGTCCTCCTCACCTGCTCAGCCTGTGTGAGTTAGTGGCTCTCAGCTTCATTCTATTGGCAGCCTGCCATTGGCCATCTTACCACAGGTCAGGGAACCAATCAATAGTCAGATACATCGATATTCACCTCCGTTCACCAAGCACTTTTGACAGGGTATTTATCAGCCATCACACAGAGGGGCTGTGGCATGCATTGGACTGAGAGCTTTGCCACTCAGATGTGAGCAGGAGATGGCCCCCCTCTCTCCACCTGTAGCACTGTGCTGGCAGCTGCTGTGGACAGAGCACAGCCTACCTCGCCAAAACTCACTCACAGCTAAAAAGTCAAGTCCATGCATCAGCCAAGGTCAAGTTATGTCTCTCTTTTTCACAGTGTATGTTCAAAAGAAAAAGAGAAAAAAAACTTCAGTTGACTTCATCATTTTGTATTGCTCAATTGCAGAAAGCACAGCACATAACCAGTCTAAGGAGTAGCTTTGAAGTTCCAATGCAAACATGGGATGCCGCAGTGTGAGTAATTAGGAAAGGACCGTCACCAGTACGTGGGGGAAACTATATGATGGTGAAAACAAAATCACAGATGTTATAAACAGGACAACCAGATACGTACGTCGTGAGTTAGAGGTGAAAGAACATGTCTTGCAGAGGGAATACCATAGGGAGGCAGAAGGATTGAATAGAATGTGTAGCATGCAGGTTTCCTCTGACCCATTCATGCTTCTCTAAAGAGCTTCAACACTGGGCATTACTCCCCATCACGTGCCCTCATCCGTGTTCTGGCAGTCAGCTGGCACCGTTAAGTGATTTACAGAAGACTGTGGCCTAATCTCAGTCATTGGTTTAGTCAACTATGTCCCTGAAGGACATAGTTGCTCTTACAGAGGTGAACATCTGCTGAGGAGAAACCACCCATTTAAACACATCACAAAGGTGTATTCTTTTCCACAGGTAGAAGGCAAGTGACACATTTTCCCACAGTTTGTGATCATGTTTTGACACGGAAGTACAGTTTTGTGTTGATTGATTGAACCTGAAGGGAGTACATATACAGTAGGACAACATGTGCAATGTGATATATCATTAGATATCTTCACTCCAAAGTGATATGAAACACTTGTATATCGTTCTATGTCATTTGTTTGCCTTTTTACAGGCATTATAAACTATTGGAGAAAAAAAGACCTTAGAATTGCTTTGTATGTTGTGTGATTTCTGTTTTGTTTCAGTAAAGAGAGTTGAGGAGCGGGTGAATTGGCTGCTGGTGTCTGTAGAGATGGCTCCCAGTGAGATAGTTTTGGAAGATAACTCCCTGATCCTGCAAAGCAAAAAGATGTGGTTTACCCAGGCCATGATAACCTCAGGTCCTGTGCTACGCCCCTCCCCTACTCCCCACCCCGCATTCCCCTTTCTCCACACCACCACCAGTACCAACACACAGACACAAGCATGCAGGCACATACACACATAATCATACGCACTTGCTGGCCCGTTCTGCTGCGGAGAAGAGAGATGCTATCTAACAGTGCCTTCCAGCATTCCACTAGTGATTATCTATTCAGTTTCACAGGCAGATTTGAATTAGTCATGTATTTTCCCTTCAGTGTGGGACGTGCATCTCTCTATCTCCTTCTCTCACACAGACACACTGGGAATTCCTCATTCCCCAGTATGTGAGATCCACTTGGACAGAATACTGGTGGCCAGGCCTTTTATCCATATGAGTAGATACTGTGCTGTCGACTGAAACAATTCTAACCCCATATTATATTATATTATATCACACTTATGTAGTCATGTATGTCATTGTATTGCACAAATGAAAATCTAATTTCAGACTTTTAGAAAACTACATAGAATTCCTTTATTATGGATTTAACGCGCTGAAAGAATCGTGTGATTGAAATATAGGCTATAGTAGGAAACTTCATTAGTCAAGTTAGGTTGCACATTTTAAAGAATATTATTACCAGTGAGTTATAAATGAAAATAATAATCATCTATTTTACCTTTATCAGCTACACACTGTAAATAATGTAAAAATAACAGATCATATATTTGGATATTGGTATTTTGCGTTGGAGACGAATTTTGTTCCAGTTCTTGCGTGCGGTAGACCTCTGTACCAGGTAAATGCATGCTTGTGGCATCCGATATTTTGCATGAGACTTAGGACAACTCTTAACAGATTGTTTAGTTTCATTTAACTTCCAATGGGTTTTTCCCCCTCCCTCCCCCCCACACACACACACACAGACAAAAATGCTGCACCATTCATTTGTGAATCCATGCCATCTCACATAAGGGAGTTCTTTTCTCTGTCCACCTGTCTCCTGCTCGCTATACGTTACAGGTTGATGCTTCTGTTTTGTTTTTATTTATTTTCAAAGTAGAGTGGAGCATACGGCGTCACGCTGGATCAAAGACTGTACTTGAGACAGGGGGAATGAAAGTCACTGATGCTCTCTTTGCCCAGATACTGTATAAAGGGTACTTTTTCCTTTCCGATTGACTCATGGTCCAAAAAACTGATGGTTATATTTTGGAGCACCATTAACTGCTGAGGCGAAAACGGGTATAATTTTCTATGACAACAGAGAACCAAATAGGAGTTATCACTGATCATGGGTGTTTGTGTATAGATTTATAGTCATGCAGGAGAGCCGAATAAATGTGAACCCTCTCGGGATGAGCTAAAAATAAACATTATCCTGAAGACACACAGACACACACACACACACACAGTACTTTATTGCAAATCACATCACACGCTTGTTCCAACTTAAGAAATGATTATTTTGAAGTGAAGACTTGACAGTATATTATGATTCCTCACTTGTATTTATTGAACGCAGTATTAAATAGTACCATTTTGGTCACATTGTTTAAATGATGTACTGTATATATTGTTTTTAATTTTCTAATATAATTATCATTCTTTTTGACCTTGTCCTGACGGCTAAGATGACAGCCTTCTGTTCAGTTTAATATTTCTCTCCCTCTCTCTTTCCGGTCACAAACCATGACAGCCAAGTTAGCAGACTGTCAGCTAGATGCATCAGAGGTTGCTCACATTGATATCATTCCTGTTTTCAGTCCAGGGTGAACATAAGCCACCGACAACATTCACTCATTTAGCATACATCTTGGGAAGGAACTCCTGGCAGTTTGCTGGCTCAGGCCTGTTTAGTTTCAGAGTAGTCAGGGTACAAGAGAGTCTTCACTGAGCCATATGGATGTGCTGTTCCATGACAACAGGGTTAATAGAAGACGGACATCCCACCTTTGGAATCTGTTCATTGTATATAACCATCTATCTACTTTTGAGGTCTAGATTTTTGCCTATCATAGAACAATCTAGTCACTGTATCCATATCCTTTGTCACCATATGCAAACATTTGTCATTATTCTTTCTTGCTGGCCTTTTAAGTTTGATTATTTGTTGTAGAAACGGAAACATCTTTAAAATAATGCCTATTCAATCCAGAAACTGTGAATGAGAGAGTGGAGATGTCAACTGTATGTACATTATATGTTTTGATGTAATCAGAAGCACTGGGAATATGTTGTACTTTGCTGTAAAAAATAAATCCATACCTGATATAGCTGTACTTTTGTTGAAAATAAAACCTCTACAGAACTGCGTGTCTGTGTTTGAGTGCGAGCATTGTGCTGGGTTTCCTGTTTGGTGACATCATTTCCTTTGTGTTGGCCCCATTCCCAACAGCTGACACATTGACAATGGGTGTACATGGAAGGTGGGATTAAGGGCACACAACATCAGAAAAGTGTTTTTAACAAACTTCTAAACCACAAGGTTTAGCCTTCAAATAACTATGCTTTAATCTATAAGTGAGGAGACTCATGCAGATATGTTCTCCCAGTTGGTAGTTCCCAAGTGTAGACTGATCACTCTGTTCCTAATGTTTCCAAGTGAAGAGAAGAAATGCAAGGCTGTTGTTTCATGTACAATCTAAAACACCCTGGTGTGTGTTTGTTTGTGTTTCCCCAGTTGAGTCTTGAATTCTTAATAACTAGAGTGAGACTAGTATTGGATTGTGTGATCGAAAAAGTTAGTTGCCAACAATAAAGTCTAAAATCGGGATCACAAGAAAGAGCAGTAAAACTGTGGTCTCTAGTGGTTAAACATGGTGTTGCACGTCCCTAGGACATGGCAGATTTTCCAACATGGACACCTTAAGGATGATCTACTTTCTGTGTTGGACGAAGGCACTGGATTATGCTTTGTAACGATCTATTTAAACATACGTTTTTTTAATAAATATCTATGGCTAAATGAAAACTCCAATCTTCATGTATAAATAATTAAAAAAAGAATTAACAGCACTAATGTGACACGTACGGATGACTTGTCTGATAGTCCATTATCTGGTATCAGAATTCAGTTTTTAAAACGTCACTGGTCACATCTTCTGACGCCAACATGAGCATCATGTGAGTTCCAAGGTGTGGTGCTTCAAGTAGTTCCTCAGAATGAGAGGAATGTCCAAACTGTCGATGGCCAGCTCCTTATTGGCTAAGGGGAGGTGTCTCCGAAACACTAGCCGAGTCTGTGACATCAGTGTCTTGGGACAGACTGGAGCAGGAACAGACAAATGGAGACACATCAGCATTTGTTAAACATATTCCACACTTAAGCGCTTACTGAAGCAACTTAGAATCAGTGTCTCACCTCTCTCTTGGAGCAGCAGGTCCAGGGCTTGGTTCTGCTTGGTGGTCTTGTCAATGATCAGCGTGGGCAGGAAGACGTCTGCCCCAAAGTCAATGAGCAGCTGGATGTACTCCACCCCGCAGCCATAGCGCAGACACACCTCCAGCACTGTCTTGGGCTGCTTGATCCTGGCCAGCATCTTCTCATCCGTGCAGTTGTAGTTGGGGTTGGCCCCATGGAGCAGCATCAGTTTGAAACAGTCCAGGTGTCCGTACACAGCTGAGATATAAAGAGGTCCTCTGCAGGCTGTGGCATTGGAGGCCCACTCTGGGACCTTAGGCTTGACATCCAGCTCTGCCCCATACAGCAGCAGCTCTCTCAGGGTGCGTACGTCTCCCTCCCTGGCTGCAGTCAGCACAGGGGAACAGTTGTTGTACTGGCTGCCGTTAGGGTCGGCTCCAGCTTTCAGCAGAGCCACCACACAGTCCACGTGTTTCCCACTCACAGCAGTGAACAGAGGGGTCTGGGCCTTCACGTCCAGGCTGTCAACCTGGAGCCACAAGCACAGCAGTACACATTCCATGTGATTCATTGATACAACAACTTGTTCATTGTTTGGTTACACTACATATCCTTAAAGGGGCACTGTGTAATATGGCATCATCAAGAAAGTTCTGGAAAGTTCTAGAATGCAACGCTCCCTGGGTAACCCCAACCCTTTTGAATAATAACAGAAGCTACAGTGGCCTTCAAGGACAAGAACAATTCTAAATTTTAAACAATGCACCTGATGACATTCCAACCAACATGGATTCCTCCATAAGACTTGCCTGCTCAATGTACAAAATGTAATATTAATATTTGTAATTCTCCGCTCAGGAGGATAATTCAGATTATTGGCAGAGGTGATTTTACACCAATGAGGACATATTTATGAATGAGGATGTTGATTTTAGCTAATACATTACTTAAAATGTTACACAGTGTCCCTTTAAAAGATTGATTTAACTGTAAACACAACGCGGACATAGTAGAATAAAGAATATAATTCCTCATTTAGGCCTACACATCCAGAACAGACACTGAGCATAATTTGCATTGCAGTAAAATGTTTTCAAATTGGACTAGTTATCATTAACACAGTTTAATTATTTTTAAAGAAAATGTATTTTACACTTTTGTGGTTGCCAGGAAACAGAACATCAAGCTTAGCCATGGATGAAGGCAAGGCAAGGCAATTTTATTTATAGAGCACATTTCAGGCACAGGGCCACTCAAGGTGCTTCACAGGGTTAAAATAAAATACAGAATACAAAAAAAAACAAAAAACAAATTTAAAACATGGATGAAAATACAACATTTCAATTACAGGTTAAAAGGGAAACAAGAACGTTTTGAGACCCGATTTAAAAGAGCTGAGAGTCTCAGCGGACCTCAGACTCTCTGGCAGTCCGTTCCAGACATTTGGCGCATAAACGCTGAATGCCGCCTCTCCCTGTTTAGTCCTAGCTCTGGGGACTTTTAAAAGACCTGTCCCAGACGACCTAAGGGCTCTGGGCGGTTCATAACGTATCAGCAGATCAGTAATATATTTTGGCCCTAAACCATTTAAGGCTTTGTAGACCATAATCAATATTTTAAAATCAATTCTTTGAGTGACAGGAAGCCAGTGTAAAGACCTAAGAACTGGGGTAATGTGATCTACTTTTTTGGTCCTAGTGAGGACTTGAGCAGCAGCGTTCTGAATTAGCTGAAGCTGTCTGATTGATTTTTTAGGAAGGCCTGCAAAGACACTATTACAGTAGTCAAGTCTACTAAAAATAAATGCATGGAGAATTTTTCTAAGTCCTGCTGAGATATTAGCCCTTTAATTCTCGATACATTTTTAAGGTGGTAGTAGGCTGACTTAGTAATTGATTTAATGTGTTTTTTGAAATTCAAGTCGGAATCGATCACTACTCCAAGATTTCTAGCTTGGTGTGTGCTTTCTAACATAACAGATTTAAGCTGTGCGCTGACTTTTGATTGTTCATCCCTGCAGGGGCGGATCTACCGGGGTGGCATGGGGTGGCAACTGCCACCCTAAAAAAAAGCCTTGCCACCCCAGCTGCCACCCCAGTTGGCAGCGTTAAAAAAAAAAAAAAATCGGATTTTATTAGACATTTAGAGAGCGAGTTTCAAATGTCCGACTGCAAGTGAATGCACCCTGCCCGTCCCCGTCCCCCGCACCATGGCCCCGCCCTCCCTAGACTTCCAACCGCTACCGACGTCACACTGATTTTGAATACAAGAAAGGCGCGACACGGAGCCGAGTTCCACCAAAACGAACGAAGCAAGCGGCACGGCGGAGAGACTACATTCTTGAGGTATTAATGATCAACAACTGTCTATCTATGAAGAAATCATAATAATTAGAAAAGAGCAGGGCTAATGGTGTTGCAGTCTTGCTATAAAGTTTTATTATGCTGTTGTGTGGTGGTGACAATGAATAGAGGTTAATAATAACGTTTGGAACTCGTGAATGATGAATCATGCCTCGGAAAAACTACAGTAGCGTTATTTTCACATAAGTTCTCTGTTCTCCAGGTAGTGTATTACAGAAACATCATAGTTTAAGTCATACGTTAAGATTGGAATGCCATAATATAACTGCATAGCCTACACACTAGTAGAAATGCCTAACGGCTCAATCCAGCATTCTTTTTCAAATGTATGTTGCCTAGCAACCGATGCTATTCGATCTGTATGTACTCTCAACCAATGCTCTCCCTCTCAACCCAGCCTGATTTTAAAGCTAACTTTGCTCAACATAAAACAGAAAAAATAGAGAGAAGGTAGTCCATTTGTTTATAAAGTGTAGGCTGATTTTGAAACAATACAACTCTGGTTGAACAAAGTTAATGGCAAATATATCCTTATTGTGAGACAGTTTAGGTCTGTGTAACGTATGAAGGCTAATGTTGATTTAAATGTTGTCTTGCATGCTCAAATGTTATATATAATATTTCAGTCATTAAAAAGTCATCATAAAAAAACTATTTAACCAAGCGT
Source organism: Hyperoplus lanceolatus (assembly GCA_026929865.2). NCBI lineage: Eukaryota > Metazoa > Chordata > Actinopteri > Uranoscopiformes > Ammodytidae > Hyperoplus > Hyperoplus lanceolatus. Next base: position 1,448,782 of record CM049402.1, read on the forward strand.
CTATTAACCCAATACATTTGAACCTTATTTCAGAAATCTGTTACTGTAAAGTAGGCTACTTTGGAAGCATTGATGAGGCTCACTCTGCAGCTGTTGAAACCAACGGTAAGTGGGTAAAAAAAAAATTGACACACATCATTCAGTTTTAAGCTGAAAAACATTATTAATAATGATTACTGTTAATATTAAAATGAAAAACAAAGTAAAGTCACTTTGAATCTTATAGAAATGAAGAGGAAGGGTGACATCAGCAGTTTTTTTTCACCAAAAACTAAAGACACCAGTAAAGAATGATAAATCATCAGAACAGACAGAAAAGGAGGCTGAGCAACAGAGAAGTGAGAGGGTAGACGGCAGAGATGAGGGACATGATGAGGTGGAAGGAGAAGAACACAGAGATGAAGAGATGGAAGAGGGAGAGCGAGAGCATCACAGAGAGGTGGTGCAAGAGGGAGAGAGCGACACACAAGATGAAGTGCTGAGCTCAGAGAGTGAAGGGGAGCCACAGCAAGATATCTCCAGTCAAGCTGGTCCACATGGTATGAAATGTGTATGTTACATTATTATTATTTATTATTATTAATAATAATAATTATTATTATTATTATTATTATTACATCTAAATAGACAGCACATTTCACACAATTGAAAATGCTGTGCATGCTATAAGAGACATGGCTTAGCTTAGCCTCAGTCTGTCTAATGTATTAATTTTTCATTCTAGTAAATGTGTTTGCATTAGTTGGAAACATTTGGACATTTACAACTGTAAAGAGCTTGAGAGAGTGTCATTTTATTTGCACAATGTATTTTAGACCTATTATAGAAGCTGAGGTTAAAATTCCAAAACTAACTCAAAAATGCACTATGAAAAAATTTAGTGCTTTATGCATTAACACAGCCTGAGGTATAACCACATATCTAATCCACGTGTGCTTCAAATTGTGTTATAATTAGGTGATATATTTTATAATAATTTAAACTCTATTTTAATTTTAATATCCCCCCCATCTTATAGACATATCCAAGACCAGGTGTGAGGCGCCAGCTCAGCCAAAACGGGAGAGTTTCCCAAAGACCCTCCAGGGTGGAGCCAGAAGGAGCTTCAGAACAGACTGGTACACAATTCATTCATGGCTGGAATACTCACTGTACAAAGATGCTGTTTATTGTTTTGCATGTAGACATTTCTCTCTACCTGATGCCCCCAAGACCGTTTTCACATCACCTGACGGGTATCGGAATTGGAAAAAGGCCACAATGAAGGACAGTGGTTTTTGTTCGCATGCTAGATCAGAAAGCCATAAAATGCTATGTTTGCTTGGGCAGAGAACAAAAAATTGTCAGACAAAAATACTTCGATGTTGGGCATTATGGATGAAAAAAAAAAAAGGAGGTAATTGAAAACCAAAAATACATTAAAGCCCTAGCCGAAATTTTAGTACTTACTGCCACAGAAAACACGGCCCAGAGGGGACACAGGGAGTCGACTGACTCAGACAAAAAAGGTGTCTTTCTGGCCATGTTAGATTTGCTGGGCAACCACGACCCTTTAATAAAAAAGAGACTCAAACAGCAAGCAAAAAATGCAACGTACACCAGTAAAACAATACAAAATGAAATACTCGAATGTTTGGCTTCAATGGTAAAAGAAGAAATCATCCATGAGGTTAAAAAGAGCGTACAGTTCTCAGTTCTGGTTGACGAAACGAAAGACCTCCAGAAAAAGGAGCAAATGTCATTTGTCCTTAGGTACTACTACAACGGTGCGGTACATGAGAGCTTTTTAGAGTTTGACGTGGCAGAGAGCCTGGATGCTGCTGCATTAACAGGCAAGATCATTAGCTTTCTACAGAAGCATGGGCTGGAATATAAGGACAACCTTGTAGGCCAGGGCTATGATGGCGCTGCAGTAATGAGTGGGGTACACGCAGGTGTCCAAGCTAAAATAAAAGAAGTAGCCAAACATGCTTTCATTGCAGTGCACACTGCTTAAACTTGGTCATAGTGGACTCTGTTAAAAGTGTTACTGATGCAGGACACTTTTTCTCATTGCTGGAACGTATGTATACATGTCTGGCTCTTATGTCCATAACCAGTGGCTACAAGTGCAGCGGGAGATGTTTGATGGTCCACCAAGGGAACTCCAAAGGCTAAGCGATACTCGTTGGGCCTGCCGGCACATAGCATGTCGTAATGTCATGGATAGATTGCCTGCAATAGTACAGGTGCTTGAAAATATTGCATCTGAGAAGCATGCACAAAGAGCTGTTGAAGCAAGAGGGATATTGGTCCAGATTGATCTGAATTTTGTTGGATGCCTTGTACTGTTCCGAAAGGTCTTGAGTGACGCTAAATATTTGTCAGACATGCTCCAGTCCAAAACAGTGGACTATGCTAAGGCTGTTGAACTAATTGAAGCACTTAAAGAGACATTGTTACATTATCGTTGTGAAGCCTCTTTTGATGAACTGTGGAGTGAAGCACTTGATGTATGCCAAAAGAGTAGCATTGATACAACTCAGCCAAACCGAAAGAGGCCCAGACAGACATCAAAGGCACTTCAAGATAATGTCATCCCTTCCACCTTGGGACAGCATGTAGTTCCAGATAGCAAACACACTTTTTGTGTCAACGTGTACTATCCAGTTATGGATAACATGATAGGAGAAATAGACAGAAGGTTTTCCAACACAAATTGTAACATCATGCAAGGTGTCCAAGCACTAAATCTGTCAAGTATTACTTTTGTGAGAGAGGAGGCTGTTCTTTTACTGGCAAATGCTTATGATTCAAATATTGAGGATCTTAAACATGAACTGCATCAGACAAGGAGAGTACTGGAGAGAAAAAAGAAGGAAATGGAAGGTCCTACCACTCTGATGGAGTTTGCTCAATTTTTGGACCCATACCAGGATGTTTTTTATGAGTTGTTCAGGTTGTGTAAGATAGCAGTTGTTATACCAGTGAGCAGTGCATCCTGTGAACGAAGTTTTTCAGCTCTCAGGATCATAAAGAGTTACTTGCGGTCTACTATGACAGAGAAGAGACTGTCAAGCTTGGCTGTACTCAGCATTGAATCCAAACGCACTAAAGCTTTGGATCTAAATACGTTTGTGAAGAGTTTTGCTGAACAACATGGTAATCCCCGCATTCAGCTCCTGTAGGCATGCATGATGCCAACGTCATGTTCTACTCACCACTGAGCCTAAAAAACAAAAAATTATGACAAAGCCTTATTTTTCATGCTGGAGTAATTAAGAACATGTTCAGTTTATTATGGCACCATTCAGCACTTTAATAAAACTACATGTTGGCCTACTGTAATTTTATACTCTTGTTTTTGTGTATATATGTTATGTGTTATTATGTGGCTCATGGTTCAGGAGTGTGATATGTGAATTATGAGAGTAGGCTATTTTGTGTTCATGCAAAAAGATCACACACACACATTTAGATTTATTGAAAAATAAACAAAATATAAATAATAGAAGATGGTATTTAGTTGTAATTTTTCCACTTATTCCTTACTCTGTGGCACTTTCTTTCAGTTGTTTGCCAGTTCCACTGACCGACTGATGGACCTGAATGTTTATGTGTAGGTACTGTTTGTAACCAAACATGGGAAAATGTCACACAATATTTTATGTGAATGATTGTATCTATATTGTATGTAAATTATTGGAATATGTGAATAAAGTGATATTTGCACTCAAGTTGGACTGATGATTGACATCTGATAGGAATATCTTATGGACAAATACCAAAGACTAACTAAAGTATTTATTGCAGCTCTCTCTTTGCATATATTTTTAGCCTCATGCCCCCTGCTGGTGTTATAGTGCAGGTGTTTGTTGTAAGGCAGGTTGATTGAGTAATTATTCAGTAATACTATATTTAATTCTTTCTGACACCTTTTATTTTTAAACGTAGGGCTTTACTCATCCCACAATTAAGTCAGTATAATGTTATTGAGTCAAAATATCTAAATGTGGGGGTTTTCCAAGTAAATATTGATCGATATGGCTTTAATTAAATCGGCATACTGTATATACATCTGCTGCGGTTTGCCACCCCTCAAAATCTCTTGCCACCCTCTTGCCACCCCATGAATATTTTTCTAGATCCGCCCCTGCCTGGCACCAAAGACAATTACTTCAGTTTTGTCGCTGTTTAATTGAAGAAAGTTTTGGCACATCCAGTCATTGATTTGTTCAATGCATTTACTTAGGCCGTGTCCGGACTGCCATACTAGCGTCCTACATCCTACATACTCACCATCTATATACTACATACTGTCTACTCAAATATCGATTGTGTATGCAAGGTGCGTCGAAACGTTTTCAGTTGAAGTATACTCAAGCCATGAAGAATTTCTTCTTCTTCTTATAAGATTCAGGCAGTTTAGACACTGTTTAGCGTATAACCGCCCTCTACAGGTTAGATATTGAACTAGATTTTTACAGTCCTGTGTTCATCATCTGTGTTTTAGACCTCTTGTTTTATAATTGTGTTTTTTTGAGGCGGAGGATTCCTCCGACGCTCTCTGTCCGGCTCATCAGCACTCAGCTGTCTGTGAGTTGAGCTGGACGAGCCGCGGTGTGTGGAACAGCGATCTGTTCTAATCTCTCTCCACTATCAGACTCACTTCACTCATTTCACTTAGTGACTCTAATGTTGTTAGGTATTTATCTTCATCTCATCTATTGTAAGAGTTTATGAATGACTGCACGTACAGCTGTCAGATCGCGGACCGCAAACAATGTCGTTGCCTAGCAACTTGCTCGAAAATATTTAATTTTCCTGGGCGGGTAGAATTGACCCAGTGCATTGTGGGGCGGTTGAGTAGGAAAAGTATACAATCGATTCATACCCAAAATCTTCCCAGAAGTTAGTACTCATCCGGGAATTTCTCGCATACCCAAACTCGCATACCCAACCGTCACATACTCAAATTGAAGTCAAAATGAGTATGAGTAGGACGTTAGTATGGCAGTCCGGACACGGCCTTAGTGCTTGAATCGGACTATAGTCTCCTGGTGATATGGTTATGTAAATTTGTGTGTCGTCTGCATAATTATGGTAGCATAATTTGTTTTTGTTCATAATCTGAGCTAGCGGTAGCATGTACAGTATGTCACAAAAGTGAGTACACCCCTCACATTTCTTCACATTTTTCTTTATATCTTTCCATGGGACAACACTGAATAAATGACACTTTAATACAATGTAAAGTAGTCAGTGTACAGCTTGTATAACAGTGAAAATTTACTGTCCCCTCAAAATAACTCGACACACAACCATTAATGTCTAAACTGCTGGCAACAAAAGTGAGTACACCCCTTAGAAAAAATTTACAAATTGGGCCCAAAGTGTAAATATTTTGTGTGGCCACCATTATTTTCCAGCACTGCCTTAACCTTCTTGGGCATGTAGTTCACTAGAGCTTCACAGGTTGCAACTGGAACCCTCTTCCACCCATTTATGACAGCATCACAGAGCTGGTGGATATTAAAGACCTTGCGTTCCTCCACCTTCCATTTGAGGATGCCCCAAAGATGCTCAATAGGGTTTAGGTCTGGAGACATGCTTGGCCAGGCCATAACCTTTACCCTCAGCTTTTTAGCAAGCCACTGGTCGTCTTGGAGGTGTGTTTGGGGTCGTTATCATGTTGCAATACCACCCTGCGGCCCAGTTTACGAAGGTTGAGTGCACATGGTCAGCTCGTACACAGAGGTTGGCTTTGGAAAATAGACGTATGAGTGCTGCCAGCATTGCTGAAGGGCTTGAAGGGGTGGGGGTCAACCTGTCAGTGCTCAGACCATAGCCGCACTCTGCATCATACTGGTCTGCATGGTTGTCATCCCAGAAGGAAGCCTATTCTAAAGATGATGCACAAGAAACCCCACAAAAAGTTTGCTGAAGACAAACAGACTACGGACATGGATTACTGCAACCATGTCCTGTGGTCTGATGAGACCAAAATACATTTATTTGGTTCAGATGGTGTTAAGAGTGTGGAGCGGCAACCAGGTGAGGAGTACAAAGACAAGTGTGTCTTGCCTAGAGTCAAGCATGGTGGTTGGAGTGTCATGGTCTGGGGCTGCATGAGTGCTGCCAGCACTGGGGATCTACAGTTCATTGAATTCTAACATGTACTGTGACATACTGAAGCAGAGCATGATCCCCTCCCTTCATAAACTGGGCCGCAGGGCAGTACTGCAACATGATAACGACCCCAAACACCCCTCCGAACGACCACTGGCTTGTTAAAGAAGCTGAGGGTAAAGGTTATGGACTGGCCAAGCATGTCTCCAGTCTTAAACCCTATTGAGCATCTTTGGGGCATCCTAAAACGGGAGATGGAGGAGCGCAAGGACTGTAATATCCACCAGCTCCTTGATGTCGTCATGAATGGGTAGAAGAGGGTTCCAGTTGCAACCTGTGAAGCTCTAGTGAACTACATGCCCAAGAGGGTTAAGGTAGTGCTAGAAAATAATGATGGCAAAACAAAATATTGACACTTTGGGCCCAATTTGGACATTTTTTCTTAGGGGTGTACTCACTTTTGTTGCCAGCAGTTTAGACATTAATGGCTGTGTGTCGAGTTATTTTGAGGGGACAGTAAATTTACACTGTTATACAAGCTGTACACTGACTACTTGACATTGTATCAAAGTGTCATTTATTCAGTGTTGTCGCATGGAAAGATATAATGAAATATTTGAAGAAATGTTAGGGGTGTACTTACTTTTGTGACATACTGTATATGTTAAACAGAAGAGGCCCAAGAATGGAACCTTGGGGGACCCTGCATGTAATATTTGTTCGCTCGGATGTGAAATTGCCTATTGACACTCTCTTTCTTTTAAGTATGATTCAAACCAGTTTAGCACAGTTCCAGAGAGTCCAACCCAGTTTGCAAGTCGATCTAGCAATATGCTGTGGTCAACTGTGTCGAACGCAGCACTGAGATCCAATAAAACTAATACAGAGCTTTTGCCACTGTCTGTGTTTAAGTGGATGTCATTGAGGACCTTAACCAGAGCAGTCTCAGTGCTGTGGTGTTGTCGAAAACCTGACTGAAAGACATCAAAGCAGTTATTCATTACTAAGTAGTTATTTAGCTGATGATGAACAGCTTTTTCAATGATCTTGCTTAAAAATGGTAGGTTGGATATCGGCCTATAATTGTTCATGAGTGATGTATCTAGATTTTTCTTTTTTAGGAGTGGCTTGATGACAGCTGTTTTCAGGGCCTGTGGGAATACACCAGTGCGAAGGGACATATTGACAATTTCTAGGACATCTGAGGCCATACAGCTAAAAACAGTTTTAAAGAAGTTCAGGTGTTGTATAATGTCATCCAGGTTTTTCTTGTTTATCAGAGAAAACTCTGTCATGGCATCTGAATTAAGGCTGTGCCTTATAGCTATAATATAAAAGAGTTTATAGTTGTATATGTCATGTGTATGGTCCCTTTTAACTTTATTGTTGTGTAGTTACAGGGTATATTAAAGTTGATTATATTGAAGTTTATTATTATTTTTTTAAAACTAAGTGCCACATATACTTTGTACTTTGTTATCATTCAATATGTAGCTATTATACTTTCAGACTCATTTAGATCTTAGTCCCCTTAACACCAATTTGTTTCCACATTGTTTCCTGTACTTCTCTATAGTAAATACAGTATATAGCTCCCTGTACTTCTCTATAGTAAATACAGTATATAGCTCCCAGTAAACATTCCCCTGGGAGCCTGCATATACAAAATATTTGCACAACACCTTGCAAGTTGTAATCTAAAGTATTGCCGGTCAATTAATGAGGTAACCTTTTTGGGGAATTAATAAAATGTTTGTTATTTATGAAGATAGCTCTGTCCATGTCAGCCTCTAGCAGACACTGTCTTACCTTCCCTCTACTCTCAGAGAGCTGCGTGTGTCTCACCTCTGCTCCATGCTCCACCAACAGCTCCAAGCACCTCAGGTGTCCCAGAGCGGCTGCAGTGCGTAGGGGGGTGACGGGGACGCCCCAGCCGCTGCGGGCGTTGATACACCTCCTGTAGGTGTCCTGGGACAGCAGCTCAGCCAACACAGGCACATTATCCTCACTCACTGCGTTGTTCAAGGCCTGACACTGCTCGCTGTCCTCCTCATCTTTAGGTTGCAGCAGGGAGAAGATCTTAGAGATGTCCATCAGACTCATGTTGACAGCTCGGCCCACCACCATAATGTTACTCCAGTCGCAGCTCCTCCATCTGCAATGGCAACCATGGCAGAGGAAGATGACAATGATCTCCATACACAGCTGACTATACTTTTCTGGGAATATTTTAGTTAGGTTTGAGTTTTACTTTAACACAAGCAATTACTAAATTAATGACATGTCTCACCAGGACTGCCCAGCAGCAGATTTTCACCTGCATGCTACAGATTTTTTTTTCTGATTTATTTTTACTTTCTGATAGGTAGTAGTACCGGCTGCAATGTGCATAGATAGTATATAAAATGGATGTAGCATCCGGGCTGACCTCAGTTAGTCCTACTGCATCCAATTCTCCTGGCTTATGCTCGTCGCTATCTTGTGAGCCTCACTCCTCTTGCCGAAAAAGGGCATCAATGTGACGTCGGAGGGAGGGAGATACGCCCATCTAGCTGACTTATACCTCCGAGGCGAAGTGAGGGACAACGGGCAAATAGCTCTCACTCAAGAGATCGCGCCTCTAATTATTCATACTTTTGAAACTACAAAAGAATAAAAACGTGCCTGCTAGAAAAAATTCACCCCCCTCATTGTTGTCATGGAGATATGACCGAAACATACAGACTAGAATGGTTTTGTGGGTCAGCCCGTAAATAGGTTTAATAAGACTGTGAAAACGGCCTGTTTAACAAGTGGGTCAACAAAAAATTGCTCACTTTTGGTGCCACCCCTTTAGTGGCCACCGGAAGGTACTGTAATGTTTGTCACTTCCTCATTGGATGTTGGTAGGAATTGCTATGGTTGGGTCTCGGTCCTCCGCGCGACCGCGTGAGAGCGCGCCGCAGTCTCCTCCACGGAGCATACCGCACAGTAATTCCCGTCACCGGTGGGTGGCGACGTGTGCAAATAAGTGTAGCACAGCCTGAATTATGATCAATTAAAGGGTTCATGAGGTCCGTTTTTGATGTGTTTTGGCGAATGACGCACCGGTGCTGCAAGACGGTTGTTCCGGATAAAACAAGCTTTCGGGTATAACATCTTCCATGTCTGAGGACTTAACCTATAATTCTTTTTAGCACAAAAAGTTGTTATAAATCCACTTTACTCTGGAATCCTGCAGAGTATTCTTGAGTTATGCCATTTTCGGGAATTTTGGAGAATATTGGCCGCCATTTCGTCATAGTTATTCGGAATCAAACGAAATTGTATGTGTTTCATCTTCCATGTCATAGGACTGTCCCTATAATTTTCGTTTTGCAAAATATGTTTCTGCCAGGAGTTTTTAATTTTTAAACATCAGCTGTAATTTTGAGTCAGAAATGACCATATTTCTAAATAAAAGACTTCCTGTTGATTTTGGGGCAGGGCTTGAAGAGGCTTTTTTGTGGGGCCTGCAAAAATACTGCAAAATGTGTGCAGGTAAGTATAACACAGGCTGAGATTATGATTAAAGTTTCATGAGGTTCGTTTTCTATGTTGTTTCCATCTACTGTGACCCCCATTGGCTCCTTGGTACAAGGCTAAATTTGAAATCCCTCTGCAATTTAACATCGCGCAAGCAAGTTGAGAATTTGAGAGGTGGTATGACGTCACTGGTGTACAATCTCTTGGAGCCTTTTGTCAAAATGTGAAATGTTGTATAATGGCGATTTTAAGCACTAAATCCGAAATGGCGGACTTCTTGTTGAGTTTGGCCCAGAACATAAAATTGCATTTATGTGCGCCTCTGGCCAATACATGTTCTCCTAAAATTTCATACATCTCGCCCAATTTTTGATCATGCATTTCCTTTTTTTGGCCTGGCCCTGAAACCAACGATATGTTTTTTTTGAAGATCTGATGTTCTCGCAGAGTTTTTAAACATTTGCATGATGGGAAGGGGGTGAAAAGTGCCAAAAACCCAAAAAAATGGTTTCAATAGGGCTTCGCACCATTCAGTGCTCGGGCCCTAATAATTATAAGATTAAATAAAAGTATTAGAAATAGATTCTACGTTTCAATGTACCTTTTTTTGTTTGTTATTTTCATCATTTCAAACTCACCAGAATGCGGGAAACAAAGTTTTTAAAGCCCAAATTTTTCTGGGGGTGGGGGAGACCCCCGCATTGGTTTTGGAATTCTCCCTATTTAGTTAGTTTCAAGGTTGGCAATTATGATTATGAATCATCTTTGCACTGGTCATAATACATTTCACAGGCCATTCATTCAGGTTTGCTTCACGATGGCCACCCCACTCTAGTTCTGTTTCTCACCTTGGTCCCCCCAGTCACAATGTCGTGGAAATGTCACTGCCCAGCAGTACCATGAGACAATACAGTTTGCTTACTTGACAATTACTAAATATAGGACACATGTCAATAACCCCGCCTAGAGGCAGAGTAGTTATGATTCACATGGCGTCAGAGCCATACAGGAGGGTCTTTCCTGCTCTTAGACCTAAAGTGTATCCACTATACAGTAGGGGCACACAATTTGCACAGTAGAAGTTATGTTATGGTATGTTAAATAGTTTTGTCAAAATCAACCAACCTGAACTTACTGACAACAAACACTCACCTCTTCTAGTCGCTCACTGATGGAATTTCCAAAGACATTAGGAGAGAAAAGAGGTCAAATCCTTAGAAAACGCCATAATATGTCACAGGGAAAGAAGGGTCCTCCAAGGAGTGTGTGATTCTTCTGCTGCAGCTGTGAGTTGTGTGAGAAGTGCAGTATGGTTTGTGTGTGTGTGTGTGTGTGTGTTTGTGTGTACAGATATAGGTGGCCAGAGATCCTTTCTGCCTTGCTGGTTGTGGGGCTAATTTTAGGCCACAGATGGGCCTGGCTAAACTTCCATTCTTGGAGGGTCCAGGTTGAGGTTTATAATTAGAAAGGTGATAGAAGTGTGACACTGTCTGTGATTGATGTGTGTGACTGTAGCTCCTGAATAAAGGCAAACAGGAAATAGAGAGGTCTGTGTCTTTGTGTCTTTTCAATTCAGCTGATCTAACAGACAGTCAAGAGCCCAACACACCACTGCTGCATTGTTGGCTTTTCCTCAGCGTGAGGACAAAGCCAAATACTCAACGAGGAGGACTTTGTCATACCTACTCTGTTATCACTCTGTATCCCTGATTCAAAACCAAGGCAGCCATTTTAGTGAGTGTCAAGTGTCAAGAGCTTGATAGGAGCAGCCAGGCAGCTGTCCCTCTGCCAAACCCACCCAAGTCTCAACACTGTCCTGTTTAGCAGGGAGGCTGGGACACAACACATTCTTTCAGCAGATGGCACAAGAGTCCAGACTCATGGCATTGTACAAATACATGAAGAAACTCACTTAAAGTATTAATTTGAGGGACACTGCCATGTAACAAATACATTTGGGCACACATATGTGCTTTTAATGTAAACAAATTGAGGCAGATCCAGAAATAAAATAAAAATCCTCGTTCTATTGCTCTTTATATTTGGTATTACACAGTGTTTTTGTGTCTTTACAATACAACACCTTTATTTGACATGTGATTAATAAAGTTGGATCTTTGAATCATTAACCCCTTCATGAATGAACAACAACACACACGGTGTTTTCCTCTTTATGCATGAACACAATGAACTTCAAGGAGTTTATAAAGAATGTTGGAATGAAAAATGGTTTCAACCCATGGTCCCCGAGATATCTCAAGCCCTACCGGAGACAAAGCTTGGGCAAAAGGTAAAATCTCTAATAACATGTCCGATTGGCTGTACTATGAGTTAGTGGCTCTAGTGCCACTCTGCATCAGCCAACCAATCGCATAACGTTTGGTCGAGACGTATGTCATGAGCCGGCTTCTGATGGTGCGTTTCAGTTGTACTGGGAACTCGGAAATTTCCGACTTCACTACATATTGTAGTCTATGGATCTACCAGTACCTGGCAACGGATGAGAAAGGTTGTAGGCGTCCATACTTTCCCGAGCAGATGCACAGGAGCACAGACAGGTCGGAACACGGAACTACCAAGTCGGAAATTTACGAGTTCCGAGTAGAAAGGAAAGCAGCATTCAACTGAAACTGGCGCGTGACTTCGACGTCATCGTTGTCAGCTACTCGCTCTGTTCGCTGATTGGACCGCCAAAAGTCTGGCTGGAGAAGGAACCCATGAATACACCACAGCCCCAGACTGACTACTGAAGTGAAATGAAAATTGAGCGGAAGTAGGTAGGCGGGCGGGGGCCAGGCTACGTCCCTGTACGGTTTAGCAAAATCACTCCATAGAAATCTCCATCGGGATGTTTTTATCATTTCCTGATGATTTTACGTTTGATCGATCATTTATCTGATCAGTAGCCTTGTTCCCAGCCCTCGTGTCGTAGGCAGCCACCTTACACACCGTAAACATGCTCTACATTCAGATTAATAAACCTATTTGTGTTGTATGTATATAATTTTTTACAGGAGTGTTTTAACGTCTGTGCCACTGAACAGATTTCTGTCAGGTTGAAATGTAATTCTGCGGCTGCACGCGATCGGTACTGTTCACTTGTGTGATCCAAAAGTCACAGACGAGCCTCGTTAAATAGCCTAAAATGAATATAGAAATTATATAATAATTTAAACTGTGACCACTTGAGGATAATTGGTCTGGTAATAAAACAATCAGTCTCTACAATGGAAACTGTCACCTAATTTGTCTGACGTTAATGTCTTTCGCTCCCCATTTAAAAGAAGCGACAGTCTGTTTACTGCACAGTATTATAGCCTGCCTACATAATACAGCGAATATAAAACACTGTAAGCATGCTGTGCAGCGCCAGCTTAATACCTTTGCTGCTGCTGATATGCGTAACTTAATTCTTAGAATAGATTATTGCTTCTCATACGGAAGCGTAATGATTCTCTTGACAAAAAAATGTTTGCCCCGTTTTTTTCTGAATTGCCGAGGTGATTAGATCAGAGTTATGAGATAATATCCCCGTTAATTCTTCTCCATACCATAAACTCATTCGTTAATATTTCTAACTCTAGTGGAAGGAGCGGAGAAGTTTTCTTTTCTTTTTTTGAGAAGTGGAGAAGTGGGAGGATCAAGCATTTGTTTCTCCTGTTTCCATGGTGAATCATGTTATCAGCGATCCATTGACGATGGCTTTTACGCACGCGATCAACCCAGAGTGAACACACTGATTGACCCAACGCTGATCCACTGTTCTGAAACCGATAACCCAGAGTTGCTCAGCTCTCAGAGCGCAGGATTAAACCCAGAGTTTGTAAGCTCTGCTTCCTGAAATACCCCCAGGGACTATAAACAAATCAGACTGATCATGTTTGGCACAGGACTGGACTCATGTGCAAAGTTTGGTGAGTTTTCACGCACAGGAACATGGATTTCTTCTTCTGAAGAACTAGAGGGTCTGAGCAGAATAAAAGACTATTACCTTCCCTATTAATGTTGATCATGATTGTCCACTCAAGATTAAGCGTATTCAAACCCCCTGTTAATATCTTAATACCTTCTCTCTTTCTCTTGAACATATTATATTTGGTACTACACATTGTTTTTGTTGGATGTTGCGCTTGAGCAGGGGCGTTTCTAGGTTTCTGAAACATCCGGGGCTTAGCCCAAGGGGAACAGGATAGTGCGTGCGCAAAATAGCAGGTAATTATAGCTTTAAATAGCTACCTGACTGCTGCTTATCCCCAGACATCTAAAGTTCCATTCAAGTTATTTCAGAGGCCTTTGCACACCGGGCACGACGCGAATAAATGCAACGTAAAAGCAAATGTTTTGAAATGTGAATTTTGTCGCGTCTCACTTTAGAAGCGATGTCCCAGAAAAATCGAACTCGGTTCGAAAAAATAAAAGACGCAAATTCACGATGCGAAATGACGGCGCTGGTGTGGAAGCTTGTATTGACTATGTATACGTTCGTTAATTAACGGATTAATCGCACAAATAAAACGCGCCCGGTGTGCAAAGGCCTTAAAATTAATAAAAGTGAGACAGACCTTACATTACCTATATCAGGGGTGTCAAACTAATTTTTACAAAGGAAATGATAATCACACTAAGGGCCGACATGGAGTTTACTGACATGCTTTCTTTTTAATCCAAAAAGTAAAAACAACATATCTATGAATATATTGTATACAACCTGCGTACAGGGTCATAGGCTAGGTTTCATTTAAACATTTTGGGGGACAAATTATAGGTGGGGCTGCTCCCCTAGAAAATTTTGAGCGTCAAACACTTAATTTCCTGCTTTCTGGTGGATTTTTATTCATCTATTTGTGCCTTTTATGCATCATTTTATAGTGGAAATATTTTTTTTCTGTGAATGAAGACAAAATTCAGGTTCCTAAAGAAACAACTATAATGGAATATAATGCAGTAAGGCTCTCAGGCATTCTGGATTTTTCAGAACTTTCTGCAAATTCAAAACAAAAAAAACCCAAAACATGGTGAAAAGATGAAAATATATTTTCTAAACTTAATTGAATCGTTGCAGTGTCGGGAAGCTCATTTGAAAACGTAGTTTAGCAAACTCCATATGAATTCACAATGGAAGAAGTTGAACCTCAGCAAAGCTACCACAGGGAGAAATGTTGTCCGGTTAAATCAAGCTACTTAGAAAAAGTAGTTCAAACTTCTTTGTAAAAAAACATTAAAATAACAATGTAGGGGAGAACGAGGTAATCTGAGCCAAATTTTACATTTGCTCCTTTCTAAGCAAGCTAAAATTATTTTTCACTCAAATTTACACATTTCTCATTAATTCAGGATGTTTCCTAGAAATGGGCATTAGCAGAATTTTTTCAAGACAAAGGGCAGTGAAAATATGATTGTTTTAAAAAAAGTTGTCATGTGGCTCACTTTACCCTTGCTGAGCCAGACCAGGAAAATCAAGGGGGTAAAGTGAACCAGCTGGGGGTAAACCACTTTCCACTCTGAAACTACCATAACAACACATATTGTAACAGTTATAATCCTGAAAGCTAGCCACACATCCAGAACTAATGTCGGACTAGTAAAAGAATGATGGGGTTTGGTCAATTAAGCAAAGCTAATTTTCTAAACACTTGAAAGTAACTCTGAACCAGTGTTGGGAACGTTACTTTAAAAAAGTAATGAGTTATAGTTACTCTCTACTTGTTCCAAAAAGTAACTGAGTTAGTAACTGAATTATTTTATAATAGAAGTATTTAGTTACCAGGGAAAGTAACTATTTGCGTTAGCCAACTGTAAAAAAAAAAGTTGCTGTATGTCAACAAATTTGGATTTTTCTGAGCAGTTTTCACAAGTCAGTTGAAATGAGTAGAACAGACAGGTAGGCCTACTTGTAGGCTACATAACCTTCAATATTTATTGCACATCAACAGACAGCCAGAGGTTTATCCTGCACTTCAGTAGGCCTAGCCTATTTTGTTCTCAACAAAAGTAGTAGAGGAAACTGCTGAATGTACCGTGCTGATCTGCTATCACTGGATTCACTTCAGGGGTGTCGGCTAAAACACCACTTAAGGCCAAAAACGTCAGACTATGAAGCATGAGAGGAGGAGTAAGGATTTATCCTATGTTTATTTCCTTCTTTAACATGCACAGCAGCATACAGATCCCAGGAAAATAACAGTAGCAATATTCGGCTCATGATGACACGCTAAACAGCTGTTGCAACCGGCGAATCGCGGCTGTTTACAGTTTTTGCCAATTGCTTACACACATGTTGCAGACTTTGGCCCACTGTGTCAAAACTTAACACACAGGCCGAATAGGACAAAGCACATGGAGATAATCTTCGAACTTATACGGCAAAATGAAACTCTTGAAACAAAACCTAACAATCCCATTTCAAAACTGTTTTTAGCATCAAAACAATACACACATGCACTTTTGAATGACTCTTTCCTAGCAGCAACAACACACAGATGTGCTTTATGCAAAACACAGCTGTGTTCAGTACTTTGGATGGTTTTTGACTTTAAAAGTCTCGCACTGATTTTTTTTGTGAAAGGTTGATTCACTACAGTTCATCTAGACATATGAAAATAAAAATAAAAAAGTTTTAATTTTATTTTGCAATGTCATGGTTTTGGCAAATAAAAAAACCAATAGGTAGGATGCAGTTCAAAAAGCAATTCAGTTTATCACTACTATACTGTAAACTCTGAAACAATTATGAGGAACATAAAAAAACAGTGTTGTAAGGAATGGGGCAGGTGGATTATGAACCCTTCGGATACCGCCTCACGCTTGCGTCTGGCCACATCGCCTCATCGACATCACATGCAATGTCATCCTTTGAGAAGCAACAGCATAAATATTCCTGATATCCAGTATAAATGTCCTAATTATGGAGCTACTGTGTAGTTCAGGGGTGGCCAACCAGTCAGAGACTAAGAGCCACATTTTTTACTGTGTTACTGCAAAGAGCCACATCGTACACACGGGTACACATGAACATCCCCCCATCCCTTCCTCATACACACACACACACACACACACACAGACCTCTGCTCAGTCAGATTTACTGTAAATGTCACAACCAAAATGATAATGCAGTAACGGCCTTAACTATGTTTCACCCGTTTCAGTTGAATTTTGTATTATCATTATTTTTTAAATAAATAATGCTTGTGCATGCTACCAGGCCCAGGGGCACAAGGGCTCAAGGGGGCCCTAAGCTAAGGCACTGATAACTTTACATGTCTTATAGTCAAAGAGCTCAGTCACTCATGTCAATAAAAGGTTCCAAAAAGGAATAGCCTAAATATAAGGAAATAAATCATCATGGGCCCCTCAACTAGTAGGGGAGAAATACAAAAGCAATTGTAAAGCAACAGCATTGCTCTGTCTAAGGGGCTTCATGAGGGGCCTCTAAGGCCCCCACACACATACAGGAATAAACTTTCTATGTGTAAATTCTATACTGTTCATAAAAAGTAGCTATCCACCCTTTATCTGTTGAAATGGGTCTCTCCATCATATAACATAGGTCTGCAGACCAATCTACTGTTTTTGCAGTTGCAGAGTAAAGGATGCTGCCTGCTTAAGAAAAATCTGAAAAATAATGTTCCTTCTGTGGCTCAAGATTTGATTTAGCCTCTAAATTTTCCTCTCAAAGTGCATCAGATTGATGCATTTTACTTTAAAACGGTACACATTTTCTTCCAGTGTGCAATGCCCCCTGACAAGGACCAGGGTCCCTCCCACAGTGTCCCAAAATCATCTGGGAAACACTGACTTTCTTAATATGTTTTTTGCCAATAATTGTATGTATCTGTGCGGAAAAGTCAGTGTAACTGACTGGATAGGTAGGAGTGGGGGGGGGCCTTTGAGAGTCTTGGTCCAGGGGCCTATTATCTCATAATCCGTCGAAGAACCAACTAGATTCCACAATCTTTTTAATTTTCGCATCATCAAGCCTGTGATAATGACAGAACTGGACTCCTACAGTACTAAGACGACAGGCCAGTCATTTTCAACAATGAACATTGTGTGCACTGCCTCACACACAAACTCTCAGTTCAACCAAGTCCACAAACAAAAATATAACAATTTACAAAAGTGTTTTTCTCTTACTATGCATGTTGCTTAGTGGGACTTACTTTTAGCATGGAGTGAGCTGAAGTGGCGCTGAAGATTTGAAGCCTTGAAATGCGCTAATGACGCCTGGCATATAAGGCAGAATGGCTTGGTATAACGTTCAACAAAAAATATAAACTCTCCCACTCTGTTTCGTAGCGAACTTGACACAAATTGTTTACTCACGGAAAACCTCCCTCCAAGCTGAGCGGGCAGTTTTAGGTTGCGTCCACACCAAACGTTTGCGAACGTTATGTTGCGTCCTCAATTAAACATTTGCGAACAGGCATACACATACACATTAACAAAATAAAAAATTAAATAATAAACAACATGTAAAACGAACGTAAGAGCCGCATGAAATGTTTGCGAACATGCACACACATAGGCCCACACAAAAAAAGTATAGAAAAAATAAAATAAAAAATTATAATCACAAAATTTGATATGAACTGAAGAGCCGCACAAAGCAAGGCAAAGAGCCGCATGCGGCTTGCGAGCCGCAGGTTGGCCACCCCTGGTGTAGTTGGACTGGACTCTCTACCTAGGCTCCTATATTGTTAGGCCATGATCTATAACATTGTCCACTATAGTGTCCCTGTTGTATGTGCCTCCATCTGTTGCCTTCTTTGATCTGGTCCTCCTGTCGCTCTCTCTTGTCCTCTTCCTCTGAGTCTCAGGGTGTATTCACACATGCCGTGTTTAGTTCGGTTGAAACGAACTCAGGTGCACTTCCATCTTCGGTGCGCATCTTTCAGACAGGTGTGAATACAGCAATCGCACCCAGCTGAAGAGGTAGTCTCGATGCGCTTCGAAACGCACTCTGCTGCAGTTCGTTTGTGGTGTGAATTTGGCCGGACTCGATCCGACCCAATTGCAGGAAGCACTGCGCCTTTTCTTTCTTTTCTTTTTTAATAAATCGCCATCAGCTTCACATTGTGGGAAAGTGTTGTTGTCGCCATTGTTAGAAAGATTAGTTGTGGTTTGACCGGGAGCCCCGAGCGAAAATATTACATTTGATAATGACGCGTGCGGATCAGCAATCAGATGGAGAGGAGCGTCTCCCCCAACAGGTTCACGCTGCGCTTTGCATGAAGTGTGTGTTTTTATTGTTCTTCCCAACGGGACCGTCAATACTATCCCCGTGTCAGTTTGGTGCTGAACTGCGCCGAACTGACACCCAGCTGATACACAGCTAAATCAGCTGTGTTTCAGTTTGAGCCTATTCTTCACGCGAGCCGCGCGTCCAGCAGCAAAAATACAGTAAAAATTATGTTTCACATCGTAGGCTAGAAGCCACATAACGTGGCATTGACATGGGGCTACATATTATAACCATATGAAACAATAATAATTTGATGTTTCTTCTTTATTTATAGGCTAGATGTAGGCATTTTTATTATTTTTAACCCCATATTATATCAATGATATATTTCGCAGTTTTTACTTCGTTCTTCCTGCTTCTCTCCACCCCAGAATGTTTGTCCAATGAATGAATAACCTCAGATCACGTGTGGTTTTGCTTCGTAATGCTGGTTCACTTGCAAAAAGGGCAATATGAAAGTGGACCACACCAACAAAAAAAAATCCAAATTCTATTTGGTCTGGACCAAAGCAAGTGAACTAGCGGACTTTCCATGTGTGAATACACCCTCAGGTAGGCCTTTCACACCGCCGCAAAATCGGTGCTAGTTCTGGGCTAGTTCGGAGTTAGAGCCAGTGTTTTGGTTTCACACCGCCAGAAAGCCTGCTCCGGGCCGTAAAAACCGGTTCAACTCATACCCCAGGATTGAGCAGGGTTTGAAGTGAACCGCTTGCGCCAGCGGCCGGGGGAGGGATTATCCTGACCAACCAGACCAACTAAAACCTTATGCCCGCCATGTTTAAAAACACCGCTACTACGAGACGTAAACATAACATAATTACCGAACGTAGCGATCAAATTGACCGGCGAGAATACGCTGTATGGGTCATGTTTGGTTAAGAAAGCAAAGCGAGAGCTAACACGTGTAAAAATAAGACGTATTCGCCGCTGTTGTTGTGCTTAAAGCTAGCGGTAGCTTTAGCGTTAGCCACAAGAGCAGCGGCGTCGGGCAACGTACACACACGTTTACAGTGACGTCATGACATTGCTCTCTTGCCGGCTCCATGGCTGTCTCCGGTCGATGTGAAACCAACCGGTTCATAACTGGGATAAGGCTGTAACCAGTTTTGAACTGACCCCAACACCAGCCTGGAACTGACTCTTGGTTCATTTTGGTGTGAAAGGCCTAAGGGTGTATTCACACATGCCGTGTTTAGTTCGGTTGAAACGAACTCAGGTGCACTTCTGCCTTCGGTGCGCATCTTTCAGGCAGGTGTGAATACAGCAATCGCACTCGGGGGCGGACCAAACAAGCGGACCGAGACCCAGCTGAAGAGGTGGTCTCGATGCGCTTCAAAACGAACTCTGCTGCAGTTCGTTTGTGGTGTGAATTTGGCCGGACTCGATCCGACCCAATTGCAGGAAGCACTGTGCCTTTTATTTATTTTATTTTCTTTTTTTTCTTTAATCGCCATCAGCTTCACATTATGGGAAAGTGTTGTTGTCGCCGTTGTTAGGAAGATTAGTTGTGGTTTGACCGGGAGCCCCGAGCGAAAATATTACAGTTGATAATGACGCGTACACATGTTTATATGTTCAGCGATCAGATGGAGAGGGGAGCGTCTACCGCACAGTGCCAACAGGTTCACCCTGCGCTTTGCATGAAGTGTGTGTTTTTATTTTTCTTCCCAACGTGACCGTCAATACTGTTCCTGTGTCAGTTTGGTGCTGAACTGCGCCGAACTGACACCCAGCTGATACACTGCTTAATCAGCTGAGTGTCAGCTTGAGCCTATTCTTCTCTCGAGCCGCGCGTCCAACAGCAACAATACAGTAGGCTATACATTATGTTTCACATCGTAGGCTACAAGCCACATAACGTGGCATTGACTTAGGGCTACATATTATAACCATATGAAACAACAATAATTAAATTTTCTTCTTCTTTATTTATAGGCTAGATGTAGGCCTTTTTTTATTATTTTTAACCCCGTATTATATCAATGATATATTTCGCAGTTTTTACTTCGTTCTTCCTGCTTCTCTCCACCCCAGAATGTCTGTCTAATGAATGAATGACCTCAGATCACGTGTGGTTTTGCTTCGTAATGCTGGTTCAATTGCAAAAGAGGCAATATGAAAGTGGACCACACCAAACAAAAAAAATCTAAACTGTATTTGGTCTGGACCAAAGCAAGTGAACTAACGGACTTTCCATGTGTGAATACACCCTTACTGTCTCACAAAGAAGCTGAGCTCATCTGATTTGTAGTGCTAAGGCTCACACTGATTGGTATTCAATTATCTTTATTTTTTTTATTTTTAATGTGTTTTGATGTGTTTTCCCAATGATTGCAGGAGATTTCCTTTTTGAACAATGTGTCTTATGCAAAACACTGTGTAGTGTTTTGCAAGAAGTGTTTTAGAGAATTTCAAACAGTGCAAAGCATATTTTGTGTTTGTAGGGTTGGTGCTTGTGTTTAGGGCATGGTCACAGAAGTTAGAGGTTGTGATGCTTTGGGCCTAGCAACCACTATTACTGTGTAAGCATTAGGCAAAAACTAATAACGTGCATAAATTATAATTTATAGAGATCGGGAAACTCCATGCACTCAGTAGTGTAGTGGAGGGTATACGCAGGTATACGGTGTATAACCACTTATTTTTCAGGCGACATTGCGTATATCCACTTCTAACGGCCGCCTCCATTCGTTTCCACTGTTGTCAATGTGTTAGTGCAGGGGTGGCCACTGTTTTTCAGCTTGTGAGCTACTTTTAAATTGACCAAGTCAAAGTGAGCTACCACCTACTATTAGGGGTCAAAAGTCACGGTTCGGTACGTACCTCGGTTTTTAAGTCACGGTTCTGTTCTGTACGGTACGGTTCTCAGTTAAGAGGAACATGCAGAATTGCAGCCTAAAGGTATTTTCCAGTATAGAAAAGAAAAAACTGCTGCATACAACCAAAGTCTCCAATAAATAAAATACTTCTTACATAAAAGTGAAAGTCCTTCTTCACGGCAACACTTTCCTTGCACATAAAACAGATACATTCCCCCTCTTGTTAAATACCATTGATACACCCAGTGTTTTCTGCTATTGCGTCCAATGTCCAGCTGGGTGAAAATAGTAGCCAGCCGAGATCCTGCCCCTCCAAGGGGGGTCCGGGGGTATGCCCCCCCGGGAGATTTTTTTAAGTTTTTAAAGTGAAATGCATGAATCTGGTGCACTTTGATAGAGAAATTAAGAATTTTGCATGAAAAAAAAAAATGGAGACACTGTGTCAGATGAATTAGAAGCTATTGGAGAAAGACACATGGATTTTCCATAATAATATTAATTTAAAATAAAATACTATGCAGGGTCCTCTGGGATGGGCTTGTTGCTCTTTTTCTTTTATGGGACATATTTCTCTGTAATATAATGAGTGCATTTCAATTATTTAAAAATTAAAAGGGCCATATTACATTATATTTTTAAAATGTGCCACGGGCCAATAAAAAGCGGGCCCGCGGGCCGTAGTTTGGACACCCCTGCACTAGAATATGTGGTGGTCTGTTTGTCTGAACAGTCTAACTCTCTCTGGCTGTATTTTACATAGTAGAATTTGTCACAGTGCAGAAGCCTCTCCACTTCCTTGACTTGGATTAGCTTTGGTTAGCTCACTGGCTAACAAACTGATATGTACTGTATGTCAAATTAGAAAGTGGTGTCCTCTCTCCCTCCACCGAACTTCGGCGCATGCTCGCACGGCTCGTTCACTGTTTCATAGTAAAAAAAAAAAAAAAAAAATAAATCATTTTCTTTTTTTTTTAAGAATGCCACGCGATCAACCCACACTACCCTCGATCGCGGTCGACCTAGTGGCCACCCCTGTGTTAGTGTGTGAGTCAGGACAGTGAACGCCCCCTAATGGCTGTGCCATTCTGCCAGCTACGCTCTCTCGACCAATTAGATTGCTCAAAACCATTTTTGATAGTAACCGGCGGTTTTTTCTCCCGTCGGATAAATGCTGGTCCAAGCGCTTCCCGAGCGCTTCCGAGCACATTTTGTTTCCTATGACGCGAAGGCATGATAAAATAAGATATGAAGCGAACTAGCCAGACAAAAATCTGCTTTGTGAATAAAAAAGCATGCGTTGCTACATCGCCGTTGCTGTTAGCAAGCAGCCCAGCACCGGCACCTGCTCCGCCTCCCAGTCCCAGCCCAGTCGGAGTCGGAGAGGATGTCGATGCAGAAAGTGATGCCGCTGCTCCTTCGACTACAACTTTATATAAAGACGTCAACCACGGTGAGCACTTTAATAGCAGCAGGGACCTTGTAAATTATGTTAATAACATATATTAAAACAATGAAAACTTAAAATGTTAAGTGTAGCCTACCTGGCCCAAGAAAATGCATCCCTCACCACAAGACAGCCTGTTTTCAATATAATAGTCATCCCTCAATTGCTCTATTGTTTTGGCATCTAACATTAGCCTACCTGTACGTTCCAATTCATTTCGTGAGTCTGTCTGAAAATATGTCACTGAACAGAATTCAGGAGGCTAATTGTAATTAAATAGTTACATTTATAGCCTGTATTTCATTCACTGGCCAGACCTGTGGACAGCCATGTTACCTGGTTACGATATAAAAACAAAAAATTGGGTAAGTTTAGGTTGTTGGTTTGGCAGCTTCTATAACAGTTGACAGGTGAAAATATTTGTTTATTACAGTGTGTGTGTGTGTGTGTGTGTGTGTGTGTGTGTGTGTGTGTGTGTGCGTGCGTGTGTGTGTGTGTTCACTACACATACAAATGTGAATACTATTGTTATGTGAATCTTATTGTTTAGCATGCTTCAATTTGGATTTGTTGTTATAGTCTATATTGTTTTGAACATGTTGTTGGATTCTTTGAATGATGTTATTTATGATGATTTATCTGTTAACAGGTACTATGCCTGATGTTTATAAATAGTATTCAGCTATAGAAACCAAATAATTTATTTCATTTTCAGTTTTAGGACTGTGCATTTTTGATGTGTGGAAGAGGATGTGTTTTTTTATTTAAGGTGAAATATGAACAAAGCTGCATTGCCACAGTATGATAAATAATATTTCCTGTTATCCCTCTCTGCTGTTGTCATATCAGTACTTAACCTCTTAAGTATTTTTTTTACATGATGTTTAAAAATCAGTTTGCTGCAGTACACCCAGAGCAATCTTTCCTAAAGTTGGTTTGTGAATGCTTTTTATTTTATTTTTTTTAAATCAGTTTGTTCAAAATAAACTAATCTCTGACTGAAACACCATTTTTGCCTCATCTTGAATATATCTTATATTCATGCATTAATTTAGGCCTGTGTTGGACCACTACTCGCAAGGGGCTGTGAGGCAGTGTAATTATGGGAAATGTAGGACCGGCAAAAGCGGCTGTGCACGCAATACAATTTAGAGTATACCCACTTCTCCAGGCACCACTACACCACTGCATGCACTTACTCACAAGGGCGATGCAAACAAACTCAGGGAGAGCATGTTTCAACCGTGGATTGATAGGTGGTTACTGCGGCAACGCGCACGCTCACACAACAGAGAGAGAAAGAAAAAGAAACTTCGCTAAACAGGCGCTCCGGCAGACTGACGTGACGGCGCTAACTGACAGTTATAATGTCATCCACACTGAATAAAACACATCTTAAAACACAATGGGCCAGTTTCACAGACATGGATTAAGCCTGGTCCTGGACTAAATGGAATTTTGAATGGAGATTGTCCATTGAAAGTACAATTTAGTCCAGAACTAGGCTTAATCCATGTCTGCGAAACCGGCCCTATAAGAAATAACAATCGCTTATCTTGTTGTTAACCCACTCGGTCTCCTCACTAGCAGTTTGTGTAGTATGGAGCCAGGGGTGCTTTCAGATTACACAGTTTATTCAATCAATTCATAGTAACGCACCGCATTTAACGTTCAATAACGATAACGGCGTTGTAACGACGGAAAAAGTAATTAGTTAGATTACGCCGTTACTGAAAAAAGAACGGCGTTACCTAACGCCGTTATTTTAAACGGCGTTATTCCCAACACTGCTCTGAACAAAATCAAATACAACATAGGCTATTATAATTCAAAAGGTTTTAATAAGATTCAAATGAAAGATAGAACCAGTTAGATTAGAACACAGTCTGGGGGTCAGAACACAGGACCCTTAGAGCCAGCTAGTGTCTGGGGGTCAAAGCATAGGAAAATCAGAACCAGCGAGAACAGCCTGGGACTCAGAACACAGGAGAAGACCCAACTGGATTATAACATCAGCCTGTCATACTCTACAACTAGGCCTACTAAACATTCCAGCCCTAAAGGTTACAGGGAAAGATGAGAAGGTGCTCTTTCCGTGTGGTTGCCCCAGGTCGTCTTCCTGGTGTATTTCCTTGGCATGATGGCTTTTCTACAATGTGTATGACATGTAATATTACATTAAAATATGTATAAGACTAAACTTAACTTGTGCCTCATGGTGGGGGAAAGTGAGACAGTGGCTCACTTTCCTCCACAGCATTTGGCTCACTTTCCCCCACCACCACAATTTGAGAAAAAACTACCTCTCTTAGCATTTCAGGCTAATCTTCAGTTATCAGCATCACATGGTTTCATGTTGGTAGTTCATCAACACGTATGATAGAAGTTTTTCTACGTGAATACATTTGCTTTGGCACAACAGTTGATTAAGTTGACAGCAAGAAAATTGACTTTTACATGCAAAATACCTATTGTGGTGAAAAAACATGCTTACCACAGCACCATGAGGTCCTCTCTTTCAGGGCCAAGGGGAAATGAGAGGGGCTTGAAAACTATATCTCACATGACCAAAAATGTTTTCCGTTGCCTAGATACAGGGGGTGGCTCACATTACCCGATGCCTCAGATTCCCCCGTTCTCCCCTACTACATATAAAATTATAACACAATATTTTAGTTTATTGCAGAAACTAAAATATGCCAATGTTTTCTTCACAGGTAATATAAACCAAACATGTTATTTTTAAATGTAGGAAAACCATTGAAAACTATGACCAAATATTTGACTCAAAGGTGAGCTACAATCCACCTTACTGAAAGGTAAGCTTTGGGCCTTCTCAGCAGTCAGGATCAGGGGTGTTGCTAGACATGGGACATGTGCCTTCAAAACATTTCTGAATGTACTTTGTGTGTATGAAATATGTAGATATCAGAGTGAATTAAAGGTGTAGATATTTTTTTTTTTACTGGTGCACAGCAGATCAACACAGGGCATGTGCCCCAGTAGAAGAGGTCAAGTCAATCAGGATGAAATACAAAGGGGACAGGGCTTGTCAATGGGGGTTCAATTAGAGAAGCAAAATAAACATTTCTTCATATCCATTTATGGCCCAAAAATGTTTGTAGTTTGAGCATTAACCAGGCCAAACAGTTAATCACTTGAATCACTTGTAAACATGAATATATTTGAAATTCTGTAAAATGTAGTTACACTATTCCCCAACACTGAATCTTTGGATAATTAATACATAGACAAGTTTCCCCTGTCGACCACCAGATGGCGGTAGTGACGCGTAAATGTCAGGAAGTGCGACACTAAAAGAAGAGGTAAACAACAGTAAACAGGGACAGGAAGTGTGTGATTTTTTTGTTATGCACGTTGAACTCATGGACCTATAAAGAAAGTTGAACTATTATAATCTCGTTTTAATGTGACGCCTAAAGGTCTGGGTTTGGTCAAATAAACAGTTTTCTTTTGGTGCGACACTCGGGATTGATTTCACCCGGCAAACTCGGACAACCGCTTAGATTACAGGTTGTCACATACTAAATTGTATTGCTTTAAATCTGATTAGACCCAATTAAAGTGCTTTATTTAGGTGGTTACAAAATGGAGGAGGAAGCGCTAAGAAATCACTGCGGACGAATGATTCGTCATCTTGTGCGAAACAAGCAGCAGCAGCAGCTCCAGTGTGTGTCGGGGAGGAGAGCCGGAGGGAGGCAGCAGAGCAGCCCGTGTGAAAGACGAGTTGAACCCGGGGACGAGTCCAGAGATGATGGAACCTCCCTCCACATAACGGGTCAAGGTCCCTCGGTCCAGCCCGTCCCCCCTCAACTCATCTCAATGCTGAGGCTCCGTACCTTCAATGAGGAGATGAGACGGGTAAAAACACCCTCACTTTCCTCACGTGCTTGTAAAAAAAAAAAAAAAAAAAAAGAGAGAAAAGAATGGACGCTTTTTCTTCAAATCCTCCAAATCTTGACTTTGTATGTTTTGAGTTGTACAGGCTGCAGAGGCGGAGCTCCATGATCCTGCTGTCTGCGCTGCGTGTGAGCAGGAACGGGCTTCACTGGCCTTGAAACGTTTTATCAGGAGGAAGACACAACTGCAGTTTCAAACCCTGAGAAAGACTCAACACACACACAACAGCTATGGAGTAAGACGAGAGCCTTGAAGGTCCCATGCAAGCCATATGTCTCCAACTAATCTGCGTCTATTCAAATGAATCCGGATTGAAATTATTTCTTTATTTCTGTTCTAGAAAAGTGCACGGTAGGGCGGTTGGTGCCAAGTCTCCCAAAGCCCTGTCTGGATTTAGGAGGGACTACTTGGCAGATATATGAGGGTCACAGCAACCTGGGGTTGCCTTAGCAACAACAAAGGAACGTGGGGTTGCCCTGGCAACAGATGAAATGAAGGGTTACCCTGACCAAAAAAGAGGAACTCATTTAGCAGGCCCTCACTGTCCTTTTTCAGACGAGCTAGCTGCAGACATGCCGGGCACACTGTTATTAACAACCAAAGGGACGATATGGTGGACTCCAACCTATTCCTATTAGCTACCTCTTACATTCGACACAGGCTAATCCTCACCCATTTAGCCCAATCAAGCCTGATCTACACGCCGATGGTGGTCTCCTAGGTTACCAGGCTCAGTTAATAGCTGTGTTTATGTTCTCATGGCTAAAAAACAGAAACTAAATATCCAACCTTTGTTTGCATTTAAAAAAAGGGCATACTAACAAGGTTCATACAAAACATCCATTTATTTTCTTGTCACTATATTAAAGTCAAACACAATTCAGAGCAAAATGAGTCTGGCCTTTTTTTATCCAGTATGTTACTTGAACACTGTAAACATTACAACAACATTGTCTTTTATTTCACTTAGAAATTAAACCTAAGTGTTGTTTTTTATTGGCACAAAAAGTAAAGACAGCCACGAAGCATGCATGCATAACAAAAAGAACAGTACAAAAGCTAAGGCAAGAAATGATAGCAACATGGGCCAAATGATTTAGACATTTAACAAAGTTACGTTTTGCATTATTGCAGTTACATGGTTAGGGCTACTAGTCAAGCTACTATATTAATCAAACAATAGCATACAAACAAATACAGGGCACTGATCAAAACAAACAACAGAATGACATTACCAGATCCTCAATACATTTTTGACAGTTTATGAAAAGGTACTAAGACAAAGTGGTTTGTCCAGAAGCACAGATCTGTTCTTTCTGCCATGTATTGTGATGTACACGACTGACCTTAGATCAGTGTATTGGACCAGGTCCCTTTTTAGCCCTACTGAAGCCCAGGGTAGAGAGGCCCTACTCATCTGGCTTCCTCTTGGGTTTCTTTGGATTGCGGGAGCGGCTCTTGGCCTTACACAGTGGGCAGATGGGAGCATTACGATGGATCTGCTGATGGCAGGAGAGGCAGGCCTAGAGAGAGAGACAGGGGGGGGGGGGGGGTGATGACTTCATGTTATGTACTTCCTATGTTGTAGATATATGCAACTTGATGAGGTATCTTGGAGTCTAAGCTCCTTCATTCTGTAATGATGGTGGTGTCAAGGTTTTTCTATTTTCTCCATATATGGTACAACGAGGAGCCAATAACATTTAAGACATTCAAAGTTTCCATCGTCAAGAAAGACCAAACTACACATTGAACATAGCTGCTTTATTATGAGCTTCACCATCCACAGACTATTCAAACACTATTTTCACATCCTGGCTTGTATTATTTGAGGTCAGCAGGGTCAATACCTTCATAGGTGGGGGTTGCTGTCTAAAGGTGGCCGTCTGCCGGGCATCTTGCTTCCTGGAGACTTGAAGCTGCTGTGCTGCTGCTGCAGCTGCAGCAAGGGATTCTGGGATAGCAGGCTCATGTGGCTCCTTCTGCCACTCTGCCTTCTGCTTCTCAAAGTAACTGTTCAGAGCAAAGAAAGACCTGGTTAGCTGTCATTCTTATTTAAGGCTTGTGAATCATATCATGGTTGAGATTAGTTGTGTGTTATGAGATGTGGAGAGGCAAAACCAAACGCAAAGGAATCTTTTTTATATATCTCACGCATCTTCTTTCAGTGTAAAACTCTGAGCAGAAGCTGAGCAGTCATTGTGAGAGTGTTTGAGGGTTGCGTGTGAGTGTGAGTGTGGGCAGGGCAGGGGAGGGTTGGGAAAGATATTTGGCCTTGGACTTTATGTCTGACTGGCCCATTTTCAAAAGTAAAAAAGTGATATCTCATTTCTTTACGCTCTCCGGTTTCTCTCAAAATAGGGTTGCAAGAGAGTAGAACAGTCACAGGACATTCAGAATGGGTTGTCTTTCCTATAACCATGATCCAGCCAAGCAAGGAGTGCCACATATTCTAACATTAATATTACGGATAGATCAAATTACCCTAGAATTACTTGGTGGAAGCAAAATGTGCATGTAATAGAACATTATAATAAATGTGTCACTGGGATGTCTTCTAAGGAAAACTCAGTGAAGAACAACAGTGATAAGCCTCAACGTTCTAGCTCATAAACTGAGGGAACATCAAGAAGGAAAAGTGAAGTGACACCATCTGGCCACAACTAATCATCTCAGCTTTCACACAGTACACAGCCCTACTGAGAGCCAGCCAACAATGCTGCCAGTGTGCACAGCAGCAGGGAAGCAGCACACTCCCTCGTAACTAAAAGTTCTTTATTGGTAATTATTACATTTCAATTTTCAGGGCATAAAATATCCAAAATCAACCAAGTTATAAAAGTTACAACTCATATTGAACTTGTCCTCTTGAGTAAGAAAATAAATCCTAAAGTGATAAGTCCACAGTGTTGCATCTTGACAGGTGTATCTGTGAATCAAGGAGCACTAAACAATTGGAAAAAGTGTGTAAAATGGTAGAGAAGATTTCACGGATAAAAAAAAAATCCTTTTACCACAACCGTCCCAATTTACACTTAAAAGGGTGAACATTTGGCTTGTCCCGAATAAACAGCCCCTAGTCACCCATAACAATCCAGGCCATTGGCTTAGTGTTCTGTATTTAGAGCAGTTTCCTATGCAGTGAATTGCACCACGGCCAGAACTAAAAGCTAACACACCCTGAGGCTCTGCTAGTCCAGTTCAGTGGATGAGGCTACCTGTCACAACCCCCTGTATGAGCCTGCAACGTCTTTGCTCACTAGCATCCGTGACAGATTCTGATGCCAAAGAATCTGGACAAAAGGATAGGAAATTGAGTTGGACAGATTTTCCAAATATACATTTCAACAAAGAGAATGAAGACCTATTAAATACTTTGAATGTCCTCCACATTTACGCCAAGACATGTTAAAGTAGCTACGAGCAATTTAAATATATCTGAAACAGTCTAATTTTTCCTCAGATGATCCTATTTGCATGCAAACGAGACCATCAGTTTTCTTAATGCCTTTGTCCGGGTATGCTCACCCAGGAACAACAACTGGTGTGGTAAAAGCACTGTCGCTTTTGTCCAAAGGGGGCGCAAAAATTAACACAAACTGAAAGTTCCTCGTAGAGACGTTAAGAAAGGTGAAATGAAAGCTACACAGCCTCTCACATAGTGAGTCTATTTAAAGTAAGAATATATGTATTTTTCCCAAAAGCTCAATGCAGTTTCTATGCGTCTATGAGTACATTTTAAGGTCGTCCACCTTTCCCCTCTCAGTCCTATAGTACTGTATATGATAGCTATTGTAGTACTCTGCTTATTGGCCAAGGTTTACATATATCAATCTAACACCATGGTGAACTGACATTGGCCTCTGACATGTGAGAAATGTGATCAAAACATGGGATCCAACTAAAAATATTCCCCAACTCAACATTAATCAACATGTTATTTTGTAATAACTCATTGCTTAAAGCAGGATTGTTGGACCGATGTGTATCAATTTGCAGCACTATCAATATTTACAAAGAAGTTAATCATAAGATTATTACACTTCAACAAGAAAACGAATGGAAAACTACTATTATGAATGTAGTATCTCTACTTATAAAGCATAATCTAAAATCTTCATATAAGATGGTGAACATATCTAGCTCTACTGTATTTTCAGGTATTGAGAAACAAACATATTTAACTTTGAAAGATAACAGTTTCTGAGATCTTATTTAGTATTTTTTTTCTTTAGTCTCTGTGGACATCAACCAAGTGAAAACTTCAAACAGATGACTCTCTCTCCTGTGCATATGAATGGTTTTTGCTGGTTGCTTGTGTGAAAACCTTGCTGTGTGATTTCATATAGTTCTATGCCAATGGTAAAGGTTGTGAATAACAATAAGACATTAATAACAATGTTCCAGTTTGGTTTGTGTTGTGGCTGGATGGCTCTGGCACAAGGTCATAAATGAATCCTTGTTGGGGCTGTTGCAGCCTGATAGGTTGTAGTTCAGGACTTGATACAGTAGACCATATGTTATTATCTCTATTAATAGACTGAAGCAAGAGGGCAGTATTTAGATGACTGCAGTAGACAACATCTTTTTGACATAGGGGAGAACGGGGGAATCTGAGGCATCGGGTAATGTGAGGCACCCCCTGTATCTAGGCAACGGAAAACATTTTTGGACATGTGAGATATATGTTTTCAAGCCCCTCTCATTTCCCCATGGCCCTGATATGAAAGAGAGGACCTCATGGTGCTTTGGTAAGCATGTTTTTTTTTTCACCAAAATAGGTATTTTGCATGTAAAAGTAAATTTTATTGCTGTCAACTTAATCAACTGTTGTGCCAAAGCAAACGTTGAAAAACTTCTATCATACGTGTTGATGAACTACCAACATATAAAAACCATGTGATGATATTAGCTAAAGATAAGCCTGAAATGCTAAGAGAGGTAGTTTTTTTCTCAAATTGTGGTGGTGGGGGAAAGTGAGCCAAATGCTGTGGGGGAAAGTGAGCCACTGTCTCACTTTCCCCCACCATGAGGCACAAGTTAAGTTTAGTCTTAAACATATTTTTAGGGATGCACCGATCCACTATTTTTAGTTCCGATCCGATTCCGATATCTGGGTTTTGGATATCGGCCGATACCGATACTGTCCGATACGATATCATAATTATTATACAATTCTTTGTTTGTGTGACTTTATGTGTAAGGCTAGGAAGGCTTAAGCAATTCTTATTTAAAAGAGCAAGAAATACACGAATGCATTCGGGCCGGGACGAATAATTCAAATATCCAAAAACTTGTTTAAGTTTGTATTCGAAGCTCAATTCAGTATTCCAAATATATATTTTTCTATATATATATATTTTATTTTGTTTTTTTTGCACAAGTAGCTTAAACTGCAATATATGTTGTCAGCAAATATTACTACTCAGATATACACGTTATATATACAACAATTGTTAAAATATAAATGTAATGCTCATTTAAAATAAATTATCAAATTATTTGAACTTTGACCTAGTTGGCCACCGTCCTTTCAAAGAGCAATCGGTGATACACAAGCTGTTGGCTACGTGACATTGTCAAAGCGAGGCAAAGTAAAAGCGGCACCAAGCGCAGTAGGAATACAGAGAGGGAGGAAGAATATCAGCATATGTGTTTCCCTTAACTTTATACCACAACATTAGCGTGATCTCGGAAGGGAAAGCAGTGCTCGGCGAAATGCTAACGTTAGCTTAGCTTAGCTGTTTGTTTAAATTCCCTATGCAGCGCTGCTATTGCCAATCAACAGTGACTGCCTTGCATCATAGGAATACGCGGTCAATAATGGATATGATATGGACACAAAAGACTATCAATATTGGATCTTTTGTATGGATTTATAAATCACCGAAAATGCATGTTTCAGGATGGATTGATAAACTCCTTTAAGCTACGATGGCACAGCTGATTTGGAACGGAACAACAGCTCTGTTCGCTTCCACGGGAAAAAATAAGAAACTCAGACTTTGGTGTGTTTTTTTAGAACGAGTATTCAAATCATATCTCCCTCCACCGAACGTCGGCATCTGCTAGCGCGGGGCTTTCGCTCTTTCATAGTTTATAAAAAAATTAATTAAATTTTTTTTTTTAAATTTAATCAATTTTTTTTTTTTTTTTATCGGATTTTATATCGGAGCTGTCAGTCCGATATCCGATCCGTAGATTTCGCCCATATCAGAGCCGATACCGATACTGGATCGGATCGGCCCCATCCCTACATATTTTAATGTAATAATATTACATAACATATGTTTTATTTTAATGTCATACACATTGTAGAAAAGCCATCATGCCAAGGGAATACACCAGGAAGACGACCTGGGGCAACCACACGAAAAGAGCACCTTCTCATCTTTCCCTGTAACCTTCAGGGCTGGAATGTACAGTAGGCCTAGTTGTAAAGTATGACAGGCTGATGTTATAATCTAGTTGGGTCTTCAGACACAAGCTGGCTCCAAGGGTCCTGTGTTCTGACCCCCAGACTGTGTTCTGATCTAACTGGTTCTATCTTTCATTTGAATCTTATTAAAACCTTTTGAATTATAATATGTTGTATTTGATTTTGTTCAGAGTTACTTTCAAGTGTTTAGAAAATTTGCTTTGCTTAATTGACCAAACCCCATCATTATTTTACTAGTCCGACATTAGTTCTGGAATGTGTGGCTAGCTTTCAGGATTCTAACTGTTACAAGATCTGTTGTTATGGTAGTTTCAGAGTGGAAAAAGTAAGTTGATCAGTTTACCCCCTTGATTTTTCTGGTCCGTCTCAGTTTACCCCACAGCTGGGGTAAAGTGAGCCACATGACAATTTTTTTTAAAACAATCATATTTTCACTGCCCTTTGTCTTGAAAAAAATCTGCTAATGCCCATTTCTAGGAAACATCCTGAATTAATGGGAAATGTGTAAATTTGAGTGATCATTTTAGCTCGCTTAGAGGGGAGCAAATGTAAAAAGTGGCTCAGATTACCCCGTTCTCCCCTACATGTGAATGGGTTTATTTTTTCAAAGTCATTGATTTCATCTGTTGTACTACCATGCCCCACTTGTGTACTCTTATTCTCTGTAGTAGACACTACCATTAACTGTACTTGTGGCCTTAAAATAAACACAAATAATCAATTCATTATGTACCTGTAAGCCTGATTTTGCTCTGCACAGTTAACAATGTATATTTGTAGATAGTGTTTTTTAATACTTTTACATAGTATATCATGCAGTCACATGTAGTGCTATGTTGATGCACAATGAAATGCCGTCTGTAGTTGCAGTCAATCAACAACACTATTCAGTTTTTTACAAATTCTGTGAGCTGATTATTTTTCAAAGCCTTCTTGGCACTAGAAGGTGGATTCTGTTTTCTTTCTTATAGAGTAGAACTGGGTAATCTGAGACACTTTTTACGTTTGCTCCCCTGTAAGCGAGCTAAAATTATTCATCACTCAAATTTACACTTTTCCCATTAATTCAGGATGTTTCCTAGAAATGGGCATTAGCAGAATTTATTCAAGACAAAGGGTAGTGAAAATATGACTGTTTTAAAAAAAGTTGTCATGTGTCTCACTTTACCCCACCAGTGGGGTAAACTGAGACAGACCAGAAAAATCAAGGGGGTAAACTGAACCACTTGCTTTTTCCACAAATTGTAACAGTTAGAATCCTGACAGCTAATAAACCAAATATTCCAAAACTAATGTCGGACTAGTAACAGAATCATGGGGTTTGGTCAATTAAGCAAAACATTTTTCTAAACACTTGAAAGTAACTCTGATCAAATACAACATATAATTCATATTCAATAATTAACATTCAAATGACAGATGGAACCAGTTAGATTAAGGGCCCCCTCACACTAGGGCTGTTTGCCTGTTCCGTGCTGCAGGAAGATTCAGCACGATTCCACCCCCTCCCCACTCCCCCCGCTGGCCCGTGGTCTGGGCACAATTGCACCTTGCCTACGTCACCGTGCGCGTTTAGGATTCGGAGCGTAGTCTACTTGTAGGCTATACGACTGTTTGTGAATACTTGCATCCGGCCAAATTTGCATCAAATATTCCACTTCCAAATTAGAGCAACGAGAATCCTTAATCTATTGTTTTTATTTTTTTAAATGTAGCCTTGACGTAATAGGTCGCGATGGACAGTCTCATATTTGTGCAGCAAGCCGTTTATTATTAATATAACGGCCCGTCATCAGACCATACGTACCGGATGGTTTTATACACATCGATCGCTCCATCAAGTAATCCAAGTCAGAACTTTTTTATGGGCAGAGATCGTTTTTTTAAGTGTCTTTATAAAGTTTCTTGTTAAACCTTAGTGTAGGCTACTGTTTCCTTATCACCGGGCCGCAGAGTCCTGTTGTGTGTTGTTTTGTGTTCATCTCCACCGCCATGCGTAAAGACAGTTATGACAGCTGACGGGAGGAAAAAGAAAAAAATCATCTGAAGAACGTGAGTAAACACGAAAACCTTTTTGCTTTGCTTTCTGCGCTCACCTATTTAGCTCTCTCCCTCTTTTATTAGCCCACACCTAGGCCTACACACATGTTAATTCTCACACATTTTATGTAGCTACAGTCCAAGTGATGGGCAATTCTGGTGCTGACTAGAAAGGCAGCGGACGTTAATGGACAATGCATCCTTAATAAATTCACGTCAGGAACGCCGCCTGTGCGCTTGCTTGTGCGCTTGCTTGTGCGCTTGCTTGTGCGCTTGCTTGTGCGCGTGTCATCTCATTAGCATCTGTACTTTGGCCACGGCACACCTCTCCCAAGTGTGCCGTGACCAAGGGGCTGTTCCGTGCTGGAATACGGATGGCGTGGTCACACTAGCCAAACGTTCTAGACTTTAGTATGCAAATGAGCTCGGGCACGGGGCCGCGGCCCTAGTGTGAGTGGCCCCTTAAACAGTCTGGAGGTTAGAACACAGGACCCTTAGAGCCAGCTATTGTCTGGTGGTCAGCGCAAAGGACAATCAGAACCAGAACAGTCTGGGACTCAGAACAGGACTACACCCAGCTGTCATTTCCCATCTTTTGAGTCTTTTTTCTGCATTTGTTTTATTGGGATCATCGTTGAATTAAGACATATTTCTTAGGGTCTATTGATGTTAAAGGTCACTACACACGTGCCAAACCATGCCCTTGCTGACACCCCTTCAATCAACAACCCCTACCTCCAGCCCACATTGTCTTTTGTCTGTTAAAACTAGTCTCCTTGCTACCTCAAATATAATGGATTCATTAAAAGAGGGCACATACACTGTCTCACTTTACCCCACTGCCACAATTTGAGAAAAAACTACCTCTCTCAGCAATTCAGGCTAATGTTCAGTTATCACATGGTTTAATATGTTGGTAGTTCAACATGTGTGATAGAAGTTTTTCTACCTGAATCAATTTGATTAGGCACAACAATCGATTAAGTTGACAGCAAGAAAATTTACTTTTACAAGCAAAAAAGACATCTTTGTGAAAAAAACATGCTTACAGCATCACCATGAGGTCCTCTCTTTCATGGCCAAGGTGAAATGAGAGGGGCCTCAAAACATATATCTCACATGACCAAAAATATGTTCCATGTCCTAGATACAGGGGGTGTCTCACATTACCCGATGCCTCACATTCCCCCGTCCTCCCCTACTGTATGTCTGACAATCTGTAAGGTTGCATCCATAGATAGTAAATAATATGGATGTAGCATCCGGGCTGATCTCAGTTATTCACACGGCATCCAATAATCCTGGTTTGTGCGCGTCGCCATTTTGTGAGATTTTTACTCCGCCTCACGTCGGGGGGAGGGAGATAGCTGACGTATACCTCCGAGGCAAAGTGAGGGACAACGGGCGGAGAGCTGTCACTCAAGAGATCGCGCCAATGCATTTTAACTTCCAAAAGAATAAAAACTAGCGTGGTCCAAAACAATTCACCCCCCTCAGTGTTGTCATGGAGATATGACCTAAACATACAGACTATAATGTTTTATTAATCCAGGCCTGAAATAGGTTTAATAATGCTGTGAAAACAGCATGTTTAACATTGGAGTCAATGAGAAATGGCTGTCTTCTGCATCCAGCCCCCAGTGGCACTTCCGGGTTACTACAGTTGTGGTCACTTCCTTATTGGATGCTGGTAAAAATCGCTGAGGTTGGGGCTTGGTTGCATCATAATGGGTATATCATACAGATGTTGAAAGTGATCTTTACCTATAGTCAAAAATACTTTCTGATCTACATCATCAATAATGCCCTATAGAAAACACTATGTTAATGAGAAAGATTATTGCAGGGGTTTCCCTTAGCGCCCGTCGACTGTCCTGTGTTTGCACTGCACACACACACACACACACTAACTTACTGGGAGTAAGTGTAATAAAACCTCCACAAGCAAAAAGCCAACACTTTATCACTATCACAGCACGCTAGCTCAGCAGCTAACAGTCAATTGCTGCAAACAAGCTAAAAAAGAAAGCTGACTGTATGTTGTGTAAAAGTTTAGATTAGTTTGCCACAAAGCTAAAATCTTGCAAACTGGTATACTGCTGGTGACGGGCCTGACTCTACACATTATGAGGTCTGGTTAGAGACACATCAGGTGGAATGAAGCCGTGCACTCAGAATTAAGGACTTTCCATTGTGTCCTGAATAAAGTCATACATATTATTATTAATAATTACCCATGCACGGTGTAGCTACAGCTTTGGGTATATTTTGCTGGACATTGTAAATGCACTAGTGGAAAACACTGTTAATAAGACCTAAAGATGCAATAAAACCTCCATTCAATGTGCCTTTTATGCATTTCTTGGTCTTTGTGTGTGTGTGTGTGTGTATACTGACTCCAGGGAGAGCTTCTCCTCCTCTTCGTTGAGGTTGGGCAGCCTGTGCAGACCTAAGGTCATCCTGAGGGCATCCACATGCTCCTTCAGAGGCTTGTACTCATCGTGCAGGCGGCGAGTGGTTTCTAGAAGCTTGTTCAGGTCATTCTCTGACTGCTTGATGGTGCTCTCCATCTGAGGGGACAAGGGTTGAAGATTTCACAAATATTCACAGAAGGAGATCAAACTTCAGGATTTAGTGACTGTATGTAAAGCCATTGTAGAGGGTTTGAATTCAGAGTCTATTGGAAATTGCAAATGTTTGAATCAATAGTTTGTTTGTTTTTTAACTATGAAAGAGCGAACGAGCCTGCGCGAGTTAGACATACAGTACATATCAGTTTGTTAGCCAGTGAGCTAACCAAAGCTAACCCAAGTCAAGGAAGTGGAGAGGCTTCTGCATTGTAACAAATTCTACTATGTAAAATACAGCCAGAGAGAGGAAGACTGTTCAGACAAACAGACCACCACATAGTGGGGCAGAACTGATCATTGAGAAGGATTATTTTTGTGTGACTCTATAATTGATATTTCCATTAAAATAGTGCATAGTCAGCCTTTAATATAAACCTATATGCATTTGTGTATATATCTTGCTCTTTTAAATTAGAATTGCTTAAGCATTCCTTACCATACACATAACATCACAACCAACAAAAACATTTATAATAATTACAATATCGTATCGGACAGTATCGGTATCGGCCGATATCCAAAGCCCAGATATCGGAATTGGATCGGAACTAAAAATAGTGAAGCGGTGCATCCCTAGTTATAATATAATGATTAGCTTTTAGTCAGTTTATCACACACAATGAAAAGGCACTTAACTATTATATCTTTATTATGTGCAGTTACTTAAACATTGCTATCACCTAAATCAGGGTTGTCAAAAACTGCCGAGGTGACTACACATGGCGGTTTAACGCTGAAATGATACTGTCGGCCAATCAACAGACTGCAGTGTGTAGCTCCACCCTTTCTGGGAGCCTTTGGGACGGCTTGGTAACCCAACAAAAGAGTCTAAAATAGGTGCAGCTCAGCTCGCTTATTTTGGGACCCTACCAAACTTTAAACCGTGGAAACGCTAATGAAAGAAGGCAGAGCCGAACCGTGCCGCACCACTCAGTGGAAACAAGGCTTTATAGTACTCACTGACCACATTGATATCAGCATGGATGAGCCGCAGCTCCTCAACGTGAGCCATTTTCTCTTGTAGGAGCAGATCCATCTCTTGTTTGTACTCTTTCAGATGTTTCTCCTCAGACTCCAGAGATTCAAACTCAACCTTCAGACGAGACTTAATCTTCTGCATCTGGATAGTCTTGTTCCTGCAGCCAGCAGGACAGACAACAGACAGAAGGCACCAGGTTATTCTTATTACCCTCATAAATGCAAGAGAATCAAAAATACAAGATGTAACACATGCACGCCGCACGCACACACACACACACACACACACACACACACACACACACACACACACACACACACACACACACACACACAGATATCACAAAAGAACAAGCTCTAAAAACCATTTACATTTGGCATTTGCAACTTCAAATTATGAATAACAGCATTGTCTTAAGATACATTTTCACCCCACTGGACAATAATTTGAATCAGAATACTTTTGTTATCCTAATAAATATATTAATTCTCTAAATATATTCTAATTGATTTAAGCAGAATAACCACAGTCGTAAAATCTTCTTATTAAGTGTATCTATTTATGTTTTCTCTCCATCACAGTCATTAAGCGAGCCTGTAAACACAGAGGGCAGGCAAACACCCCTGGTGTGTAGTGAGTTTATGACAGACAGATAACCTTGCTAGCTAAGCAGCTAGTTTAGCTACAGATACAAAAAGCATCGCACATCTGGCATTTTGTTGACACACATCTGGAAGCTGATGCCGAACTGTAACGGCAGCGTATTTATATCTCGTCTTATTTAGCCTGTGGTGATTGATTGCCATAGCTTTCGGACACTAGCTGTAAGTAGAAGAGCTAAAACCTATTAAAGACAGGGGTTCGCAGCATACCAGCTAATATTAGCTAGCTCAGTAACAAAAGCGAAGCCATTGGGGTTATTATTGGCTAACGTTGTCAAAGATAACGTTTCTAAGTACGTGGCAAACACGTCCGGGCCTTACCGTATTTCCAGGATATTCTCTAATTTGCACATTATTTCTTGTTCGTCCGCCATGGTTTCAGCAGTCCCTGTGGTTCAGTTGGCCAGATCAGTACCCGCAGTAGTCCACGGTGGTCTCCTTGTTGATAAAAACCAAACACAATAGCCGGTGTGAGCGCGCCCGAGCACGCGCCCGCAAAGTGAAAGAGTTGCTACGCCACGAGCCCTGTCACACGGCCTGATGTAGGACTCTACCCCTGGCTCTGTTCTCTTTGAAGGACTGCCCTATACTGTGCCTTTTACTAAGTCTGTCAATTATGACTGTCAATGAAAAAAAGTTATATTGAAAACAAATGTTTTTTCTTCTTCCTCTCAAGCAGCCTCTTGACCCCAGTGGACAATGCTATAGGCCTATTAGGTTACACACATATTGAATGTAAAAATCTGATTACAACCTTAAACATTGAGAAAATAGCATATTGATAACTGTAAATGTATTGGTTTTCATGGGTATATTTCATAAAAGCCAAATAACAACTAGTAGTAACATTGTCTTCAAAATGAGCTGCACGTGGGTTCCTTAGCCTATGACCACAAGAGCCAGTGTAGTGTATTTCGTTATGACACATTCTAAGATTACTGATAATCAGGAGATTGTTTAATTACATACAGAATTAACTATAAGGGGAGCCAGGAGCAGCTTTTGTGGGTATATGTGTGTGCAGAGTGGATTGCGTGAAGTTGAGGAAGCCAGCAGGCTGATCTGTAGATCATTCAAATTGTACACAATAGAGGGCTCCGAGAAGGTCCTTGGTGGGGGCAATTTAGGACAGTCTGGCTTGGGTTTACATGTCTCGGGGAAAAGGTGAAGGTCTAATAGCTAATGTATTGGCTAAAGGGATTGTCCTAAAGTTACTGAATCTGACTTCTTAGCGCCCTACGGGATATCGCCTCCAGGGATTGATTAACACAGATGTCCTCTGGACAGCGTAGGTCAGAGCTAGTTAGGGTCAGGGCCGCCCATAAGGGGTAGAAAGTGGGAAAGCTTTCTAGGGCCCAGCCACCAAGGGGGTCCCAGAGAGATTTTTTATTTTTTTTTTGCAGATGACCCAACTTAGCCAACCTTTATTATGAACGCTATATTCACAAGAGAACTTTCTATAATAAAATAAAAAATGTTATGCATTGTTACTTGGGTAAAATTGATCACATTTTATATTGAAAAACTAAAAATATCATGGGTTGTTTTTTCCCCCTCAAAACCGTTGCATGCAGAAGGTCAACCAAACAAGCGTTAGCTATGTATTGATGATGAGCAAGCTAACCTAGCCAGCTCAGTGATGCCAGGACCTGGACATAAATCAGGGTACCAGAAAAGAAAGGAAAAAAGAGGGAACTTTCAAGGGCTTTAGACCCCCTGGAAAATTCCTTAATATCAGTATTTCTGCCAGCAGAAGTGGATTTTCAATTCAGAGATACTGTGATATTTCATCAAGTTTTGAGGTGTCTTTGTGAGGGTGTTCTGCAAATT
Organism: Hyperoplus lanceolatus; assembly: GCA_026929865.2. Lineage (NCBI taxonomy): Eukaryota > Metazoa > Chordata > Actinopteri > Uranoscopiformes > Ammodytidae > Hyperoplus > Hyperoplus lanceolatus. The sequence continues at coordinate 1,490,399 of CM049402.1, forward strand.
ATTCTGTATATTTTATCTATTATTTTCTAAGAAATTTAGAAAATTACATATTTAGCCTTTAAACGAAGGTGTCAGATGGTTGTTATACTGATGAGGAAAGCTTCTGGTAGCAGTGCTATCATGGTAAACCCCCTACAGCATTGGTGTGTCTAAAAGCTTACATTACAGGAAATGTTACAGTAAATGTGCCAAAAAGCAGGTGCAGAGATCTTGCAAGGGCAAAAAAATTCCGCTCGCGCGCTGCGCACTCGAGCATCATCAGTATCTCTGCCCACTATTATTTCCAGTAGCCCACCCTAATCTAACTGGCTAGAACCGGCCCTGTGTCCAGGTATGTGTTTATGTAGGAATAAGCGCATCATGCACATTGATACAAGTTCAGTATGAGTAAAGGGGGCCTAATGACTGGACCTTTTCAGGGGCCCAGTCATTTGTCTGGGCAGGCCTGGTTAGGGTCCACCAATCAGGAGTTAGGCGAGGTGGAGCTTACTGACCTAAGGACCAATCAGCTAATTTAGATTTTCAGATTAAAGGCCACCACAATTCAGGAAAAGACAGGCCTTTTAGTACACAGGAACTCTTCATGGGTTTTTAGCTTACAGGAATTCTTCATAGCTTTTTGTTTTATGCATGTACCTCTATTAGGTTTTGGCTACAAACACTTTAACTTTTTATTGGCTTCATCTTGACTGCAGTGTGAGTTTTGTTGTAAATAAAAGAATTGTTCCTGAAGACCTCCTCATCTGCCTCGTCTTCTTTCATCAACCCACTGCCAATGCCGTTTTTCTGAGTAAAGGCCAGAAAATATACAGCACCTACTTCTAAAACCCTACCACAAACACAATATGAGCATTTTTTAACAGGACTACACACCATCCCCCCAATCACATAACAGCATATGATTAATACAGTCACTAGAAGGATTATTAGATTAGCAGAGCGCGCTGGTGCCTTCACTGCTATTGGAGTTGAGTTTTTGCTCAATTGTGTCCCTCTATTTATCATTTTGTCAGACAAAGTTCCTGTCTTGGTCCTAAATGAGTTATTTGCTGTCAAAACCTAATCAATTTGAGAGGAAAAGCCTTCACAGAAGAAGGAGGCTGCCTCTTTAAAATACGTGGCCATTGGATTAACCATGAGAGAAGTACTTTGGAACAATACAATGGTCCTTCTCAGTCAGTATAATCCCTGTAGGTATTGCAATCAGTTTCATATGACTTCGCTGAGAAAAGGGTTCTACGAACGCCTCTCTGAAGAACGACTTCGACTACAGATCAAAAAAGCACAAATGTCAACTGTAAGTAGCTACTTTTCTTTCTTTATATCTTCACTATCACTGTGTTTCATTTTTTAGTTCAAACATTCCACTTGCAACTGTAGCAGTTTGATGTGAATTCTTGAACGTGCTCCATCATTTTAATGCTAGAAGGCCTTAGCCCATAGTGAACTTGTCTTTATAAAGCAAATCGTATGGTGATGTCTTGCACAGTTCCCAGATGTTTCAACGTTGTTGCATTTGTGTTAATGGATTTGTGTTGTCACATTGAGGACATAATCAAAATAGGGGTAATGTTAAGCTTCCTATACTTGTTTTGATAAATACTTATTGAAACCGTCTTTTCAGCAAGGCTAGTCATTTATTATTGTTATCATAGGCACTAATGGAAGCCTGCCTTGCTTAATTCATCTCAGAAAAGGTTATGAGGAATAGAGCAAAATATGTCTTTTTCATGCTTCTATTGTACAAGTCAGTCAAGAACATCAGATATATGTGTAAATAATTTGAAACCAATATGCAAGATAAACGCGAAATGGGTGTCATTGCTTTGACCCAGTCGTTGATACTTATACATCATGGAATGAACTCCATGCATCTTCTCAATTAAGTCTAAAATATACTGTGGGCTTCGTCTTTTGATTGTAGTCCCCACCAACCTCTTGCGATTGGATGCTCCTGGTTGAACAGAAGAATGTAAGGAACACTCTTTTTGGTCATTTTGCTGTCAAGAACCATCAAATTTAGCATTCTTTCCCAGAACAAGCTCTCTCTCTTTTGAGCCAGTTGTTGCCCTGCATGCTCCTCCAGTCAAACAGATGAATGAATAGCAGGGAGTGCTTACTATTGTATCTCACTGGGACTCTTGTCTCTGGCAGATAAATGTCCGAGTTACAACTATGGACGCTGAGCTGGAGTTTGCCATCCTGCCCAGCACAACTGGCAAACAGCTTTTCGACCAGGTACACTGTACTGTACATTACAATTGAATGGGTGATATGACTGTTTAGTGTGTGTGGTCATGCCATTGACTAATGTTGTTATTTAGATCGTTAAGACCATTGGGCTGAGGGAAACCTGGTTCTTTGGCCTCCAGTATCAGGACAGCAAAGGCTTCTCCACCTGGCTCAAACTCAACAAAAGGGTGAGGAGGAAGTTTGTGTGTCATAACTTCACTTTCCTGACAGCTGCGTTTAAATGAAGATGTCATCATGGTTATGGTTTTTGGTAATGCTATTGTGTCAACTCATTGAGGCTAATTAGTACCTATTTCTTAATTCCGGAATGTCTACACTGCGGGGTGCTAATCCCAGGTGGTTGCTCAAGATGTGAAGAGGGACAACCCTTTGTTGATTAAGTTCAGGGCCAAGTTTTACCCTGAGGACGTCACCGACGAGCTGATCCAGGAGGCAACACAGCGTCTCTTCTTCCTGCAGGTTGGAGACAAGTACACTGGCTTTTTAGAGGGAATCATGCTGCAAATATTCACCCCTGATACATGGGATCATGATGATTGGTTTACCCATCACATGGGATCATGATGATTGGTTTACCCATCACTCTATCATTATATGATGAGATACAGCAGGGGTGTCAAACTCATTTTGGTTCGAGGGCCACATACAGCCTCTCTGATCTCAAGTGGGCCGGACCAGTAAAATAATGGCAAAATAACTCCAAATACCTAACTTTGTTTTTCAGTAATATGCTTTATCACTCAGCCTACATTTGTAACCTACATGATCACGGATCACAAGAGATCTCTGTACCCCCCAGGAAATGTCTTAGTAAAGGTTGCTGCTGGCCATGGGAATAGGAGGTGCGGCGCCGCAGCAAAAATGTTGGGGGTATTTTGCTCAAAGATGCCAATACGCACTAATGAAATAAACAACTGTTTATTTGAATACAAAAATACAACAGGCACTGACCTTACAGTTGTCCAATTTTATTTATTATACAGTATATACAGGGATACATTTTGTGCAAACATGCAGACAGTACAAAATACAATTAAATAAAAGTGCAACTTCTACTGTTTTGATTTATTTTTAAATACAGAGGTTGTTTTGGAATTAGTTTTTCCCAATTTAAAGCCACTATGAGTAACATGGCACGTTGGCGGCCCCTTTGGACAAAAGCGGTAGTATTTTTACGACGCCAGCTGTCTGTTTTCTAGCTCGTGCCGGGTGTGCGAGATTCAAATGATCAGGAAGCAATATAATGCATGTCCGTGTGTTGAAAGTGTGAGGGCACCGGACTCTTTTCGGCTCCGTGAGAGTGGTTAGTGACACAGCATCAACTAATGCCAGTCAGTGCTACACACACCTGATTGCAATGAGTTGATGCAGTGTCACCTCTCACGGAGCTGAAAGATTGTTTGTCCTCACACAAAGCGAATGAACGAGAGACGGCAGTTAGTATGGATCACGATGAGGTAATGTGTTTATGTTGTTGTAAATAATGACTATTTCAGATGAATAATGGTCATCTGATGATGGTGAAGCAAAGTAAACTTTGTATAGGCTACCGCTCATTCATTTATGAGTAAACACTGCAGTCTAATTCGCTCCTGTGAAATTGTGTATACGTTGCTTGGCAACGCCCTCCCGCCCGCCTATCACTCTCCCTTTCAGCTTTTCTTCATTGCATTTTCTTTTTTTTCTTTGATGGTTCAGCCCCGTTATCAGTCATTATGACGACAAACAACTGTCTCAAACAAGGCTCCCGCTCCCCTTCCCTCATCTGGAGGGATAGGCTTCTCAAATCGTGTTGTTGTGCCACACTGAAATCTGCGACCAATACGGATATGTGACCATAGAGCATGCACGCGTGAACCGAAAATCGGACTGGGTGTGCGACCAGACCAAACGCAGTAATACAAACTATATAAAAACGTCTTTCTTTGCACTGATGGTCTCGTTTGCTGTTAAAGGTAATTTATGATTATCAGAGGAAACATGAGGCTGTTTAAAAGATAGTTAAATGTTACTCGGAGCTGCTTTAAAACATAAAAATAAAGCAACACGGAAAATTAGGAAATAAATATTGTAGGCCTACACTAGCATGCTCCTGCTTGTTTTGCGCGCACAGAGCCGCAGACACACCGCGCTTGCTAGTACATTAATTGTTCAGGTATAAAAATAAAAATTGTTTTATTTTAGTTTTTTGGTTTTTACTTTGCCATAAAGCACTGGAGGAAACATTAATAGCGGTGAAGCAAGATTGCCATTTACCATTTCCCACGTTGCGAAAATGTGCTTTTTTTATTTTGGTTGCCCCCTAGTGGCTGGAGTGAGCATTTTGGTTATTTCTTTAAAAATTCATAATTCCTCACAGGAATGGGCTAGAGCACATGTGTCAAACACAACGCCCGCGGGCCAGATGTGGCCCTCGACACGTTTTGATCTGGCCCGCGAATCAATTCGGCCGATTTTAATCAATTCATAAAAAAAAATATATATAATTCTTCATGGAGCCTGTGCCATATCCGCACGTCGCATACGCTCCCAACTGTTAGGAAACTTTTGTGGCTTACAGCTTGGAATGTCCGCTGAAAGTTCCACAGCTCAGGATTTTAAGCCATGAATTGATGAACTTGTATCTAAGAAGAGCTGTCAGTTTTCTGAGGGCTGTAAATAGGCCAATATATGTGGCTAAAGTGTCTAAGGATTAATGCCAAAATTATCTGGTTTCTAACTTTTGCTTTAAATTACAATATAGCCAACTAGCTAACATTAGCTAGCTGCTGATAGCCCACCCCTTTCGTTTCCAATGGTGGCTTGGCATTTCATTACCAATGTAAAGTGTCATAAATAGCTAACACTGGTGCTGCGTCATGATTCATAAAAAAACAGAACATGTGATATGCTTTGAATGTGCAGAAAGTTTTGAAAAATCCAGGAGAATAGATATTGTGGCTCAATCCAGAATGCCTGAGAGCCTTACTGCATTGTAGTCCTTTATAACTGTTTCACCAGGAACCTGAATGTTGTCTTTTCCTTTACAGAAATTAAGACATTTCCACCATAAATTGATGCCGAAAAGGCACAGATCGGTGGATAAAAATCCAGCAGAATGCAGGAAATTAAGTGTTTGACATTCAAACATTTCGGGGGGAGCACCTCCATACCCCCCACCTATAATTTGTCCCCCGAAAATGTTGAAGCGAAAACTAGCCATTGTACGCAGTTTATACTTACTTAGATGTATTCTTTTTATTTTTCGATTAAAAAGAAGGTATGTCAGTCTGGCCCTTAGTGTGATTATCATATCGTAGAGTGGCCCTTTGTGAAAATGAGTTTGACACCCCTTGGCTAGAGACTTACTTTTTATTTTGACATACTCAGAAATGTATGCTCTACAGGTCGCGGGCCTGATCAAATCATCTCGCGGGCCGGAATGTTTGGCACCCCTGAGATACATATGAGATACATATATGGCAATACATTTTATTCATGTGATGAGAATGGCCAAGGATATTCATTTTCTATTGACTGAGAATAAGATTCATATTTACATGAATCAGCATTAAGAATCCGGACAAAGTGGATATCACAATTTAAATAATGTTGTGTTTGCAGGAGAGGTACCCTGCAGATGCAATATAGTAAAGGAACCTCAATCAAAACAACATGCTGGATCTCTCTTAATGACCATTGGGCGTTCTATGATGACTTGCCTAGATCATTTTACCCATTGAGGGTTTTTCATTAGGGGGATACATGTAAACAGGAAATGAATCCAGGTGCACCACATAAACACAAGAACACATGGGGTTTCTCTCTCTTTGAGTCATATTTATACTAACACCAGTGTGATACGTTCTACTCACAACACATCAGGGATTCATGTGTTAAATATGTTCTTTCTGACTTTATTTTGTGTTTTAGGTAAAAGAGGGCATCCTTAATGATGACATATACTGCCCGCCTGAGACCGCAGTGCTCTTGGCCTCGTATGCAGTTCAGGTCAAACATGGAGACTTCAAGAAAGACTATCACGTAGCAGGATATCTCACCAGAGAGAAGCTGCTGCCACAGAGGTAGAGAGTCCTGTAGTGTTAACCAAAGTTCACTTTAAGTCCAGTGTCAGTAATCTGAATTCTAACTGGTGTGTCTTCTTTTCTGATAAAACCAGGGTTTTGGAGCAGCACAGGCTGAATAAGAATCAGTGGGAGGAAAGAATTCAGGTGTGGCATCAAGAGCACAAGGCAATGCTGAGGTACTGCAGTCTTACAACTTAAAGTCATTTAAATGCATTTCTTTCCAAACATGTGCTCTGTAGTTCATTAAATTGCTCTAAACCACAGAGAAGATGCCATGGTGGAGTACCTGAAGATAGCCCAAGATCTGGAGATGTATGGGGTCAACTACTTTAGCATCAAAAACAAGAAAGGATCAGAGCTGTGGCTGGGAGTGGACGCACTGGGGTTGAACATCTATGACAAAAAGGACAGGTATAGGTCAATGTCTGTCTCTAACCAACTTGTTGTGAATCCCTGTAGGCTAACTTTTTTTTTAATTAAATATATTGTTTTGGCATTTTTATGCTTTATTGATAGTGTAGAGACAGAGTTGAAATGGGGCAGAGAGGGGAGTGACATGCAGAGAACGACCGCGGGCTGGAATAGAACCCGGTTCCGCTGCTGGCAGAGGCCCATGGGGGGACGCCCTACCAACTGAGCTAAGGGCGCCCCCTAACTTTTGTGTACTTCTGTATGTTTGTGTGTTGTTTTTTCCTTTGCTTGTAGGATGGCAGGGTCGGTCGGTCAGTCCCTTGGTCTGACGTTTAACCACTTTAGTCCAGACAGGAATAACTCTTTACAACTATAGTAATGATTGCCATGATTTATTTTGCAGACATAAGCAGTTCCCAGAGGATACATCCTAATGACTTTGGTGTTACCCTGACTTTTTATTTAGTGCCATGATTTTTGATTTAGGCTTAAGTAAAAAAAAGTGTTGCCCTTCCTCAGATGAATGAAAAACAGCCTTCTCCACAAACAACATTCCAGACATTGAAGGTCAACAACTAAATCAAGAACTACACCAGAACACATTTCTAGGATTCATGTGCTTGTGAGGTACAACGGAAACATGACATTTGTGCCTCTCAATCCACATCTCACGCCCATTATTTGCAGAGAGGGGAAGGAAGCCTGGGTGCACACTCTGTGATTGCCAAATTCAGACATAGTCGTAGTTACCACTCAAATAGCAGGGTTCTGGGACTTCCGGGTTAGCATGTGAAGGAGAAGGACGTGCAGCGCGGGGGCTCCCAAGCGTTCACTATTATTTGACATATTTTAGCACCACACACTACTTGAAATACGTTTTTTTGCTTGGTTATTGCGACCACTGACTGTTTCAAATCAAATCAAATCAAATCAAATCAAATCAGTTTTATTTGTATAGCACAAAATCACAAATACATTTGTCTCAGTGGGCTTTACATTTCATACAATATGACACCCTGCCCTAACACCCTTAGCTCGGCTGAGAAAAAACTCCCAGTAAAAACCCTTTACCGGGAATAAAAAGAAAATTGAAGAAATCTCAGGGAGAGTCGACAGAGTAAGGGATCCCTCTCCCAGGACGGACATACTGCAATAGATGTCATAAGTAGAGAAAATCACGAAGGAATTTGATCATTGACCAGGTGATTACATGGTAATACTAAGTAAAGTGTGAATAGTGTGGATGCAGGAAGACTTCAGATGCTGCCAGAGGATCCACACCGTCTCGTCTCCACCAGGGAAAACTAAGGTTTCCATCGCCGGGATTACATCCCACGTCTCCCACGTGTTTGGCGTTGATGGGCCGCAGCAGGCAGAAAGAGAAAGGGCAGAATTCGCCGGAAAAAGAGGCGGAGACGATACCCTGCCGCCGGACCTCGACATGCTGCTATCCGATCTCACAACAACCCTTACTACAACCATGAAAATGGTAGTGAGTGAAGCCTTGAGGCCCATTTCCGCTGCCTTAAGGCCAGGACACACCAGTCCGACTACCCGAAAATGGAGTTTGCCGATTCAGGGAGCTCCAGTCTTCCCGTCGCGGCCAAAAAAGTGCAAAGAACACACCAAGCCAACTGCTGACTTTCCGTACGCTCTGCGCTTGCGAATCAGACGTAATGTCTCCATAACAGCAGGCGGCGATAATCTCTATTGTGGACATCTACGACGACCGATTTCACGGCACACACCAAACAAATTTGTGTTCCCGCCCCCTCCAGACTCTACGACGGCGATTATCGGGCCGGTGTGTCCTTGGCCTTTAGATGCTGTCAAGTCGACCACCGACTCGCTCAACCTGAAGATAACCGCCATGGAGACAGCCCTGTCTGACCACAGCGACTGGATCACCGCCCTCGAGGAGAAATGTACTCTTTTGCAGTCTGAAAATATACAGCTGATGGCTAAGACCGAAGACTTGGAATCACGGTCACGTCGCAATAATCTACGCGTGATTGGAATCCCGGAGAAGACAGAGGGAGCAGACCCAGTAAAGTTCATGGCTACCTTTTTCACCGAGGTCCTGGGCGCCAGCTTCTTTTCCTCCCCACCGGTTCTGGATAGAGCTCACCGCATCGGCCCTGCGCGCTCGCCGGAGGAAGGCAGGGAGTCCAGACAGAGAGTAATCATTGTCCGTTTCCTCTACTTCAGCGATAAGGAGCGTGTTCTGAGACGAGAGAGGGACGCGCAGCAGCTCAAGTACCATGGACAGAATGTTTAATTTGTCCCCGACATGACCACCAACGTCGCTAAGAAGAGAGCATCCTTTGCCGGTGTGAAACACTGCCTCTACGAGAAGCAAGTCAGATTTTCCCTCCTGTTCCCGGCCCATCTGCGCGTGGAACACCGCGGGGAGAAGAGGTTTTTTGAATGCCTAAAAGAAGCCAAGGCATTTTACGATTCGCACTTTTCTGCCCGCTGATGATTCTCAGACTACTGAACTCTCTCATCCTGTAAGGTAAAAAAGACTTTAGCCTAGATATTGGCCACTTAATATTGGCCAAATAATTTCCCAGCTGATGTGTGTGGGGTGTTGTTGTTTATTTTTATTTATTTTTATCTACTCCATCCCCACACGGCTTTAGGATATTGTTATAAACCACACTGTTTTAGTGTTGAACGTTAATAGGGTTTCCCAGCTGAGTTGCGTGTCTTTTTTTTTCTTCTTTTTTTTTCTTGTTTATTACACATCGTTTTGTCGATCATTTTTATCCGGACCCATCCAGTGGCCCAGAGTTTTATTTTTTTTAAATCAATTTGTTTTATTGTATAGGCCTAGTTATTTTAAAACTAATATACAGTACATCCAGATTAAGATATCCTTTGCAGGCTACTGATATTTTTGCTCATCACCCTGTGGCTGAACACTGATGTGCGTTCCATGCCCCTTTTTATTTAATTTTTTTCCTCTCTTTTTCGTCGGGCTCTCTTATTGGCTGGATATGCTAGGCTAACAATGCCTAACTATGTGACTTTTCATTTGTGTTTTATATGCACCCACGGTGCTCTGTTTGAACGCCCGGAGCCTCTCTGCATGAAGAGAGGATAGCGTTTTCTTTTTCTGTCGAGATGCAACGGAAGTTTAAACCTGCATTCAACCTGCCGTCTTCATCGTTTGGAGATGAGGACATTGGGTTTGGGGGGTGGGGAGGAGGGTTATCCTTGGTGTTATTCTATTTTCTTTACATCTGTATGCAATGTGTGTTTTTATCATCTCTCTGCAGTATGCTTGGTCTTTTCATATCATTGTATTATCTTGTAGGACACTGTCTACACACTTACCCTAATGATGTCTAATAACTCGGTAAACTCTATGAGGTTTCTGTCATGGAATGTCAAAGGCATGGGACATCCGATTAAAAGATCCAGAGTTTTGTCACACCTTAAACCTTTAAAAACTGATATAGCTTTCATACAGGAGATGCATATGCGCAATACTGATCATGTCAGATTGCGCAAATCTTGGGTAAGCCAAGTCTTCCACTCTACCTTTAACTCAAAGGCTAGGGCTGTGGCTATATTGATCCATAAGAGAACACAATTCATTCCCACTAGCTCAATCTCAGATCCCAATGGAAGGTATTTGATTGTAACAGGTACCATACACCTCTCCGGGAACCATCATCTTACTGTGGTGGAGAGGTTTGTGGGCCCCTGTGAACCTGAAAGCTGTGTTGTCCGGAGCCTAGTGGTCCTGGTAGGGTCTCCCAAGGCAAAGTGGTCTCAGGTGAGGGGCCCTACTAAGAATGGTTCAAAAAGACCTCATGGAAGAACAAGTAAGAGGAAGAGTGACCCTGCCCGGAGGAAGCCCGGGGCCCCCGGCTGGAGCCAGGCCCAGACAGGGGGCCCGCCTGCGAGCGTCTGGTGGCCGGGTCTGCCACGGGGCCCGGCCGGGCACAGCCCGAAAAAGCTGCGTGGCAACACACTCCTCCTCTACAACTGATGGGCCCACCACTCATCGGAGGAACCGCTGGGGTCAGGTGCGCTGCCTAAAGGGTGGCAGTGAAGGGCGGGGACCACGACGGACCAGACCCGGGCGGCAGAGGCTGGCTTTGGGGACGTGGAACGTCACCTCGCTGTGGGGGAAGGAGCCGGAACTGGTGCGGGAGGTGGAGCGCTACCAATTAGATCTGGTGGGGCTTACCTCCACGCACAGTCTTGGCTCTGGAACCGTACTTCTGGACAGGGGTTGGACTCTATTCTTCTCTGGAGTTGCCCAAGGTGTGAGGCGCCGGGCCGGTGTGGGGATACTCACGAGCCCCCGGCTGGGCACTACTACATTGGAGTTTACCCCGGTGGACGAGAGGGTCGCCTCCCTACGCCTCCGGGTTGTGGGGGGGAAGACTCTGACTGTTGTTTGTGCGTATGCACCAAACACCAGTTCGAAGTATTCGGCCTTCTTGGAGACCCTGAACGGAGTCCAGCATGGGGCTCCGGTAGGGGACTCCATAGTTCTGCTGGGAGTCTTTAACGCGCACGTGGGCAATGATGGAGACACCTGGAAAGGCGTGATTGGGAGGAACGGCCTCCCCGATCTGAACCCGAGTGGTCGTTTGTTGTTAGACTTCTGTGCTGGTCATGGTTTGTCTATAACAAACACCATGTTCGAACATAAGGATGCTCATAAGTGTACATGGTACCAGAGCACCCTAGGCCGAAGGTCGATGATCGATTTGGTGATCGTATCATCTGATCTGAGGCCGCATGTCTCGGACACTCGGGTGAAGAGAGGGGCGGAGCTGTCAACTGATCACCATCTGGTTGTGAGTTGGGTCAAAGGATGGGGGAAGACTCTGGACAGACCTGGTAAGCCCAAACGGGTAGTGCGGGTGAACTGGGAACGTCTAGCGGAGGCCCCTGTTCAAGAGATCTTTAATTCGCACCTCCTGCAGAGCTTTTCTAGCATCCCAGTGGAGGTTGGGGGCATTGAACCCGAGTGGTCGATGTTCAAAACTTCCATTGCTGAAGCCGCGGCAGGCAGCTGTGGTCTCAACGTCTTAGGTGCCTCAATGGGTGGTAACCCTCGAACGCCGTGGTGGACCTCGGTGGTCAGGGAAGCCGTCCGACTGAAGAAGGAGTGCTTCCGGGATATGTTATCTCGGGGGACTCCTGAGGCAGTTGCAGGGTACCGACAGGCCCGAAGGGCTGCAGCTTCTGCCGTGTCAGAGGCAAAGCAGCGGGTGTGGGAGAAGTTCGGAGAAACCATGGAGAAGGACTTTCGGTCGGCACCAAAGTGTTTCTGGAAGACCGTCCGGCACCTCAGGAGGGGGAAGCGGGGAACCATCCAAGTTGTGTACAGTAAGGATGGGACGCTGTTGACCTCAACTGAGGAGGTAGTCGGTCGGTGGAAAGAGCACTTTGAGGAACTCCTGAATCCGACTAACACGCCCTCTATGTTGGAGGCAGAGCTGGAGGCTGATGGGGGATCATCGTCAATTTCCCTGGTGGAAGTCACTGAGGTAGTCAAACAACTCCACAGTGGCAAAGCCCCGGGGGTTGATGAGATCCGTCCAGAAATGCTGAAAGCAATGGGTGTGGAGGGGCTGTCTTGGATGACACGCCTCTTCAACATTGGGTGGAAGTCGGGTACAGTGCCGAAGGAGTGGCAGACCGGGGTGGTGGTTCCTATTTTTAAAAAGGGGGACCAGAGAGTGTGTTCCAACTACCGTGGTATCACACTTCTCAGCCTCCCCGGCAAAGTCTACTCCAAGGTGCTGGAAAGGAGGGTTCGGCCGATAGTCGAACCTCAGATTGAAGAGGAACAATGTGGATTCCATCCTGGCCGTGGAACAACGGACCAGCTCGTCACTCTCGCAAGGATCCTAGAGGGAGCTTGGGAGTTTGCTCATCCAGTCTACATGTTTTTGAAGATTTTTTTGTAGATCTGGAGAAGGCTTATGACCGGGTTCCCCGGGAGATACTGTGGGGGGTGCTGCAGGAGTATGGGGTGAGGGTGTCTCTTCTCAGGGCCATCCAATCTCTGTACGCTCAAAGCGAGAGCTCTGTACGGGTTCTCGGTAGTAAGTCAGACCGGTGGGGGTTGGCCTCCGCCAGGACTGCGCTTTATCACCAATCCTGTTTGTGATATTTATGGACAGGATATCAAGTCGTAGTCGTGGTGGGGAGGGGTTGCAGTTTGGTGGTCTGAAGATCTCCTCTCTGCTGTTTGCGGATGATGTGGTTCTGATGGCATCATCGGCCTGTGACCTTCATCTCTCATTGGATCGGTTTGCAGCCGAGTGTGAATCGGTTGGGATGAGGATCAGCACCTCTAAATCTGAGGCCATGGTTCTCAGCAGGAAACCGATGGATTGTCTACTACAGGTAGGGAATGAGTCCTTACCCCAAGTGAAGGAGTTCAAGTACCTCGGGGTCTTGTTTGCGAGTGAGGGAACAATGGAGCGTGAGATTGGCCCGTAGAATCGGAGCAGCAGGGGCGGTTTTGCACTCGCTTTACCGCACTGTTGTGACGAAAAGAGAGCTGAGTCGTAAGGCAAAGCTTTCGATCTACCGGGCGATCTTTGTTCCTACCCTCACCTATGGTCAAGAAGGCTGGGTAATGACCGAAAGAACGAGATCGCGGGTACAAGCGGCCGAAATGGGCTTTCTTAGGAGGGTGGCTGGCGTCTCCCTTAGAGATAGGGTGAGAAGCTCAGTCATTCGTGAGGAACTCGGGGCAAAGCCGCTACTCCTTTGCGTTGAAAGGAGCCAGTTGAAGTGGTTCGGGCATCTGGTAAGGATGCCCCCAGGGCGCCTCCCTAGGGAGGTGTTCCAGGAGCGTCCAGCTGGGAGGAGGCCTCGGGGAAGACCCAGGACTAGGTGGAGAGATTATATTTCCACGCTGGCCTGGGAACGCCTCGGGATCCCCCAGTCAGAGCTGGTTGAGGTGGCCCGGGAAAGAGAAGTTTGGGGTTCCCTGCTCAAGCTGCTGCCCCCGCGACCCGATTTCGGATAAGCGGTTGAAGATGATGATGAATGATGATGAGGTACCATACAGCAGACACCTGTTTTACTGGTTAACGTGTATGATCCTAATTTTGATGATGCTGGCTTTGCAAACAGATTACTTAGCAGTCTCCCAGCTTTAAATACACATCGATTAATTTTTGGTGGTGATTTGAACTGCGTTATTAACCCCGAAGTAGATCGCTCCAGCCCCAGACTAGCTCATCCCTCTTCCATGTCAAGGGCATTTGCAGACTTTATGTTACAAAACGGATGCGCTGACCCATAGAGGTTTTGTAATCCACATGCAAAAGAATTTTCTTTTTTTCACCGGTACAACGCTCCTATAGAATTGACTATTTTTATAGTTATAAGCGACCACTCCCCTTTGGTTCTTGACATGCTATTGTCATCCCATCCAAGACCCCGTCCTTTGTGGAGACTGGACTCTTCTGCTTCTCTCTAACCAGGGTTTCTGTGATTATGTTTCCTCCTCTATTGACGAGTTTGTTTCTATTAACAAAAATGATTCTACCTCTTACTCTCTACTATAGGAATCGCTTAAGGCATACCTTAGAGGTCAACTTATAGCTTACTCTGCCAATTTAACTAAATTGTGTAAAGCTGATCAGACTCGACTCACGGACCTAATCCTCAATTTAGATCACCAATATGCCAGTAACCCTAGTCCCGAACTGTATAAGGAGCGCTTGAGTCTGCAGGCTGAGTTCGATTTGCTCACCACTAGGCAGGCAGAACGCATGCTTTTGCAATCTTGCAGTAATTACTATGAACATGGCGATAAGGGTGGTCGTTTGCTCGCCCATCAGCTAAAGCGCCAAGCTTCCTCACGTCTCATTACTCAAATTAAGGACCCACTTGGCGCTCTCCTGTCTGCCCCTTCCGATATTAATGCAACATTCAAAAAGTTTTATTCGCCTCTTTACCAATCCGACCCTCAAACCGACAACACCACCATGGACCGATTTTTTTATAATCTTAATGTGCCCACTATTGATCCTGCAATTGGACAAAACCTAGATTTGCCATTGGTGCTACAGGAAATAGTTGATGCAATAAGTTATATGAAAAGTAACAAAGCCCCTGGCCCTGATGGCTATCCCACAGAGTTCTTTAAGAAATTTAGTAGCAAACTAGCCCCACTTCTTCTAGCTGTATATAGTGAGTCAATCGAACGGGGTACACTACCACCTACCCTGACCCAGGCATCAATCTCTCCTACTAAAGAAGGATAAAGACCCTACTTGTTGCGGGTCCTACAGGCCTTTATCTCTCCTCAATGTTGATGTCAAGGTCTTAGCGAAGGTGCTAGCAACTCGTCTCGAGGCAGTTTTGCCAGATATCGTCTCGAAGGAGCAGACAGGATTCATTAAAGGGCGTCATTCTTTCTTCAATATCCGAACATTAATGAACATAATTTATTCGACCCCTACCTCTAAACGTCCTCATGTTGTAATATCACTGGATGCCGAAAAGGCCTTTGATCGAGTAGAATGGCTGTATTTATTTACTGCTCTTAAAAAATTTGGTTTTGGTTACCGCTTTCGCTCGTGGATTTGTCTTTTATATACAGATCCCCAGGCAAGTGTTTGCACTGGGGACACTCGGTCTGATTATTTTCCACTGTCATGCGGGACCCGACAGGGCTGCCCCTTAAGTCCGCTTTTATTTGCCCTAGCTATCGAGCCCCTATCCATAGCCCTGTGCTCTTCCCCCCTACTTCAGGGAATCTATCGTGAGGGAATCGAACATCGTGTGTCATTATATGCAGATGACCTATTGCTCTGTGTCTCGAATGCTGCTACAGCTATTCCGTTTTTATCTCTATTCTTAATGAATTTGGCTCTTTTTCTGGGTATAAACTTAATCTGCAGAAAAGTGAGTGTTTCCGTCTTAACATCCCCCCCTCAGACCTCCAGCAGTTGAATTTGCACTTTAATATTAGCCGCTCAGGGTTTAAATATTTAGGGGTCAATATCAGTCCGTCCATTTCAGCTCTTATGGCTGCAAATTTCACTCCCCTACTTAACCAGACTAAATCTGATTTTCAGAGATGGGGTAACCTCCCTCTGACGCTGACAGGCAGAATTAACTCTGTGAAGATGACAATTTTACCCCGATTTCTTTACTTATTCCAATCCATTCCAATATTCTTACCAAAATCCTTCTTTCAATCGTTAAACAAGCTTATTACATCATTCATCTGGGCAGGAAAACACCCAAGAATTAGTAGGAACATACTAGAAATTAGTAAATTTGGAGGGGGCCTTGCCCTGACAAACTTGTATGCACTACTACTGGTCAGCTAATATTCAAAAACCTTTGTTTTGGTTCCATACAGTTAACACCACTTGGGGGTCCATTGAATCAAAGTCTTGTCAGGGTACATTTCTCTCACCGTTGTTGTGTTCCCCTCTTCCAACTGTTGTGTCTAAGCACACCAAAAATCCAATCCAAATTCTTATCCTCGTTTATACTTGCTCCCATAGTTGGTAACCACCTATTTCCCCCTGCTTTAGATGCCTCTTTTTCTCTGTGGAAAGCAAAGGGCATTAATTGCTTCTTAGATTTATATTATAATAGAGTTTTTTCCAGTTTTACAGATCTAATTAAGAAATTTGGTTTGCCACGTTCACATTTCTTTCGTTACTTACAAATAAGACACTTCATTTGCACACAGTATCCTTCGTTTCCCTCACCACCCCCCACTTTGCCCTGGGAGGAAGTACTTAAATTAAGTCCCAATCAGAAAGCTCTTATATCCCGGTTATATGTCGCTCAATAAATAAATATGGTTTGTGTTTTTTTTTTCAGAATGTCCAAGGATTGTTTGGGGTGTGGGGTGGGTGGGGGTTATAAATGTTTGATGTTTGTTTGTTTGAAAAAAATTTAATAAAAATTGTTCATGGGAAAAATAAAAAATTTTTAGAAGTGGAGGAAGACTTATCCTGTTCAGCTAGTGCTATCATCAGGTCTAAATTGTCCAATTATTTTGTTTATGACCGGCCACATACCTGTAAAATGAAATTCTATTAGCTTTTTTGTAGCCTTCTTTGTTTTTAGTTGTAATTAGTTAATTTGAGGATGCTAAAATACTAAGATGGTTAAAAGAGTGAACTTGCTGTAGCATAAATGCATTGTCACAGTGAGTATGTTAAGATGTTGATGTTAGCATTTATGTGTATGTTAGCAGGGGCGACTGTGGCTCAGGTGGTAGAACAGATCAGCCAATGATCGAAGGGTTGGCGGTTCGATCCCTGCCCTGCCACTTGTGTCCTTGGGCAAGACACTTCACCCGACTTGCCTCGTGTGAATGTGTATGACTGCTGTATGTTTGTGGTGGTCGGAGGGGGCCGTAGGTGCTGAATGTCAGCCATACTTCCGCCACCGGTATGATTGTGTGTGAATGAAGGGAACCTGGAACCATTTAAAGTGCTTTGATTGCATAGAAAAGCACTATATAAATCCAATACATCATTTATTATTATTTACCTCAAAGCACTGCAGTCTTTACGAACATTTCCACCAAAACTAGCAGGAACTTTGAGTTACAGGAACTCCTCGACCACAAACCTTTTAGTCCAGGCAAAATAGCGTTTTCATAGAATAAATTGTAAATTAATTTTTTTCAGCTCAGATAATTTATATGAGGTGTCCAGAACAACATAATAAAAGTCCTAAGAAATCCTATTTGAGGAAATATGTTTAATTCTCATCAATCCGAGATGTGTGCCAATAAGACAAGACACCAATACATCCAAATCAATGGCAATTATTTTCCATTAGTCCTATCAAAATGAAACTTAACACAATGAAAGTATCCATGATAATTAAAATTTTTTGTATTACAAGTTTCTTTGAAAATTTATTTTAATATGCAAATGAGCTATACACTAATCGTACACCGAAAATAAACCCAAATAGGCTTAATTTTTTTACTCCTACCACAAAAAAACTTTACATGGTAAAAGTATACTTGAAAAGTAACTTTTTTTGTATTACAAGTTTCTTTTTAAATGAATTTGAATATGCACATGAGCTCCACACTTATTCAATATCCAATCATTGCACTGCCAATGGGTGATGGCGATGCTGCTTTTAGACTGGCCTCTAACCTGAAAAACTGCCTGGCTTACCTGCCAGGGGTATAACAGGTGCCTCTCATGAATTAGATTTGTCTCTTCAAATGCCACTGCACGCAATTTGATAGCACTACAACCAATCAGAACAATGAACAATGTGACGTATTAAGCCCCGTTCGTTTAGCAAACAGCGGGTTAACTGTTAAATTTTACTTTTGCCGTGGTCGATCTGCAAAACAGAACATTCCTCTTACTTGCTAATGCTTTTACTATGTAAAGTTTTATTGTGGTAGGAGTAAAGGAAAAAATTAAGCCTATTTGGGTTTATTTTGGGCATGTACGATTTGTGTATAGCTCATTTGCATATTACAATTCATTTTCAAAGAAACTTGTAATACAAAACATTTTAATTATCATGGATACTTTCATTGTGTAAAGTTTCATTTTGATAGGACTAGATGAGATGAGAGCTTCACAAACATTACTTCCAATGATTGATCTTGATCCCAGTGATGAATCCTGCATATACTCAACATTGAGGTTTGTGGCAACTCAAGCTCTGCAGTATGATGTGACCCCTGTTCTGACATTCGACCAACCCCTTATGGAAAGCCTTGACTATTATAAGTTAACTTCTAATACAAATGTTTTACTTTTCATGTAGACTTTCATTTTGTAAAGTTTTAATGTGGTAGGAGTAAAGGTAAAAATGAAGCCTATGCGGATATATTTTGGGTAGCCTATATTTGATTAGTGTATAGCTCATTTGCATATACAAATTCATTTTCAAAGACAAAAAATTGTGTTTCACAAACCATGCAAAGCACGATGCAGAAGTGCTCATTGTCCAAACTGCCATTGCCTCTGCCAGAACAAAAGACACAATCTCAGAAGGTGATGACACAGACTTGTTAGTACTCTTGTTGCATCATGCTGATCTGAATGCACACAAGCTTGGCAAGTCTGACCTGTATGGGTTCAGTTTGGTGAGCCTAAACTGACCTGGCTGGTTTTATTTGTGTTTTATCTGTGCCGCCCAATATCTTCCCTAAAGATCTCTCATTACATTGGTCCATTTCATCACTCAATTTGGCCCACCTGATCACATACTTTCAAGCAGCACTGCATGGTGCATAAAGTATACAAAGGAGTTACTTGGTCCCACGGTGTGTGACAATCTCCTCTTTCTCCATGCCATTTCAGGCTGTGATTCTACATCTTGTCTATTTGGCATAGGAAAGGGAATGGCACTGAAAAAAGTAAAAAATTACACCAGCTATGTGAGGGGTAATCTAATTCATGGGAGGCACCTGTTATACCCCTGGCAGGTAAACCAGGCAGTTTTTCAGGTTAGAGGCCAGTCTAAAAGCAGCATTGCCATCCATCACCCTTGGCAGTACGATGATTGGATATTGAATAAGTGTGGAGCTCATGTGCATATTCAATTTCATTTAAAAATAAACTTGTAATACAAAAAAAGTTACTTTTCAAGTATACTTTTACTATGTAAAGTTTTATTGTGGTAGGAGTAAAGGAAAAAATTAAGCCTATTTGGGTTTATTTTGGGCGTGTACGATTAGTGTATAGCTCATTTGCATATTAAAATTAATTTTCAAAGAAACTTGTAATACAAAAAATGTTAATTATCATGGATACTTTCATTGTGTAAAGTTTCATTTTGATAGGACTAATGGAAAAGAATTACCCTATTTGGATGTATTATGGCGCTTTTCCACCGCACATGTAGCTCGACTCAACTCAATTCGACTCAGTTCAACTTGGTTTGGTAGCAGCACGGGTCGTTTTCCACCGCAAATAGATATACCTCCTGAACGTGGGCGGGGTCGTTGTAAGGGGCTGAAAGCCTACTCCAGAGCAAAGTAGCAAAGCAGAAATTACGAGCAGTTGTTGCACTATTAACTGAACCAACCGCCAAAAACACGGATGAAAAATGTTTAAGAAATACCCCCCTTGTATCTGTTTGCTAAAAGAAGTAGAAGAAAATTGCTACGGGCCATTAAAAGGGATGGTTGTTGTCCCGATGTGTGACTCTGCCACACAGTCAGCTGTAGGGATGTGTCACGTACATCCCTATGCACGTAAACACGGCCATGATAAAGTTGACTGTTTAGTGCTTGTTATGTAGGATACGTGTTTTCAAATGCAAGCCGTGTCTCAGCCTGAATATTTTATTGAGGTAATCAGTTCAGTCCGAGGCTTGCTCGCTATCATGTCTGTCCCAGCTGGCTACTATTTAGCCTAGCTGCCCTACATGTCTCCTCTCGTATGTTAAAAGTAACTTCCCCAACAACCAACACTGGGTGAGATTAGCCAATATATGGAAAAAAAAATTGGATCTGTGATGCAAATCAAATGAAAGAGAGCCAGAGAAGGCAGCACGCGGCGTAAATACACTCAAAAGTCCCGGAGAGTTGGGGAGAATAAACAACAGAATGAAGCCGGTAGTCTCTGGCCAATCAGAAGCGTCGGCAGACGGCCGGCCACTGATTGGCCAGACAATAGTCTCTGGCCAATCAGTGGCCGTCTGTCTGCTGACGTCACCTTTTAGCATCGGCTCAGCTCGCTTGGAACCTAGAGCTAGGCGATACCAAAAAAGCAGCCGCTACCAGGTACCATGAAATTGCGGTGGAAACGCCAAAAATGCGAGTTGAGTCGAGTCGAGTTGAGCTGATACCATGCGGTGGAAAAGCGCCATTGGTGTCCCGCCTTATTGGCACACATCTCGGATTGATGAGAATTAAACATATTTCCTCAACTAGGATTTCTTAGGACTTTTAGTATGTTGTTCTGGACACCTCATATAAATCTGAGCTGAAAAAAATTATTTTACAATTTATTCTATTTTTGGCCCCAAAATGCCTTACTTTGCCTGGCCTGTTTAGTTCCTGGGCAGCGTGGCCGGGGTCCGATGACGCATGGAGAAGGAGTAAAAGTATCCCCAATGTGGGTCATCCCAATGTTCCCAGGGTCAATGTTCCCAGGGTCAATGTTCCCAGGGTCAATGTTCCCAGGGTCAATGTTCCCAGGTTTGTATTGCACCAAATAGGATGTTCCTAAAATTGGCGATTAGGTTCAGGCATCACAGCTGGGTGGTTAGGGTAAGGGGGCAGGGAGAGGTTAAAATAAGAGGGAGACGGACACAAACACACAAATACAGACATACTACCCTGACATATTACTCTATTGAGTCTGGGAACATTGAGCCCTGCAGACTATTGAGCCCTGGGAACATTTATATGCTGCCTCTGCACTGCGCGTAATGTTGTAACACTACACTTAATAAATGTTGAGATTCGACAGAATCAGTGAATCAAAATAAACAGATTATTTCTCTGTATATTTTAGAGGAGAACCGCGGCCATCTGACAGTAAAAGAAGGAGAAAAATAAAAGGCGAGACTATAGAGCTGAAGTGTTGTATCACTGCAGAGCGCGCTGTGCGGCTGCTCCATAGACTGTACAAACGGCTGCTATAATCTTACGGAGTATGATTACAGAGTACGGAGGACACTCATGTTGTGCTGTTGCTGTTCGCTTCTTATTACATCACAAACGATCCCAAATGGATTCAATTCAAACCAGGAAATGAGACGCTCGCTAAGCGGAGATTTTAACATCGCGAGTGAAAAGCAGGCCCCAAGGAGCAGTGCCTTCTTCCTTAATCCAGCAGTGCTCGGTGGCCAAGCCTGGTATTTAAACTGTTTTGGCTGGCTGTGGACGGGTCAGAAAATCAAAATGGGATTCATATGAGGCCGGAAGCAGATACCCCTGTTCCTGTTCACTCCAATACAAGCGTCAAACAGGAATGTATCTCCGCAAAAAATGTCTGGATATCAATCAAAGGCTTATACTTATCTTTAGACCATGTACTAATAAAATGGAAGTTTTCTCTTTTCAAAACACCACCGCAAGCGTTTAATAGCCGTTTTATTTTCAGTATTAGCCGTTACATCCGGAACTTCATGCTTTAGGGGCGTGTTAGGCACCCATGATGCGGAAGAAAATTCTGATTCTGTATGTTGCGCTGCGCTAATGTGCAAACACGCATAGTTCCTGCAAGGGTTCCTAGTTATGGGAACTAGTTCCTGCAACTAGTTTCCTTTCTACCTCTGAAATGTGTACAAAGAATATAATGACCTCTGTCCTGTAACTATACCATTGACCATAATTGTAATAAACAATGCCAATATTTTACAGGATGACCCCAAAGATTGGATTCCCCTGGAGTGAGATCAGAAATATTTCCTTCAATGACAAGAAGTTCGTCATCAAACCCATTGACAAGAAATCTCCGGTATGCAAAGAACATTAATAGTGATTCAACTTCAACAACTACAAATGCAGTGAATCATATCATGAAAAAGTATACATCCCTAGTGCTGCATGCCACACTAAAATGGAGTTTATAAATTTCATATTTTTTCTACACATAAACTGGAAACCTTTTGTGTTGCTTGGTGGAAGCCTACGTTAAAGTGCAAACTTTCTTAGTTTAACTTATGGATTTCTTTTGGGCATGTGATTAAATGGTGGATTGTACTAGCATGAGCAATACAACTACAAATACTACCAAGTATCTTTTTAGTTTTTATTCCGTTAAGAGGATCTGCAGGGGAACCCCGTATCCTTGTTACTGGTGAAATGAACAAACTTGCAAATACATCAATTACTGCACGTTGTGTATTGCAAGCAGCTGCTACTTGATGTCAGTTACAAACACAAATTTGGCCTCAAATATTATATCGGCTTTAGGCTGCATGCACATATTCAGGGAAAGTATCTCTGAAAAATTAAATGAATTCGCCCAAACAAAACTTTCCCTGTAGATTATATAAAGCATGCCTAACTGAAAGACAGACCGGAGGTGATGTCATCAATCACGTAGGCAATCACTGATTGTGGATTTTCGTGTTCAAGGACTTTGTTTTCTACGTACCTCGTCTTCGTATCAACAAACGTATCCTGGCCTTGTGTATGGGGAACCATGACCTGTACATGCGCAGACGTAAACCTGACACCATTGAAGTGCAGCAGATGAAGGCCCAGGCCAGGGAGGAGAAGAACAAGAGGCAGATGGAGAGGTATGGAAGGAGGAGGAAATAATAAAGGATTATTTATTCACAGTTTACAGTGTGTTCTGTCTGCTTTAGGAAATAACTGTCAAGACATAGAATTATTTTTTTCAGTTGAGTATGTATGCACAATTCTCCTATCAGGGCTCTGCTGGAGAGTGAGAAAAAGAAGCGAGAAAATGCTGAGAAGGAAACAGAGAAGATTGCTCGTGAAACCATGGAGCTGATGGAGCGATTGAGACAGATTGAAGAGCAGACAAAGAGGGCTCAAGATGGTCTGAAAGCTCTCTGAATTCAAATGTGTCTTCTTGTTATTTATTTTATGAAGAAAAAAAAAATGACTCAGTATATATTGAAATAATTGTCATTTAAACTTACACTATGAGGGCAGCATGTCTGGGCCTGTGTGTTGAATGATGTCCCTGTGTGTTTCAGAGCTGGAGGAGCAGACTCGCAGGGCTCTGGAGTTAGAGAAGGAGAGGA
The DNA here is from genome assembly GCA_026929865.2 of Hyperoplus lanceolatus. Taxonomy (NCBI): domain Eukaryota; kingdom Metazoa; phylum Chordata; class Actinopteri; order Uranoscopiformes; family Ammodytidae; genus Hyperoplus; species Hyperoplus lanceolatus. The sequence continues at coordinate 1,513,810 of CM049402.1, forward strand.
CAGTAGTGCAGGAGGAGGCAGAGCGCCTGGACAGGGACCGCAGAGCTGCAGTGGAGGCTAAAGCAGCCCTGCTTCACCAGTCTGAGAGCCAGATCAAGAGCCAGGAGAGCCTGGTATGCTGGCTTTCATTCCAATTCATTTGAATAGATCAAATTAAAGTAGATTTGATCTGTATATGAACATTTAAAAACTGTAAAGTTGTCATTTAGCGTCCAAGGACTCATTGCAAATTTAAATTTTATATTTAAATGTACTTATTTATATAGCACAATTCTTAACATAGTTACAAAGTGCCTAATAACGAAAGAAATAAAGCAGAACCTATATAAAAATGGTTAAATATAACATTTTAAATATACTGATCAAGTCTACCCATAAGTTAGAAACAAGGCTGTAAGGTACTGCTGTCAATAAGTGATTTACAAACTCAATATATTTTAAATAATTACCTGATTGAGTAGGAAGGTAATTAACTTGAGCCGTGATGCTGCATATGTACGTACCCGTACTAACACACACACACACGCACGCACGCACACACACACACACACACACACACACCTTTTTTCTAACACTTTTGTGTACCCACATTCAGAGCACAATGACCTTAGATCAGGAGCCCTCTTAACTCTACTTCCGTTTGTCAGGCCACTGAGCTGGCAGAGCTTACCTCTAAGATCTCCCAGCTGGAAGACGCCAAAAAGAAAAAGGACGAGGAGGCAAAGAAATGGCAGAAAAGGGTGAGAATTAATGACGGGAGCAACAACAGAGAAGCAGTTTGAATCAAACATGAGCAAAGAGTCTGGTATTAAGTGTTAGAACCAGGTAAAATAAAAACAGTCACTTGACTTAAAAAAGGTGATTTTATTTAAGGGTATCTCTGCATTACTTGGTAATGCTGCAGTGTTACCCCATTAACCATTCTCTGATGACCACGGGAGACCATTATCTACAATCATTTATTTATTTGTTTCAGGACAATGCACATTAATGAACATGTACAGTAGTACACGTAAAAATGCCAGATTGTAGCCTGGGGCTAATTTCATCTGTAGTCCATTAGACAGGTTGATGTTAGAAAACAGGATAATTCATTAGTATGATTAGAAGGTTAAACGAATACACAAGTAATACACAACTAATAAGGTACAGCATCCATTTAGAGGTGGTTGCACCTTTGGTTAGTTCTTAGCCACGCCTTAACTTGGCTCTTAAAGGTGGCCAGAGTGGGACGTTCCCTTATAGTTGGGGGTGGTGTGTTCCATAATGCACTACGAGTAGTCACTTTAGCCATATCAAATATTTGTGAGTGACTTACTAAATCATCTAGATCAGGAGTTCATCTTTTAAATTGAAACAGATTACCCAAAATAAAATGTGCCGATGTAGTTTTAGTGTTTTTTGTATCGATGTTAAAAAAAAATGAAAATGCATTTCATTTAGAATGGATGTGTGTTTTGCGTCACAAGCAGCACTAAGAGGCACCAAAGAACATCCAATTATCTAAGAGGCACCAAAGAACTTCCAATTATCTAGTATTCTCTGACAGTTTGTTTTTTCTAGCAAAGGGTCTTCTATTCATTTTGTTATAATGTTACTTATCGTGAATGTTACATTTTTGGAACAAATCTAGGAGGCTACTTGAAATGTAATATCTAACCACAGCGCTTTACTGTGAGTGGTGTGTGTGTGTGTGTCTGTCTGTCTGTCTGTCTGTCTGTCTGTGTGTTGATAGGCGATCGTGGTAGAAGCTGATTTGGAGCGAACCAAGGATGAACTGAAGACTAAACTCATGGGTGTCCACATCCAGAACTCTGTCCCACCTCACATGCACGAGCACGATGAGACGGACGAGAGCAGTGCGGAGGCCAGCGCTGAGCTGACTGCACCAGGCATGGTCCGGGACCGCAGTGAGGAGGAACGGGTTACAGAGGCCCAGAAGAACCAGAGGCTGCAGAAGAACCTCAAGGTGAAGACTTGAGTGAATACGCTCACATTCAGATGGAGATATCAAGTAGTGCTGGGGCTTTTTAAAAGACCTTTTAAGAGTGCAGGCAAGTGAGTCAGAAAATACTATTGGTTTTCATGTTTTGTGATTCTGGGTTCAGAATAAAAATGTGCTCTGTAAATGGGGAACCACCCCAGCCGAAAGCATCATTGTCTAAATCTGCAGTTACTCTAATGGCCACTAGATTATAGCTCCAATAAAACAAGAATGTATTAACATGAGAATATCATTTCTCAATCAACATATGAAGTATTTTAAATTGCATATATTTTTTTCTATGCCATTGTAGTGGCTCCAAGACAATTTTGGCCTGTTGGGGCAACGACAGCCATGTTATTGAGACCGTAATGGTACTAGGATGAATCATACTGACTGGTGTTTCACTGACATTTTCTCTAGTGCTACTAGCAGACCAGGATGTTTTACATAGGCAACGAAATACCTGGGCATCTGCTTGGTGGACAGGCACCAAACTTTGTACAGACTCAAGTAGGGGTGTCCCAACTTATAATTTACAGTTGAATCTGATTGGTCAAGTCTTTCCTATAGTCGACATATTGTTGAATCATGTTTTTTTTCTGCTCATTATTCCATATTCTCAGTTGCGAGACTATGTTGATTTATTCATGCCCAGTGGCGCAAAAAGTGTTTATGCACTATAGGCTATGCGGCGCATAAGGGCGCTGCACTAGGAGGCGCCAAAGCGATCGGGGGAAAATTATTTGGAGTCGGCATTTTCTGTATTTAACAGCTTTTGTGTAAATGATATGATCAATCACATAGGCACGCCCCCCGCTCCTTCTCACCGGGCTGTGAGTGATGAGAACGAGCCCGACCGTCTTGAGGCACGCGCACGAGTGCTCAACACTCGCTCACGTTCACAGTTTCACAGACTGATCTCTCTTTATGTCAGACTATTTTTGAATGCCAATGCAATGCATTTCTTTTTGCGAATGACACGCGATCTAGCAGTATTGTCACGCATGTATTAGGCACGTGTAGGCTGACGATCAGGCAGCGGCCGCCTGCACGCTTCCTCCCATCAGCTGTTCTAGTGCGGCCTTTAGGCACGGCGGTGGAGACGAACCCAAAAAAACACACAGCGGGACACGGCGGCCCGGTGATATGGAAACCTTTAACAAGAAACTTCTTAAGGCCAGGACACACCGGCCCGATAATCGCCGTCGTAGTGTTTCGAGGGGACGGGGACACGAATCTGTTTGGTGTGTGCCGTGAAATCGGTCATAGTTGATGGCGGCAGACAGTCTTTCAGTTTGAGCAATTTGATTTGTGGAGGGCTAGCGAATCAGTGAAGCCCGGAAGTGAGGCGGGCAGGCCCCCAGGACATGGACATATAAAGAAATGGACACCGGATTGAAACACGGCGCCCATTCATTCCTATGAAAGCTGCTCATTGGCGCAGAGACGCAACAAGGACGTATAATCCGGAAATTCCATGCGGCCCGGAAGCATGACGTAGCATGGACGTAGCTGCACTATGGACCTATCAAGAAAGAGGGCGGCAAGCGTAGCGGTCTGGAGGCGGGAGTAGAATCATTCTCGTTCTGTAGCATCTAGCCTGGCGAAAACAAACTGAAAGCCGTTAAAAGCCGTTGGGCTAATAAAACGCTTGAGGTGGCGTTTTGAAATGAGAAAACTTCCATTTTAATAGTATATGGTCTAAAGATAAGTAAGAGACACAATCTTGTTCGCCGCTTGTACTGTGTGGACAGGGAAACCTGCCTACGGGCCGCATGAAAATAAGCTCCACCCCTCACCTTGCAATACCAATGGGTTGGCCACATGTCCATGCTGGCTGCTCGGAGACGGCACAGTCCTGGGGGCCTGTTTTCTCATTTCAAAACACCACCTCAAGCGTTTTATTAGCCCAACGGCTTTTAACGGCTTTCAGTTTGTTTTCGCCAGGCAAAAGGCACACGCTCTTCCTTGACTGTTTTCAGTCTGTGGTTCTCATTGGGTGTACTTATTCCCTTACTGTAAATCCAATACTGCATTTAATTTCATATGGGTGTTTTATATGTGTATCTATTTTCATTTTTAAGGTGTTGTATTGTTCAGGTAAGGACAAAATGATTACTTTTAGCTAAAGTTTTAAGATGGGGATTAGATTACCTGGTAGTCTCCACATTAATCTCTATTATTAAATTGTTTGAAACAGTGTTGTTGTATTAGATAGTATGTAAATTGTGTGAATTTTATTTTATTTAAATGTTAAAATAGTTTATTTGTAAGTTACTGGTAATTATATTGTTAAAGGGCATTATTTTTTGACAAAGTGTGTGCAATTTGAGGCTTTAAAGTACCGTTTAAGCACCGGAACCGTTTCAAAAGTACCGAGTAACTGGTATCGGAAAAAACCCAACCGATACCCAACCCTAGTGATGTGTGTCTAATGCCTCGTTTCCACCAAGCAGACCAAACAGTTTGTGTGTGGAACGGCACAATGATTTTTAAGTGTTAAGGGTACATTCGTAGTGTTGACTTTGTTGACATGGTCATGAGGAGGTTTTGACTCTACTTTAAAGGTTGCAGCCTAATTGCCACCAAAAATTGTGTTTGGCCTAAAATGAAGTGCACTCTACATCCAAACCATCGAAGCCTGTTACAACAAAACTACAATTGGTCTATATCTCAAAGCCAAAATGAGACATGATATTGCATATTGAATTCAACAACCACAAAAAAGGACTCATTATCGCTGGACAATAGTCTTGAGATGGGGATAGAGGGGAGAACAGGGGAGAGTTTCACTCTGTTTGTTGTTCTCTTTCAGTTCCTGAGCAGCGAGCTGGCTGGAGCTGTAGACGACAGCAAGAAGACGGCCAATGACCTGATCCACGCTGACAATGTGAAGGCAGGCCGCGACAAATACAAGACCCTACGGCAGATACGCCGGGGCAACACCAAGCAACGTATTGATGAATTTGAGTCCATGTGAGAGAGCCACTCCTACTGAAGAAAGATGCTGAAATCACACACATTGAGAGATTCTAGAGTTGTAGGTGCAGCTTTTTGCATAGGTAACAATTGTTGAATAGGACAGTAAATGATATTATCACTGTGCTTTGATGTCTTGAAGGTCCATGATTTTAATTTGAATGCCATTTCTTCTGGCACCTTATCTATGCTCTCATTAAGGAAAACTGTCAATCTCATTATACAGGTGTGCAATCTCAATATGCCAACTATTGATACGTATAACAATGTATTAATTAATGACAACAATGACTTGTTATCGTTCCAGCTAAATCTTAAATACTCTGTTCTTTATCACAGAAATAAAATACAAAGAAACAGCATCATGTTGTGTGTGCATCAGTTCCTGTATGAGTAAGCATCCCATACAATGTTCCTAATAAAGATAAAAAACAGATTAGCAACTCCTATCACTGCATGCAAAGCAGGGTCACCAGAACCAACCCAGCCACACAGACTGTCCAAAGCAACAAACAATAATTTTACAAGATGGAATGCAACTGAGTTAATAGAAATGTGTTAGTGTTTTTGTGTTATGTAGCTGTCTGCACATTTGTACCTTCATTGTGTTATTGCTCACATCCTCCTCATCCATTGTCCATGTTGTCAAAATAATCGGATAGAAATAAGAAGTAGTGTTTTTACTACGACAGCTATAGTTCCAGGGTGAGGGACCCATGATAAAGGCATTAAGAAAAACCACATACAAATAGCGTTCTTTGTACTGATGGTCTCGTTTGCTGTTTGATGTCATTTATGATCATCAGAGGAAAAATGAGACTGTTTAAGAAAAATCAGTATTTCTGACAACATTTACTAGCCTGGCACCGCCCGCCTACCTTCTTCCGCTCAATTTTCATTTCACTTCAGTAGTCAGTCTGGGGCTGGGGTGTATTCATGGGTTCCTGCTCGAACAGATTTTTTGGCGGTCCAATCAGCGTACACATCAAATGGCTGAGAACGATGACGTTGAAGTCGCGCTCCAGTTTCAGTTTAATGCTGCGTTCCTTTATACTCGGAACTCGGAAATTTCCGACTTGGTAGTTCCGAGTTCCGACCTGTCTGTGTTCCAGTGCATCTGCTCGGGAAAGTATGGACGCCTACAACCTTTCTCATCCAAATAACTAAATGTTAGGCTCTAGCAAGTTACTGTTGCCAGGTACCGGTAGATCCATAGACTACAATATGTAGTGAAGTCGGAAATTTCAGAGTTCCCTGTGCAACTGGAACGGACCGTCAGCAGCCGGCTCATGACATACGTCACGACCAAATGTTTTGCGATTGGTTGGCTGATCCAGAGTGGCACTGGGCAGATCCAATAGTTTTAAACTTTAACAGACACCTGCCTCCAAGTGAGTGAACGTTTGCCAATGGGGCAGTTCCAGTCCTTATATACAAATAAAATTAAGTATGATGGTCTGGTTGGACCAGGCTAGACATTTACTAGATTGTGTTTGAGAATTAGATAGAGGGTTACAAAAAAAGCTTAAAGTGGACCTATTATACTTTTCGACTTTTATGACCTATAAACGTTGTTATAATGATTTATAGTCATGTTTAACCATACTAGCGTATCAAATAATTACTTATTCAGACGTATTCCCTGCTGACCGTCTGGGGTGGCTGTGTCATCACGATTCTGAATTTTTCCATATATGGTAATGCTGCAACGTACTGGCACGCTCCGGCCATGCCCCCACCTTCCTGCTCTCAAATCTACCCGTGTGCTGCTGAAAGTGTTCCGGAAGGAAGGTAACCAATCACAACGGAGTGGGGTTTGCAGGAGGGGGCAGAGATGGCCGAAGCACAGTATTGACGGCATGCTGAATCGCCCAGATGAGAGGAAGCGTTTCCCGGAAATCTATATAGTTTTTTGTGATGTGATTCATGTCAGGTTGCTCTATAGCAGTTTTTAACAAGAAATTAAGAACAGAAAAGTATATCCTTAAAAAGGAATACGTCACCCATACGGAACCGGCGTTCTATCAATATAAAATCGCTATTATAATATAATGAATGAGGTATTTCTTCCCTCAGTCTTTCCTCAGTCTTCCCTTGGCCCAGCTGTCCTGTTAATCCTAAACCTACATTTTTACTAGGGTAATACACACTAATAAAATGTAGTGTTACAGGGGTGTCCAAACTACGGCCCGCGGGCCCGATTTTTATTGGCCCGCGGCCGATTTTGAAAATATAATGCAATATGGCCCTTTTAAAATTTTTTTTTTTTTTTTTTGCATTTCTTAGTTAACCCACTAGTGCAGGGCTGTCAAAACTGATTGATTGGCCCTTGGCTCATTTTAAAAATATAATGTAATATGGCCCTTTTAATTTTTAAATAATCTAAATGCACTCATTATATTACAGAGAAATATGTCCTATAAAAGAAAAAGAGCACCAAGCCCATCCCAGAGGACCCTGCATAATATTTTATTTTAAATTAATATTATTATGGAAAATCCATGTGTCCTTCTCCAATAGCTTCTAATTCATCTGACACAGTGTTTACATTTTTTTTTATACAAAATTCTTCAGCTTTAGCCTCTTAATTTCCCTCTCAAAGTGCACCAGATTCATGCATTTCACTTTAAAAACTTAAAAAAATCTCCCGGGGGGAGGGCATGGAGGGGCGGGATCTCAGCTGGCTACTATTTTCACCAAGCTGGACATTAGACGTAAAAGCAGAAAACACTGGGTGTATCAATGGCATTTAACAAGAGGGGGCATGTATCTGTTTAATGTGCAAGTAAAGTGTTGCCGTGAAGAAGGATTACAATTTACGAAGACACTATGAAACAAAACATCAGAGCAGCTACATGTCCTGAGAAATGTGTTATTTTTGCAAAGTGGCCCGGCCCTTCGTAGATTTTTCTGTATGTGGCCCTCAGTGAAAAAAGTTTGGACACCCCTGGGGTAGACAGTGAGACCATAAAACACTCTTTCTGCCTTTTCTCAGGCTAGGATGAACCGATTTCAAAAATATTTGCACATTTATACTACATAGGACCTCAGAGTTCAATACACCTTCATATTCCCACCGGTGAAGTAGGTCTTTAAGTAACTCACAACACAAACAAAAAGTTTGTCTCGTTCGACGGACGTCTTGTCGAGCTCCCCTGCAGCGGCCTATCATGAGATATTATCATAGGTTATTATAGGGACGAGAGGGTAACTAACGCTTTGATCCTGGCTTTTCTCGCGAGACCAGGTATTAGTGTTTGCAGGGATTCAGAGGCGAAGGACTATGATTCCAATTGAGATAAGAAGATAAGTGGTTAATGCGTCAGAGAACAAAGTCCTCTTATGTGAATGTGACCGTTAGTTATAGCCAACAGCAATCAGGCCAACACGCTCCGTTGTAAAACGGTAACTTTGAAAATAAATTAATAAATAAGTTCGTCAGCTCCTCACTGGCGGAACTGTGTAATGGGACGTCCCTTCTTTGTAGAAGCTCACGTCAATGACTCGCTCTGATTTTAATATCCGGAGACCATTTGACCAGAGTCTCGTAGGGAAGGCGTTTTCTCTTAAAGAAAGTGTTGTTTCCTCACAGGTCACAGCCTTAGCTAAAGCGATGCGAAATGAGGATGGCGTTTTACACAAGCGTGTCTGATTTAGAAGAAACGTCAGTTAACGCTTTATTAATGAATGATCGGTTGGATACGACGGACACATGTGCGTGCCCGACCAGCGCGGAGCTCGGTGAGGCAGTGTCCGTGTCCCTGGGTTTGGATACGGTGTCTTCTCCGCTCAACAACATGACACAGGGCTCCAGCAGCGCCTTTGCTGACTTCGTGCAAACTGTGGAGAACAGTTCCCGAGGAGTTTTGGACTTTGGAGCTCGAAATATGAACTCCGAAGGCAGCAGGCTTTTGCCGAACGAGCCTTACCCTAGAGAGAAGGACCTTGGAGAGATGTGTACTACAGGCATACAGGCGGTGAGCTGCATGGATCTGTTAAGATCAGCCGACATGGACAGCGCGCACGCGGCGCGCACCCTGACGCGCGGACCGCTGATTTCCAAATACGTTTGCAAGGAATCCAACTTATTTATGAACCTGTTGGCAGAGCAGCCCCCGTCCTCTCAGGTGGACCAACTCAAACCATACTCTACCAACCCAAACCTTTACAGAGAAAGCCCGGCTGTGTGGTGCGCATACAGCGGACGTTCCGAGCCCGAGAAAGGCGGAGCGGGCGGACATCATTGTTTGTGTAAACATTCTAACTGTGGACAAGCCTCCGTCGGATCCAGGCAGGAATGCCAAAGTGTGTGGCCCAACAGGGGCGAGCAGGGTGATACAGGTGGCTTTCAAGCCGCGATGGCACAAGCGTATAGTCAAGTGGAAAGTTACCAAGCTGCTTTTCCCCAAGGCCATGACACTTTCCCCACTATCAAGACCGAGCCTTCAGTCATTGTGAATTGCACAAGTCGCAGTTTCAGGTAAATAATGGTTTTTAACAATGATCAGACCCTACCAGTACCTGCTGTTTATTGGCTGACTATCAAATCCGGGCGGCAAGCTGCCAAGAACAATACATTCTTCAATCAGTCAACTTATCTTTCTTTATTCAGAAACAAAATGACAAATGTTTTGCCAAATGGCGAATAAGGTCCTTGTCCGTGTCATGTATTTGATGCTTTATTAAATACACCCACCAATTGAAAGCTTCACTGTCCCTCTATGTCTGACGGTTACCTTGGCATTTCTGCTGTAGCGCGTCCTCAGTTGCCCTACAAGGTATCCGATATAATAAATACGTTAACGTAAGTATCATGTATTATTAATTGTGCCTTGTATTGTAGAATGATTCCCCGTCTGGCTGCAGTATCAGTCCTAACAGCCTCATGTGCTCTTCTTGGCCTTGGCCGAGTTTTTTCAGCATGCAGACTGAATCAAAGTTCACCCTTTCCCTAACTTCCCAGAGCGGCCCTTACAGTATCTGTGATAGCTGTACAAATATAACTGTCACTATACACAGGAGATACAGCACCTGTTGCTGTGTGCTTGGATGAAACCTTCCGATTCTTCATACTGATTAAAGTCTGGAAATAATAACTTATTTTTAGATAACTTATTGTCTTCTAGATCAATACGGGAAATCCCATTTTATAATTGGATTGGATTTGGAGAATTAGTGCACCAAATCCAGACCAGGCAGAAAGCCCCTAAGGATATACCTTATAGAGTAAATAAGATGTCTAATGGCGCTTTTCCATCTCACAGCTCTACTTGTGTGGAAACTGTTTTCCAAACTGTTGTATCTGTGCCCCCTTGTGTATATTTGTGCCTGTGTGTGTGTGTGTGTGTGTGTGTGTGTGTGTGTGTGTGTGTGTGTGTGTGTGTGTGTGTGTGTGTGTGTGTGTGTGTGTGTGTGTGTGTGTGTGTGTGTGTGTGTGTGTGTTTGTGTGTGTGTGTGTGTAGGCATGAGGACTTGTTTCCGGGTGTGTACCTCTCAGACAGGAAGGTGTGTCAGGTGTGTGCTGATGATGCCTCTGGTTGTCACTATGGAGCAGTCACCTGCGGCAGCTGCAAAGTCTTCTTCAAGAGGGCAGCCGCAGGTGTGTATTACACACACATGCAAACACACAATGATTCTTACACCCACACACTCACAGGCTCATGCAGGCAGGACACAGTGACCTGACATTAGAGGGCCAGTTATTTGTTATCAGCAAACACCTAGGGTTGCTATGAGTTGGAAGCCCAGGCATGGTTGAAGTGACTTGTGTGTGTGCCCCCAGGTAAACAGAACCACCTGTGTGCCAGCCGCAACGATTGCACCATCGACAAGCTGAGGAGAAAGAACTGTGCCTCGTGTCGCCTGAAGAGGTGTTTCATGTCTGGAATGAGCCTTAAAGGTGACAACTAAAGATATGGGCAGAATGACAAACGGAGTAAAGGGAAACTATCTGTGGTGTGTAATAAGCAGTGGCGTGCACAGCCATTTTGGGGGGCAGGTGCTCAGTGCAAAAAAAAGGGCACAATATATTCTATCGATGAATGACCAAATCATTTTAAGGGTACTTGTACAAAATCCCCCCCTGGCCTAATGACTTTTAATACCCGGCCACACATATAGTGTTTCTCAAAGGATTTTGGGAGACTGTGTTTGGGACCTTGGACCTTCTAGGGGTGTCCGGAAGAAAAATTTGAACCTTTTAAAGTAAAATTCATCAATCTGGTGCACTTTGAGAAGAAAGCTAAGGCTAAATCACCTGTGTCAATGTGGGCTATTTAGTACTATTTTCTGGAATAATTTGGAGACACAGAATTACCAAAAAGCAGAAAGAATTTTGGATTTGGATTTTTTTAGATAATCCCTTATCCCGAATTCTGTCTTTGAAGTCTTTGTTAGGCCCCTGATCTCCTTAACATCCTATTAAGGTAAATACAAGATTACTGCAAGTGTTGTAACATAGAAATAACTTATGGTTGGGACAAAATAATATAGCTTATATAGCTTCATGACTGATTTATTACCACCAACCCACTTTGCGTAGTTAAAATAAAATGTGTGGACAGCTTTTAAGATATTTCAATAACATTTGAGGAACAGTTCAACATTAAAATTTGAGCTTTAAAAGGCCCTGAACAGTTAACATGACTCTGGTCTTGACTCTGACCTTTCATCTACATCTTCCTCCTTGCTGCTGGTGGATACTTTCATCCAGGAGAGCAGAGAGCAGCTCCCCTGGGCTGCCTGCTGTAGCTCCCTTTCTTTTTCCTTTTTAACCTCTCCTTTCTAGGCATTATACTGCAATTTCTAAATAAAAAGAGACCAACCATATAAAATAAGACTGCTTGGTTACATTACAACCAGACACAAGGCTACTTTTTCTGCAGGCAATTGGGAATTGCCTGTTTGTCATTTAGCAAATACATTACTGCATGTGAAGTGTTAATTATATAGTCTAAAGTAAACCCAAACAACACTAAATATTCAGCATACTGATAGATTCACATGCTGTACCAATGACAAACTCCGCCGACATTAGTTGTGTTCATCACGTCATATCTATTTTTTTTTGGGCTAGCTTGTTAAGCAGGACAGTCGGCTAATTTATGCCCAGCTGTGTGGCGCTGCATGATAGAGGCTACTTTATAACAGAGACAAATAAATGCAAGTTATAGCTTGGCAACTGAGGCTTAGGGGGCAAACAATACACTCTTGACTCCATTCAATGTATGTGTTACCTCGCTGGTGGGGCAGGGCAGGCCGGGGAGTAGGTGTGTGTGTGCAGCAGCTGTGAACTGCTGCGGCAACGCGCCTCCGTTTGTGTCCACTCTGCGCGTTCACGTTGACAAAGGAAGTGTGTGCGGAGGAGGAGGAGGGGGGGGGGCATATTTATTGGGGCATTATTGTCAAACGTTTTTAATCGTTGAGCATTTATAGATGATAATGTCGGCATGGGCCACATAAACTGTAAAAAAAGGGCACTTGATTGGGCCGGGGGCAAAGGGCAGGTGCTTCAGCACCACTTCAGGTCTACCTGTGCACGCCACTGGTAATAAGTGCAGAGTTGCAGTACATGCATTGGATCAGAACTTCCTAATATAATGTTCCAGCTCAAATACAGTAACTAAGGCATTTCAGAAAAGGTCAAAAGAGCATTTAGAATTATAAGCATATAATAAGCATTACAATAATAGCATATTGTAAAATATTGCTATAAGGGACTTCTGGATTTCTGTCCAGTTGTCTGTAAATATTACAATAGAAACTAATTTAAGGTCAATATTTGGGTTAACGTTTTGAAAAAGCGCTTACATTGCTCCACAGCAGCCAAACAGACCAGGCTGCCTGCTGCAGACATTATTCTTAATCTATTGGGAAATAATCAGACCCCATAAAACTTACAATGGCAACTTCTCATGTCCTTTCCCCCTTGTGTGTTTTGGTGGGTGCAGGGCGCAGGGTGAAGGGGGTTGGACAGTCCAGGAGCCCAGAGGAAGAGCACCAGCTGGCTACCTGGGGACAGGGAGAACCAGGACACAGGGATCTAGGTGAGGATGAGTGTCACATAAGTATCATGCTCAATCGATACTGACAAATAACCGGTCGCCAAGAATGTGTGATTTGTTTTCTACCCTTCCTCTGGTGTGTGTATATGTGTAGCAGCGTCCCAGGCCCTGGCTCAATACATCCCCCCCAGCCTGCGCTCCTGCCTGTCCCTGCTCAGTGTCCTGCAGGCCATAGAGCCGGCGGTGGTGAACGCGGGCCATGACCCGGCCCAGCCCGACTGCCCCGCCTCCCTGCTCACCAGCCTCAACCAGCTGGGAGAGAGGCAGCTGGTTACCGTGGTGCGCTGGGCCAAAGCAATCCCAGGTAAGGTGGTCCAGGCTCAGGGTTACACTGACAAACTGTAGTCCATGATTCATGGAGGTGTTTGATTGGCCAAGAAAAAGATTTTAAATTAACTGAAATGATTTCTTTGAACACTTTTAAATCTAAGCTGAGAGCATTTCAGACCACTTCTTTTACTTGTAGTTGTTTTTTATGAATTTTAAGCTACTTATAACTGTTTTTATTATTTTAATTGATAACAGTTTTTTTCTGATTTTAATTTCTGTCTATATGTTGTGAGTGTAATATTGTGAGTGAACACTTAAACACTTGTTGCTGCCTCTTGGCCAGGACTCCCTCCAAAAAGAGGTTTTTAATCTCAATGGGACTTTCCTGGTTAAATAAAGGTTAAATAAATAAAAAAAAAATAACAGCAGTCCTAGAATAGTTGTTTCAGGTTCACTTGTAATGCCATTTGTACTTCATGCCAGGCAAAACACAGCAAGGCCAGACTTAAATGAAGCAAGAGGGGTGATGACACTGCAGTCATGTCACAAGTTTTCAGATACAGAAAAGCTATTAATCTGTCAGGCAAAGATAACATCTGTTACTATGGGCACAGCCGGGAGGTCTGCCACACCAGATACCAGGCCCTGTTGTATGCCTGTTAACCATTCTCATAGGAGCGGTCCATCTTCATCAAAGCAAATCAGTCTGTTCATGTATTAACCACTAGAGGGGGATGTGTTCATTTTAAGCCCCGAATCGCAGGCTGAAAAGGGCCAGCTCTCATATAGTGATATCCCTGTTGTCATTAAAGCCACTACGAGTAAGTCGGCACGTTGGCGACACCTTTGAACAAAAGCGGTAGTATTTTAACGACGCCAGCTGTCGTGAAGCTGTTTTCTAGCTCGTGCAGGGAGTGCAAGATTCAAATAATCAGGAAGCAATATGGTGCGTGTCCGTGTGTTGAAAGTGTGGAGGGCACCGGACTCTTTTCGTTTCTGTGAGTCTATGGGTGACACAGCATCAACTAATGGCAGTAAGTGCTAAACACACCTGATTGCAATGAGTTGATGCATTGTCACCTCTCACGGAGCTGAACGAGTCCGTGTCCTCACACCAAGCGAATGAACGAGAGATGGCAGTTAGTTAGTATGGATCACGATTAGGTAATGTGTTTATGTTGTAAATAATGACCATTTCAGATGAATAATGGTCATCTGATGATGCTGGTGAGGCAAAGTAAACTTTGTTTTAGTAGGCTACCGCTCATTCATTTAGGATTAAACACTGCAGTCTAGGTTCGCTGCGTGAAATTGTGTATACGTTGCTTGGCAACGCCCTCCCGCCCGCCTGTCACTCTCCCTTTTAGCTTTTCTTCATTGCATTTTCTTTTTTTTCTTTGATGGTTCAGCCCCGTTATCAGTCATTATGAACAAACGACTGTCTCAAACAAGGCTCCCGCTCCCCTTCCCTCACCTGGAGGGATAGGCTTCTCAAATCGCGTTCCTGCGCCGCACTGAAATCTGCGACCAATACGGATATGTGACCATAGAGCATGCACGCGTGAACCGAAAATCGGACTGGGTGTACGACCAGATCAAATGCAGTAATAAAGACTATATAAAAAAGTCTTTCTTTGCACAGATGGTCTCGTTTGCTGTTAAAGGTGATTTATGATTATGAGAGTAAACATGAGGCTGTTTAAAAGATATTTAAATGTTACTCGTTGCTGCTTTAATCTGAAGGGTTCAGATTTATGTAATATACTGTGAAGTGTTATGTGATCATGCTTTGCCATAGCAGATGTTTGAAATAATATGTGTTTTTGAACAGGATTCCGTGACCTTCATGTGGATGATCAGATGTCAGTGATTCAGTTGTCCTGGATGGGTGTAATGGTGTTGGCATTGGGCTGGAGGTCCTACACACTCACCAACAGCTCCATGCTCTTCTTTGCTCCAGACCTGGTCTTCAATGAGTAAGTCAGGCCCTTTTGGCAGGGGATGCTTGTGTGGAGTTTCTAATGTCGAAGCGTTGGAAGTTGAACAAAGTTGGGAGAAGTTTCCTAAATCTGGTGCAGTCTCTTTATCAAACAAAGAACTCCAGTTGTTTTGGGCCTAAACAGCTGTATCATTGTGACATTTGTTGGAGTCTCATGAAATTTCACCTGTCATCATGAGTGTAGATAGAACGACACGGGGGAAGAGGAGCTTCAGAGATAGATCTCAAGATCCCACAATGCACATATGCTGTTTTAGGCGAGACAGCACAACAAGTCTGTTCTGTTCTTAACTGTTTGCTTTGCATGTGATATTCGTGGCCGCAGAGGGATCACCTCTGATGATTTATTCCGTTTCATCTTTACATAACCATTGTACAGAACTGCAACAACATTGAGTTGTTTCTTTCTTCACTTTGACAAGTTTGGATTAACGCCGCGACATCATATGTTGGTGACACTCCAACTCCTTTCTTTACCCTTTTCTTTGTACTTTTTAAAAACTTCAATAAATCACTGTAGATGATTTGCATGAAAAAACATATCCATATGCTCTTATCTGTAAATTGTCTTCAGTGTTGAAGATTGGTGTTGCTCTGAATGCTAAAGCCAGCCATAGGGCCCCAGAGCTGCATCCACTTGGCTGTTTTTTTTGTGCAACCTTAGCTAAACCCTCCTTCTGTCTGCATTAGACCTCTGTCTCTGCATTGGGCTGCATGGTAATGAATATGCCTGCCCTTGTTGCTGAACCTCATTTCTCTCCCTCTGATTCTTTCTTTTTTTCCCATTATCCATCTCACTCATTTTCCTCACCTCTGCTGCTCATTCCTTTGTCCTTGGCTCCTGCTTCGTTTACACAGCAACATTTTCAACATCAACAAAAAAGTATTTTTACGTTGCGAGCCTTTAGTCTGAAAACTTACTTCTGTATACGCAACTCTAGTGTCACGGTGGAGGGTGAAGAGCTATTTTTTGAGAGCAGCGGAAAACTCAGATTCACAGCATTAAAAATCTCTGAAAATCTCTGGAGATGTCCAAAAAAGGAAAAACCATTGATAAGGCAATGGAGGAAGACAAAGTTTTTGCGGAAGAAATGAAAAAACAGTTGGCAGACTTTAGACTACTAGAGAAGAAATGGACAAGGCCATATCTGTATTGTCACAGGCAGAGAGGAAAATAGAGACCTAAAATTATCTGTGTATTAGAATGAATCTTCTTAAAAAAAAAGAAAAAAAAATGTTCTAACTGTAGTAGCTGTGTATCTGTGTATCTGAATCTGATGGCAGTGGGGGCGGGACCCGATAAGCCTTTGGCTTCTCCTGCTTCCCTTCGGACGATAACACAAAGTAATATGTATGAATATGCAATGAGAAAATTATGTATTATGTGTAATTGTCCGGAATAATAATAATAAATAAATAAAAAAATAAAAATAAAATAAAAATAAATAAACTAGAAAAGCTGTTCCCTGTTGACAAAATGACATCATGGCTCCACTCTGCAGCGAATAACATTTGTAGCCGTGTGTGTTGCTATCTCTGATAAGTTTCTTAACGCACCTGGTGCCTGACCCTGACCTGTCCCCTGCAGCCGGCGGATGCAGGTGTCCAGTATGTATGAGCACTGTGTGAGGATGAAGCTGCTCTCACAGAGGTTCTGCATGCTGAAGGTCACCCAGGAGGAGTTCCTCTGTATGAAGGCCCTGGTCCTCTTCAGCATCAGTAAGTCTGCTGTCTGAAGTCAGCATTTCAATGTCTACCTCCAGCAGGTGAAATATGTGTACAATAGAGTGTTGCTCTGAATTGACTAACATTCACTAACAACCCTACAATGAAACGCACAAGAATCAGTTCAAGTTGAAACGAATATCTAAAGAAATGATTACATTTCAGGGGACAGCAGGACACAATGAAGCCGCTAATACAGTACATATGTTCACCTACATGCACATTTTTCAAAAAGGAGTTATATACAGAACAATCCCAAAGGTGTTTCGAGGTGAAAGGAGAATGTCTTGCATAGCGAAAGCATCCTTCTAATTTGGTTTAGAAAAAAGAATCCTTTTGACAAACACAAAGAAAACATAAAATACAACTCATACCATTTGTGGAATATTAAAATGTTTATAAGTAAGATTACTAAGGTGCTATCAAAGCAGTACCATGTTGTTATGCATTACTGTAAAATTCTATTGGTTGTTATTGAAGGGGGTTAATTGTTGCTGCTATTTTGGATTATTTGAGCAGTGGAGATGCCATAGCCATGCTTCAGAGAATTGATTCAAGATTCAAGAGGTTTATTTGTCATATGCACATTAAAACTACGCAAAATTAAAGAGGAAAGCATGCAAAGGAAACACCTTGACATTGCCAAACTGAAATGCCCAAAGACCAAAAAAGAGTTTGTGGTAGAATTGAAAAAACGCTTTGCTGCCTTAGCTGATACCAACGAAGACCCTGACATGGAGACAAGGTGGGAGTCGATAAAGAACACCTACGTTGAGACATCAAAAAGTATCCTAGGCTATAGAAAGAAACAGAATAAGGAGTGGTTAGTAAGGAGTGGTTAACACCGGGAACGTGGAAGAAAATAGTAGAGAGGAAAGAGCTCAGGGCCAAAATGCTGAGAACCAAATCACCTAGATTAATACAACAGGCCCAGGCTGCGTATAAGAACAAAGATCGTGAAGTGAAGAGAAGTGCCAGGAGGGATAAAAGATCCCTTGTAGAGGAGCTTGCGATAGAAGCTGAACGTGCTGCTACCAGGGGGGATTTAGGAGTTGTCTACAGGATAACCAAACAGCTCTGTGACAAGAAAAAGAGTCACTCTGCCCCTGTAAAAGATCTTAATGGGAACAGCCTGACCATAGAAACCGAACAAGCAACGCGATGGGTACAACATTTCCAACAAGTCCTCAACAGACCGAAACCGGATGATGCCGCAAATCCACCAGCAGCCGATGTTGTCCTGGACATTGACACCAGTCCACCAAGTAAAGATGAAGTCAGACGTGCGATCTCAGCCTTAAATAATAGAAAGGCGTGTGGAATTGACAGCATCCATGCAGAAATGCTAATGGCCGATGTTGAAACTTCAACAAAGGTTCTTACAAACTTCTTCCATTCCATCTGGGACAAGGACACTATCCCGGACGACTGGGTCAAAGGGCTCATTGTAAAGCTCCCAAAGAAGGGTAATCTTCAAGACTGTGACAACTGGCGAGGCATCACACTCCTATCCATACCATCAAAGGTATTCTGTAGAATTCTCCTAAACAGAATTAGCCCAACTATTGACACCAAACTCAGAGAAGAGCAAGCCGGATTCAGGAGAGGTAGAGGATGCATAGACCAGCTATTTGCCCTTAGAAACATCATCGAGCAGTGTTTAGAATGGAACAACCCCCTTTACAACAATTTTGTCGACTTCAGGAAGGCCTTCGACAGCCTCTATCGTGACACTCTATGGAAGATCCTAAGGTTCTACGGAGTCTCTCCTAAGATGGTCACCTTAATAGAGTTGTTCTACCAGCACTGTGAATGCAGTGTTATCCTTGATGGAAAGCTGTCTGAGTGGTTCCCTGTGAAGTCTGGCGTACGACAGGGCTGCATCCTCTCACCTATGCTTTTTCTACTTACCATTGATTGGATAATGCGTAAAACCACTGCAGAGGTATCCAATGGACTATGTACTCCCAGTTAGAAGACCTAGACTTTGCAGAGGATCTAGCTGTGCTGTCCTCCAATCATAACCATCTGCAGGAGGAGACTGAAAGACTGCATAACTTTGCAAAGCAGACAGGCTTAAATATCAACACCTCCAAAACTCAAATCATGTATATCAACCCAACTGGAGAAACACCCATCACAGCAGACGGCACACCACTTGAGAGAGTAGACAAATGTACCTACCTGGGAAGTCTTGTTAGCACTGATAATGCAGCCAGCAAAGACATCGACGCACGTCTTGGAAAAGCTCGTAGCGCTTTTGCCATACTTCGGCCTATCTGGAAGTCCAAGCAATACAGCCTACAGACTAAGATCCGACTGTATAACAGCAACGTAAAGGCAGTACTATTATATGGCTCGGAGCGCTGGCGAGTTGTTCAAAGCGACATGATAAAGCTTAATGTCTTTCACAACAACTGTCTGAGAAGAATTTGCCGCATTTTCTGGCCAGTGAAAATCTCCAACCAAGACCTATATAGACAAACCGGAGGAAACAGCGTGGTGGATCAAACATCGACGTCTGAAATGGCTTGGACATGTTCTAAGAATGGACAGTCAGCGTATCCCCAAGGTTGCCTTGAGATGGACACCAACAGGAAAGAGAATGTTTGGAAGGCCAAAAACCACTTGGAGGAGAACAATTAAAGCTGAGCTGGCTGAAATGAACCTTACCTGGGGAGAGGCACAACATGTTGCCAAAGACAGAAACAAATGGAGACACACTGTATCGGCCTTATTTCCCATGGGGGAAGAAGAGGCATAAGTAAGTACATTAACAATTACAGCAGCAGTCATTGGCAAGGAAATTCTTAAGTCTCAGTCTTCTCTAAACAATGCAATATAGAAGAAGAAACACAAGTGAAGAGAGCAACGCCTGAGACACAAGTACACACAAAAGTAGTGCAAGGACACAGTGCAGAAAGAAGTGTAGATGGGATGGACAAAGTGTGAGAGTTATTGTTGTGTATTTATGTGTTCTCAGTGCCCGTTGAGGGCCTGAAGAGCCAGCGTTGTTTTGATGAACTGCGGACGTCCTACATCAAGGAGCTGGATCGCCTGGCCAGCCACCATGGGGAGACCAGCCGCACGCAGAGGCTCTTCCAGCTCACACAACTGCTGGACTACCTCCAGACGGTAAGACCCTCAGACCCTGCCCATAGAACAAACACGGCATGCTTTCAGCTGTTATAAAATGAAGTTTTTGTTAGTCACAGGTCTACTCAAGGAAATATTGTGCAGCAAGGTGCACAACGCAAGCAAAAAAAACTTGGCTTACAACAATACAGGGTTCAATGACTTAGTAACTAAACAGGAAGCATCAATTTACTCATGTCATGGCTGGATTACTTTATTCAAGGCTGTTAATAATTACAAATGTAACCAACAGTCTTATTTTAATTCTGTTACAGACGGACTCCTGCAAACTGTAATATCATGTCATTCCTTCTCATTGTTTCCCAAGCAGCAACCCTAACCCTAAACCCAACCCTAACCCTAACCTTTGTGTACAGCTCCAGTTTGTGCACACATCCCCAGGCATCAGCTGAGGTTAAACACATACCAATGGTCCTGTGTCTCCCAGGTTTGAGGAGGGTCACTAGCATTGCTGCATAAAATAACTCTAATGCTCCTTTGACCGGTAGTGTCTGTGATTGAAGGCAGCCCACTCTAGTCCCCTCTATCACCAAGTAACTGCAGACTGATCGTCCAGGCCAACCTGTATTAACTGCTATACAGACTAGTATTCAGAGTGCCATCATGTGATCTTTGTCCTGCTGCTTTCTGAGCCTCTCATTGTATTTGTCCAAATCAAATCCAGGGAAAAGTGAAGCGATTAAAGAGATAATGTACATATATTGAGTGTCAATGATTTACAGGTTTGTTTATACTGGTAGATCAGTTAGCTATGGCTAGTTGACTATCTGTTGAGACAATGAACACCGGTCTCTCAACTGTCTGGTGGTCAGGAGAGAGCTTAAAGTTAAACCAAAGTCCGGTCAGAAAGGCTGTTGTTGTTTCACATCACGATTCAATGATTTTCAATTTTCACAAGTTGCTATCTTCTTCCCGGAAAATAAAACTGCTACAAAAAACATACACTTGGAATAACATATTTTTGAATATACATTTATATTATAAATGTATACGTTCCCAAAACATTATTGATCAATCTCATCCAAACATATCACAGTGAAGATTAAACCAAAATTAACATTTACAAACTGTATTCAGACTTAAACAACATTGGGGAAAGCAGGCCATGGCATCTGTTACGCCCCTTTTGCATTAAGACCTTCTCTCACTGCAGCTGCCCTATGTGGTCTCTGGTTGTGGTCCTGCAGCCTTAAAGAAATACTTCACTCATACGGAACCAGCGTTCTATCATTATAAAATAACTATTATAATATAATGAATGAGGTTTTTCTTCCCTAAGTCTTCCCTGAGAAGGAAACTGTAGGGTTAGACAGTGAGACCATAAAACACTCTTTCTGCCTTTCCTCAGGCTAAGATGATCAAATTTTTTATTTTTTTGCACATTTATACTAAATAGGATCTCCAAGTTCAATACACCTTCATATTCCAACTGGTGAAGTAGGCCTTTAAGTTGTTTCCAGACCCTTCTTACTTGTGGGAGGCAATAGTTCTCCAGGTTATCCTTGTACAGGACTGTGTTGACGTGTCCATCCAGCTCCACCAATGGTGTTTCTCCTCCATAATGAATACCGGCTCATAACATCACTGAGCTCCACCTGCTTCAGTGGTTTCCTGGATGCAGTCATCACAGAGGTTCTAACCACTTAATCGCAGCACCCTTTGTCTTTTATCTATACGGTTAAGGGTAAAGCGGCTCTCATCCATAAAGACAACATGTCACCAGTGTCCAAGCTGTAATGCCTGTCAGGTGTGGCCATACTAAATATAGTGAGTGAGTGAGTGAGTGAGTGAGTGAGTGAGTGAGTGAGTGAGTGAGTGAGTGAGTGAGTGAGTGAGTGAGTGAGTGAGTGAGTGAGTGAGTGGTATTTGACTCAAATTTGTGTTATGTGTTCAATTGACCAAGGTGCAAACATTTTAACAAACCCCTTTTATTGTTCAATAACCCCAATTTTGTTTAAGCCTGAACACACAGTTTGCAAAGATGAATTGTGGTTTAACGTTCACTGTGATATGTCTGGATGAGATTGATCAATAACGTTTCGAGAAGATAGACACTTTATCCATCAAGAATAATTCACATTGTCACATTAATTTCATGAGAAGAGGTCAAAAATATTGTATTCCAACTTTATGATTGACCGTGTTCCAATAATGTTTGTGTATGGTGTTCTAGGGGTGGGGGGGATCTACATTGTGGGCTATTTGCAAGTATGATATTTTAGAAGAAATACACTGAATAACAAGGGTTTAGAGAATGTGTGATAAGAGCATTACAATGTGAAAAAAGAATGTGACAAAAAAAATCAAGGGACATTTAGAATAGATAAAAATGTGTGATTAATTGCGATCGAGTTAACTATGACAGTAATGTGATTAATTAGGATCAAATATTTGAATCGTTTGACAGCACTACTTGCTGTGTAAAAGGGGCCACACTGTAGTGCACATTACTGTATTGGACTAAAAACTGGTTGGGATGCAACCACTAGAGGGCGTAGAGCAACTGCTTCCCAGGGTTCAACCTGTAGAGTCTCTATGCAGATGTATATCAAAATATGTTGAATAAACAAACTTTGTACTAAATGTGGAGAATTAGACCACAGACAATCGACAACACTACTACATTTCCATATAAATTGATTGTAAGCTGAAAAAAGCTGTTTTTGGGTTTAGTTTCACTAAAATACAAGTAGAACTTTTGTATTAGTAATTTGTACACACTATTATAGCTGGGGTGGAGAATTTGGGGAGAAAATAGCAGTTGGGATAGAGATTTTAATCCAAATACTTCAACCGCTCCACTTGTTCTCTTTGGTCCCTCCCCAATGGTCCCTCCCTGACACGCTCTACACCAACAAAGTCGTGCCAAAGTGTATGGACAGTCCCAACAGCCAATAAGAACAGATTTTTTTTTTTTTTTAATTCAGAGCCTCGCTCTGATTGGTCAAAGTGTACCGCTCATGTTAATTTTGACCAATCAGAAATCACATACCCCAGCTTTGATTGTGGAACAAAAATCAAACTCCTGACAGCAGTGTTAGGGGGTTGCAAAGTTTTCCTCCACTGAGAGCAGATCTTCAGCACTGTGGATTTCACCATTTATAGGCAGAGCTTTGTCTGTGTCCCAGTCACATCTCACATCTGCTAATGCCTTCAGAGCCAGAGGGCAGCAGAAGCTCTGTTGATCAGAGCCTTTCTGGGCTTTACCCTGGGCCTGTGGAGCTTACAGCGTCACAATGAGACTCATCTTTTTAAATCGCCCTCTTAAAGCTCACGTCAACAGTTGGGCGTTTGTTATTTCCCCTTTTATCTGCAGTCTTTGTTATTTTTTTCAGTGGCGTTACACATTGAAGCAAGTCCTTCCATGTTATTATATTAACCCCTGTGTGACCTTATCTTTTCTCTCTGTGTTTCAGGTTGTGAGGAAGCTCCACCAGTTCACCTATGATCTGTACATCCAGGCTCAGTCCCTGCAGACACGGGTTAACTTCCCAGAGATGATATCTGAGATAGTGAGCGTCCACGTTCCCAAGATCCTCTCTGGCATGGTGAAGCCTATCCTGTTCCACAACACAGCCTAGAGAACCCAGTCCCTCTGCTTGTCCTATATATGTCCCCTTGAGCTCCAGCACATAGTCTGGGCCTTTCTGCTAAAGCTGAGGCGGCTAGGGAGGGCTTCTGATTTTATGCTGTGAAAGAAGTAAAAGCTCCTATGGGGTAAGAGAGAGGCGCAGTCAGGCTAATAGTGGACATGAATTAAAGGGCATACAGTTCGTTCTTCCAGTCTATGGTAATTTAATTGCATCTACTGTGTTCTTCCTTCTGCCTGTTATCTGTATCACACTCATCCAAACTTTCTGGAGCTGAATCAATCACTTTTGAGCATGCATTCCTCCACACCAGCCCATTAAAGGCTGGCCACCTGGCATTTAGACTTGTCCGTATGGATAACATGACATTTCTTTTTTAGATGACTGTTCTGAGAGAAAAACATGTTTGGCAAAGTTCTCCTATCCCTCTGTCTGTGTGCAGTAGTATGACATTTGGTCTGGCTTTTCCCCACAATGAATGTTATTGTGTGCACCTGAGGTGAACAAAGTTGTTGATTGACAGTTAATAAATGCTCGTGGCATGCATGCAAAGCTGTCTTGCATTTTGAGAGCTTTTATCATCTGTATAAATAGTAGTTTAGGTGCAGACAAAAATAAATACACTTTTAAACAGCAAATTACTGCAATAATGCAAATTCCAAATTCATATTTATGAATATTGTGCTGTCGAAAAGGCACACCGAAAACAATAATTGGACGAAACACAAAATACTCTTAAGGACTCATTAGTTGACTGAAATAACAACACTACACTATGGGTGACTTTTTTAAGTTTGCTTGTTTTTGAGTTTCAATGATTATTCAAGTACAATTTTGAACATTTCATACTGTTGTAACTTTTCTACTGTTTCTTAATGTGTTCCCTGCAAGTGCTCTGTTGTGTATCATCACATGTAACTTCATTTGACATTTTTGCTAAACGTTGACAGCTTAACATGTAATAAAAGCTGAGGCATGAGTGTGTATGACTGTTTGTTCATGGTGGGGGCAGAGTGAGAGAGTGGTATTATGGCACAAATCTCCTTAAAAAGTCTCGCTTTATTTGAGTGCACACAGATTAAAATACAGTAATGTTCCTGTTTTTTTTGCTCCGTCTGATAGATTCACTTCTGTCTGCAATGCAGTCGGGTGGAGAGACAGGCTTTTGAAAACAGCAGACAGACAGGTATTTTCCACTGCAGCATTATACTTTCCCTCAGGATTATCCCTGTCTCTCTCCACCCAGCCAGGTAATAACTTATAAGAACAAAGAGTCAAAAGAGAAAGACTTAAGGATTTATTTCATCTATTTATCCTGGAAAATACTGCCATGTCTGCTGCCTGTGTTCTAATACCATCTAGTGGTGGCTGTTGAATCTCCAGGAGTGCACTGAAACTCAGCCAGTGTAGTAGAACATCTGTTGGATCCATTGACATTTGCTTCATAATGTAATTGGACACAGATTCACTCAGTGTTTGAACAAGGTTACCATTAAATAGAGTCACGAGAGCAGAGTTCACAGCATAAGAGGGACACATCAATAAAGAATGCATTGAGATCAAACTGAAAACCTAGAGGATTTGAAATGAAACGCTTCATGTTAATAATGTTATAACAATAGCAGAATGTGTTTTTTATTGAATGCATAGAAATACATAGATTTGAGGGAACATATATTGTATTAAACAATATTTTTCTCATTTGATTAGGGCTAAAAAGAGAATATGACATGTTTTTTAGAGCAGGTTTATTTTCAAATAGAGCATTTAAAAACCCCAACTGTAAAAAGCAGTCCTTCTGGGTAACCTCTACCGCCATCCCAAGGCCTATTTCCTGAACAACTCCTTTCAAGGAGTATTTGTCCCTCTCATAAATGAATTGGAGCTGAACGAAGTCGGGATCGAGAGACATGCTGAAATATCACTTATTTCTAAATATATTCCCTGCTACACACATGCCCCTGTGGCCTCCCCTTCAAGGAATGGCGTCGCGTAGCTTTTTGCGAAGATCAACAATGTATGTGTGGATGTGGACATTTGAACTTGGTTTAGATTCCTTGGGTTTGTGTGAGTCTGCTGTGCATCAATATTACATGCCTACTCTAAGCAGAAGAGGGATTTTTCCTGTTGGGCAACAACAACCACAGAAAGCAGAAACACGCCGGCCACAAACAAGAAGAAGTTCAAACTGCTTCCTTATGTGGAGATGAAAGAAAAGGCCTTGAACATTACATTCACTTTGTATGACAAAAGAACTATAAGAAGGAGGGGAGATAGTTAAAACGCCAAAGTAACCCAACACCCACAATGCCGAGCTGACATGAATGTGACAGGCACAAGGTATAGGCTAGGATTCCTCTTGCAGCACCTCACATTAAACTGCAGCAATAATATCTTTAACACCAAGTCATGGCAACTCACGGCTACGAAGAATGGAAAACAATTAGGTTGAGGAGGTGGTAAGACGACACCCCTGGATGGGTTGTTTCGATGGCCCATCGAATGCAAGGCGATTCCTAACCCGAGCACTAGTCCATTAACAACCAATTAACTTCCTATTAATATTTGAGCAGACAGGGCCTCTCATCCTGTCGTGTTTTAAGGAGCTTTTCCCAGGAGTATTTGAACATGAGCAGCTTTTAGCGCAGCATAAAGAGGCCTGTGTAATGTTCTGAAGGAGGAGGAGTGGACACCTGATAGCACTGAGAGCAGAGCAGAGGAGACAGACTAGTGCAGCTGGCCTGAGCCCGGCCCGACACACAGCCACTGCAGCAGCGCGAGGGAACACAAGGTTTTATGGCTGTGACATTAGATCAGACATGACTAACTAGCCACTGCCATGCGCCCAGGGTAATTGTGTTTTGATAGTCCGTAATGTGACTGATGACTTTTTCTTGTTTGCTCAAAATTGCAGCTGAGCTGAGTAACCGTTTTGCATCGGGGACTCCACGTGCTTTCCCCTGGAGTGAAAAAAAGTCTTAAAACAGGAATATGAAACTGGCTCCTGGTCTGCTCTGTAGCATCTTTGTGCTGCGTAAGGCCGCTTTGGGTGGACATTTACAAAGTGTTCAGGGAAACTCCCTGAGACAGAAAGAGAGGGAGGCCATTATGCCTTTAGCCCGCGGCTACTTCCAGCGGATAAAGCATTTGTCTTCACTTGAAATTATGATTTATTTTTCCACTATAGTCAGAAGGGTTATGTTTGTCACCGCACACTCAAAGGACTTTTGGAAAAAGCAGCACAAGCAGAAAATGGAAAAAAGAAAATGTGCAGTAGGTTTTCTAATGCACCCTTCACGCTTTCTCAGACACTCCCCTTCTAGTTACCTGTTTGAGATCACTTTGAGTCTTCATTAACTTTAGTTAATCATACTGAACCTTGCCTCTAGTTTATCAACACAGGCTTGTGTGTGTGTGTGTGTGTGTGTGTGTGTGTGTGTGTGTGTGTGTGTGTGTGTGTGTGTGTGTGTGTGTGTGTGTGTGTGTTCATGATTAAGAGAAAGAGGGGAATGTGGGAAGGAGGATAAGATGTGGTTGTATCAGGTTCCCTCCACTGGGTGTAGATGTGGTCTTAGATTTCTCTCTGGGCTGCTGATTAACCGTTTGTGTGTGTGTGTGTGTGTGTGTGTGTGTGTGTGTGTGTGTGTGTGTGTGTGTGTGTGTGTGTGTGTGTGTCAGCACTGAGGAGGAGAGGAACTTCAGCTTTAATTTCCCCCAGCTCCAGATATTACACCCCCGCACTCTGTGTTTTTATTGGAACAGAGACCAAAAAACACAAAGTGTTTATGATGCATTAAAACACGTGGGGAAATGGAGTGTGCAATTGTAAATCTATACATTTGGCTCCGTCTCTCTGGAGCAGAATTCATTCTTTTATAGAGGATTCTGTGTATTTTACAAAGAGTGATGATTGTAACGCCCCATAATAACATGCTTATCATCTGGATGTATAAGGAGGAGGCTAGAGAGAAAAGTCTCCGTCTAGGGGAAAAGAGGGAGACGGAGGCAGGACTTTTGGAGAAGGAAAAAATGTGCAGAGGGGCACATGGGAGTTGGGAGGAGTCGCTGAGTTTTTTAAGGTTGAAGCACAGAAGGAAGGAATTATTCTACATTACCCTAATGACCATTTGAACAAATGGATGGGTGAGGAAAGCACATTACCTTCTATTAACTGTGGGCTCTTGTTTGTCAGTGGACTGTTAATGATGTACAAAGGGAATTGTGCGGTGGCGCTCTCCTGGACAATGCATGCTCTGTGCTTCTAATTATTAGGATAAAAGTGCTGACAGCCTTTCTACCTGGAGACACATTAGCTGGCTCTAATTAGAGTAAATATTATTTCTGGTATAACAGTGGTATATTGCCTCAACAGTCCAACTGCCATTAGTGCTGGGTCTTTCTGTGCTGCTGCTGCTTGTGCATTACCAGCCCTGTTTTTTTCTCCTTCTGTTGTTCTGTCTTAATCATTACCTCTGCCTCTTCCTCACACTTTTCCTCTCTGCAATCATTGACTTCCTCTCATCTCTTTCTCCTTCCTGCCTTTCAGCATGATCTTACTTTGTGTGAGCCTTGCTTGTCTCATGTCCATTCTGCCTGTACAGTGTCCATGCCCTGCCCTGCTCCCTCCAAGCCCCTGGTTGGCTCCTGTGTCCCACCCAACCCAATGTGACAGTACTGCCCCAGCCCTCTATTACAGCCATCACAGAACAGATTGCTGTGCATGGGGCCTTTTGGTATCTTGAATGAATGAATGAATGAATACATGTTTTCAATTAAAGAATACATCTAGTTTAGACATATAAAATAACATAAAACACAAAAGCACTAAAAAAGTTACTTATACGGTACAGGGGAGACTGGGGTGAGATGTGCCACTTTTTACTCAAAGTGACTTCAAAGTGAGGCCTTGACAGTAAAGTCTCCAACTCAAATATGTACACATATTTCAGGGTGTTGTGCATCCCCGGCAACAATAACTTTGGAACTATTTAAGAAATATAGCTTTCGGAAAAAAAGTTGTCTTCTGGCACAACCGGTGTGGTGTAAGTTGTGCCACAAGAGAGAATACCATGGGTAAATTGTGCCATTGATATATATCTCATGAACTGTAATGCAAGACAAATCTATTTGACAATCACTTATTTAAGGTTTATTTAAAGTAAATAAAGTACATATTTTACAAAGATTGAAGGACAATTTTCCTAAACAAAGCAAATCTCACAATGACAAAGTCACCATCATCATCTTTCTGGCCATCTGAACTCTCATCAGTGGTGTTGTTAAGTGGAATGGAGATGTCAGTCTCTTCTGAGCTACTGTAGACAATCACTTTCTTTTGGTGACTAGCGTATACAGCCATGCCAATGGCACAACTCTCGGAAATTTACTTTGCACTACCTGCTCCGCCCTTGTAGAACCAACTGCCACCTGGATGCGATTCCCCCTCCATTTCTGCCTTTAAATCAAGGCTCAAAACCCATCTGTACACCCTGGCTTTTCCTCCCCATTAACTATCTTACCTCAGCACTACTATCTTTGTTTATATGTGGATGTCTGTCCTCTATGTCTTTTATTTTGGTTATTGTTATTTTACCTTTATTTTTTACCTACTGATGCACTATGTTATAAATGTGCTTTTATAAATACATTTTACTTACTTACTTACTTATTACTCACACCAGGCCCCCCAGAATTTTGGATAATAAGCATAATGCAGCAGTTTAGGGCTGACATCGTGCTAACTATAGACACAAAGTGTAGCATACTAAAGCACTAAAAGATATGTCAAATGTTTTCAAACATGTCTATAATTGTTCAGACACAATAATCAAAAAAACCTTGATCGTGGAAATTTTACTTTGAAAGGCAAAATACTGTTTTTTTTAGCTTAAATGTGCTTATGTCTTATTCCTTGTGTCTCCCTTCTTTACAGGATGAGTCAAATGGATGGCTCTTCTTAAATATGTGGTCACATTTACAATTTCTTCTATGGTTTTCTAGAAACAAGGGGTGGCACAACTTCCCCACTGGCACAACTCACCCCACTCTCCCCTATTTATACAATCCACATATATCTATCTATCTATCTATCTATCTATCTATCTATCCATCCATCCATTCTTCCATTCTTCCATCCATCCATCCATCCATCCATCCATCTATCTATCTATCTTGGGAAATATGTGACGTGATTTTGTGTGTGCTTACAACTGTGTGTTCATACGCCCCCCTCCATTCATCTATGTCTGCATGTGTGTGTGTGTCTACGTGGTGGAGCGGGCCTAAGTTGGAACAGCTACGTTTCCCTCTGTCAGTAGTGATCTACCAAACAATGTGTTGTGATATTACTGGGCTGTGTTTCCACTCGCTTTTATGTTTAATGCACTCTGCATACATTGTTCTGATTTTTATGCTTGTACTCTCAGAGTGCTGCGCAGTTTTTAAGTGCAATGTTTGTGGAAAGGCCTTCCATTTCTGTGACAGGCTTATTGGAGCACCCTTGAGGCAGGCACATCTTTAGTTCGGGAAAATGCTGCAGCGCACTTGGGCTGCTACACACTTGGTCTGATTTCTTGTCTCTCTAAATATTATACTTGTAGCCTCAGGCATCGGTTCTGTGTCATACTGGGAAGGTCAAAACACACACACACACACACACACACACACACACACACACACACACACACACACACACACACACACACACACACACACACACACACACACACACACACACACAAGCATACACACACACAAACCACACATACTCATGGATTTCAGAAATCTCTATCAGGCCTCGGAGGATCAGATTGTTTTACGGGAAATTATGTCACGGGTCAAAAGATTGAATTATTAATGGAAGTGTGGTGCAATAACAATCAGCCTTGTCTATTGTGATTCCAGCATGATATTCACCGGCCCCTCTCAGCCTAACTTGATACTACCATGTTACAATCCAAATCCAATAACGCAGACTCTGCAAAACCAGAAGAAAAAGCTTCCTCTCCACTATTGTTTCATTGGTGGAAGACCATCTTTAGTGTGTTGCCTTTAGTGGAGCGCATTACCCAGTCTGTGTAACATATCGACTGCCATGCCACATTTCCAAGGACAAGGCTTTACATTTTTCATCAAAACAGTCACGGTAAAGTAATTCACAATCATAGGACTCTTTCACAACACACCCGGTCTATGAAAAGCGTGTGTGGGTGTGTGTGCGCCTGTGTGTGCGTGTGTGTGTGTGTGTGTGTGTTTGTGCGCGTGTGTGCGCGTGTGTGTATGGCATTCTTTACAAAACTCAAAATCAATGTTCCTTTTTACAGTGCCAGATATGGGGGTTGTTTTCCAACCAGCGTATAGCTGGAAATCAACCGAGCAAATCCAAGATCCACATTCATGATCCACATTATGGAAATGAAAGCAGACACATTCAGTATTATATAGTCACATTTGCATCTATGTAAAAGACTCCCCCACTCTCACTGAGAGGTACAAGTATTTTAACCTTAGTTAAGATGCAGGAGACTCCATTTTGAAAGTAATATGTTGCTGTATGATGTTTGTGAGAGGAGTTGACAATTTCTGCTCCGCCTGCGGCCTGGTTCTCACAGAGCCTGGGTGGAAATGTGTGTTATTGTAAAAAGCAGCGGTGATGGATTCTTTAACCTCGGCTCAGGAGGATGTCTAGCTGTGTTTGGAGAATGACCGTAGAGCAACACAGAGGGACTGAGACGTAAGGTCACCCCTTAGCATTTATTATCAGCCGCTGCCAGAAAACACAACTCTTTTAGCCGTCTAAACATAGCACACGGGACACATGGGCTGACAACTTCACTTAGGAGGAGGAACTCAAAATGGCTCGTTAATGCCGCTGCTGAAAACAGTCCTATTAGGAGCAGTCACCACTATTATTTTTTTTTTATTTTTTGTAATCATTTCCCCGTATTGGGTAAAGGCTGGAAGAAAGATTTCTTCTTACATGTGAAAATGGATATCAAAGGAAATAAAACACAAACTGGTTTCATATTCCTGAATGAAGGCGCTCGCATGTCTAGCTCCATCAAGCTTGTTTGCATCATTATGCATTCTCATTACAGCCTAGCAGAAGTTTCCCATCTGGAGAGGCACAGTCCCTGTTTACAGTGCTGTCTCTCCCTCCTCTCCTCCCATTTCAAAGCCTATAGACGTTCTCTGCTGGCTAAATGAGCTTGAAGACAAAAAGGCTCAGTGTAAAACCTCACCCCCCCCTCTCCTAATTTGCTTTTTCCCTCATTAGGTCCCCCCACTTTATGGGAAACAGAAAACAAAAGAGGACATATGTAATTACTGCATGACTGAAGCGTAAACATGCCTTACAGGATGAGGCTATGCTTTCGGCAGAGGGCTAATTGTTACATTCTCCTTCTCCTTCGATGCCTGGGTTATACGATATAGCTCTCAGTCTTACACGTGAACATGCATGTGTTCACATGCAAAGCACCCACCCACACATGCAGCCATGCTGTGTGTGATCAGCCAGCCCAGGTTTGCTTTCTGTTTCTCATTTAAAACAATAAACAGGATGTGCATGTCTCAATGTTGTTTATGGTTTGTATTGCTTTATATTTGGACTATGCTATTGCTATTGCTGCATTATCGCTCAAGCACATGACTGTCATACTGTATACTGTACTTTGTTCAGTAAAACTACCACTGATACAAATCTTTTTAAGACATAAACAGTACCGTATTTTAGATTGCAGAAGGACATGTGTTTAAACTACTGTATGGAAGTTGCCAGCCACAGCCATAAAGCAGTTAAAACCACAACACTACAACCATGAATGGCATCCTGGCCTTGGTCTACACTCACTCCATTCCACACATTACTCCCCTTAGCTCTCCTTTTGATGTGTCACAGATAGGCCTTTCACACCAAAAAGAACCATGAGCCAGTTCCAGGCTGGTGCTGGGGTCAGTTCAAAACTGGTTCCAGCCTTATCCCAGTTATGAACCTGTTGGTTTCACATCGACCGGAGACAGCCATGGAGCCGGCAAGAGAGCAACGTCATGACGTCACTGTAAACGTGTGTGTACGTCGCCCGACGCCGCTGCTCTTGTGGCTAACGCTAAAGCTACCGCTAGCTTTAAGCACAACAACAGCGGCGAATACGTCTTATTTTTACACGTGTTGGCTCTCGCTTTGCTTTCCTAACCAAACAGGACCCATACAGTGTATTCTCGCCGGTCAATTTGATCGCTACGTTCGGTAATTATGTTATGTTTACGTCTCGTAGTAGCGGTGTTTTTAAATATGGCGGGCATGAGGTTTGAGTTGGTCTGGTTGGTCAGGATAATCCCTCCCCCGGCCGCTGGCGCAAGCAGTTCTTCTCAAACCCTGCTCAATCCTGGGGTATGAGTTGAACCGGTTTTTACAGCCCGGAGCAGGCTCTCTGGCGGTGTGAAACCAAAACACTGTCTCTAGCTCCGAACTAGCCCAGAACTAGCGCTGATTTTGCGGCGGTGTGAAAGGCCTAAGAGAGAACTAGCCACTGTTACACAGTTTGCTCTCACAGCAATGTGTACGTGTGTGTGTGTACGTGTGTGTGTACAGTTTATATATATATATAACAGTGGAGGAAATAGATATCTGATCCCTCACTGATTTTGTAAGTTTGTCCGCTAACAATGAAATGAACTGTCTATAAATGTAATGCTAGGTTTATTTTAACAGTGATAGACAGAATATCAAAAAGAAAATCCAGAAAATCACATTAAAAAAAGATAGAAATTATTTAGCATTTCATTCATCAAAACATTGCTTAGTACTTGGTGGAGAAACCCTTGTTGGCAAGTACAGTAGTCAGACGTGTCTTGTAGTAGATGACCAGGTTTGCACACATCTCAGGAGGATATTTGGACCACTCCTCTTTGCAGATCCTCTCCTAATCTTTAAGGTTTTGAGGCTGTCGCTTGAGCTTCAGTTCCCTCCACAGATCTATTGGATTAAGGTCCGGAGACTGGCTATGCCACTCCATGACCTTAATGTGCTTCTTCTTGAGCCACTCCTTTGTTGCCTTTGCTGTATTTTTAGGGTCATTGACGTGCTGGAAGACCCATCCACGACCCATTTTTACGGACCTGGCTGAGAGAAAGAGGTTGTCACCCAGTATTTCAAGTCAACAACTATCCATAGTTCCCTCGATGCAGAGAAACACCCCCAAAGCATAATGCTTCAACCTCCCTGCTTGGCTGTGGGGATGGTGTTCTTGGGGTCATAGTCAGAACTCCTCTTCCTTCAAGCATGGCGAGTCACTATGATACTAAAGAACTTGATTTTGTTCTAATCTGACCACATCACCTTCTCCCAAGCATTCTCTGAGTCGTTCAGGTGTTCATTGGCAAACTTCAGACAGACCTGTACATGTGCCTTCTTGAGCAGGGATACCTGACGGGCACTACAGGATTTCAATCCATTACGGGAGTGTGTTACCAATGGTTTCCTTGGTGACTGTGGTCCCAGCTGCCTTGGGATCATAAACAAGCTCCTCCGGTGTAGATCTGGGCTGATCCCTCACCTTTCTCATGATCATTGATACCGCACGAGGTGAGATCTTGCATGGAGCCCCTTTCATTTTGGAATAATCGCACCAACAGTTGTCTCCTTCTCAACCAGCTTCTCCCCAATGGTCTTGTAGTCTATTCCGGCCTTGTGCAGGTCTACATTCTGGTTCCTCATGTCCTTATGCCTCGTTTCCACCGAGTAGAGCGGGTCGGATCAGAACGGTTCGGTCCGGGTAGTTTGGCTTTTAATTTGCCAAAAGTTGGGTAGGGTACGGTTTAAGCGCACCTAACCGCTCTGAGCCGCTCCTAATCTCAGTACTCCTCCGTAGGGGTACTAGCCGCCTGAAAGGGTGCCTAAAAGGCAGAGCTACACACTGCCGTCATTTGATTGGTCGAAAGAATCATTTCCGCCATGGGTAGTCATCTCGGCAAGTTGAATCAGTTGGTTACACAGTATCCCACTGCTAGTCACGTAGTTGCCGCAGCCAGCACTGTTCGCTCACTGTCTCTATGAGTTGCACCGAGCCGTCTCTGTGTGTTTACGCCATAGATAGTAGTAAATACACGCTCACAACAACACAGGGAAATAAATAAAGAAGCGGCTGGTTTGACCGAGCAAAAACGAGAGACCGCTGGCTTGACCACAGTTGGTAGAAAGAATCATTTCCGCCTTGTGTAGTCACCTCGGCTAGAGTGAAGAGAGTCGGTGTGTTTTGGAGAAAATGTGAGCGCGGCACTGTCTATTGTGTGGTGTTTTTCCTCGCCATTAAATGAATCCGTTGGCTACACTGTGTCCCACTGCTACGATGTCACGTAGCTGCCGCAGCCAGCGCTGTTCGCTCACTGTCTCTATCAGTTGCACCGAGCCGTCTCTCTGCTCACAACAACACGGGGGGAATAAATAAAGAAGCGGCTGGTTTGACCAAGCAAAAATGAAAGACCGCTGGCTTGACCACAGTTGTTCCACAGCCCGATAGTTTGACCCACATTCTGGCGGGGGCTATCGCAGTCCAGCCTAAACCCCGCCCTACCAGTAAAGGTAGGGTCGGCGGTGGAAACACCACCGAGATTCTTAAAAGTGAGCTGTCCCGCTCTGAGCCGCTCCGACCCGACCCGCTCTACTCGGTGGAAACGAGGCATTAGACAGCTATTTGGTCTTGCCCATGATGGAGATGTTGGAGTTTGATTTATTGATCATGTGGACTGGTCTTTTATACAGGTAACAAGTTGAGACAGGTGTGTTTTATACAGGAAACTAGTTGAGATTAGGAATACTTTTTAAAACACGAGGATTAATCTGTGGGAGCCAGAATTCTTTATGGTTGGTAAAATACTTATTTCACTCAATGAAATGCAAAATAATTTTTATCTTTTTTAATGTGATTTTCTGGATTTTCTTTTTGATATTCTGTCTATCACTGTTAAAATAAACCTAGCTTTAAAATGATAGGCCGCTCATTTTTTTGTAAGTGGGCAAACTTACAAAATCGGTGAGGGATCAAATACTTATTTCCTCCACTGTATATATGTGTGTGTGTGTGTGTGTGTGTGTGTGTGTGTGTGTGTGTGTGTGTGTGTGTGTGTGTGTGTGTGTGTGTGTGTGTGTGTGTGTGTGTGTGTGGTGTGTGTGTGTGTGTGTGTGTGTGTTTACGAATGAGCAAGAGAGTGTTTGCTCTTCAAAGGCAGCAGAGGGGTGCACTACTTAAGGCCTATTAAACCTGGGGCTGTGTTCATTGTAGCCAGGAGAGAGAGTGCTGCGTGCTGATGCAGACAGAATGGTGAGGCATACCTTTGAACTGGAATCATGAGGGAGCTCACATTTTCAAAAGTGCTGCAGAACTGAAAACAATGTTTTGGCCAGTTCCCTGATATGTGTGTTTTTTAACTGCTAAGGGCCAGCTAACAGTGAATCTGTTAGGGCTTTACCCTGACGCTGTGATATTACAAGCCCACACTACATAATCCAACATACTGTGAGTTATTAAAATATGACCATAGCAGCTCCCCAGGGGTATATAACTCACACATAGTCTCTCTCTCTCTTCTCTCTCTCTCTCTCTCTCTCTCTCTCTCTCTCTCTCTGCACATACACACACACACACACACACACACACACACACACACACACACACACACACATATACACACACACACACATACACACACACACACACACACACACACACACACACACACACACACACACACACACACACCGTCACACATTCCTGTGGCACAAAAGCATGCACATCGTCCATCTCTCTCTCTCTCTCTGTCTCTCTCTCTCTGCTGCGCTAATGTAGACACCCAGACATGAACACAGTTATATCTAAAGCTGCACACGAGCCCGCGCCCTACAGAAGAGGAAGTTATCTTCACCCACAAATCAATACTTTAATGGAGTTTCTCACCTTCATCACACACAAGCAGTCAGGTGCCCTGCAAGGTGAAGAAAGAGCCTGTCTCAGGGTAGCAGTGTACATGTTACTGTATATCACCCTCAACAGGAGATACACATAGCACACCTAAAGGAAGAGCAGGAAGGATGTGAGACGCACTAAACATTTTGGGGGGCAGGGGCTCATTGGAGGAAAAGGACACTTCTCATCGTTATTTATAAAAAGTAAAATATAGTAATGAGGGCTGTCAGTGCTAGAGTAACGTTGTGATGAATTAAAGTCAAAGCATGGCGCGTTGATTTCTTTTTAATGGCTTTACCTTCCAAACCTCTGCAGCAGCTTCCTGCCTCCTCCCACTGCAGCCATGGAGACCAACGACAACAGTACACTTCTGATCAGCTCATTTTACTTTAGAAACTCTCACGGCTCAGTGTCCACAGCGGGCGCTTTCTACAAGGCAGGGCAGTCGTTAACGTTAAAAGCACCAATTGCTTTGAACTACCACATACAACCTATGCGTACAAGGGCAATGCACTTTGCATATTTATCAATGTGGAACAATCCAAAATACATTAATAATGATTTATTTCACAGAAGGAGCACTTTGAAGTTTCTCCTACTTCTAGACCAAACAGTTGTGTGGTCTAGAGTCTAATTTTGCAATTAATTGCGATAGAAAAAGAATTGACAGCCCTGACTTTCACACGCTCAAGTAATTGTTTAATACTTTATAGATTCAGACACAAAGAGACTCTTTAATACACTAAAATCACGAGAGAAACAACAAAGGAAATGATGTCACAATCTGCATGTTTTAGTTATTTTTTCCAGTTGTAACTACTGTATACATTTAGAATAACTGACTGGCCAGGGAGAAGGACATAGTTTTAAAAATTGGACTTATAATTTGTTAATTTTTGCACATAACGATATAACCCTCTGAATTTGTTTGGTGGGATTGAAATAAATAACACTTCAAAATCAACGAAATCTTCCCACAAACTGAAGAGAGGCTGTTCTCTATAAGCAACCAATCTACCCTCCAAACTGCAAAGTAGAACCTATGTTTAGTTGCAACCATTAGCCTTAATTCATTCTGCTCTCTTCTACTGATTTGGTTCATTTTACTGGAATGAAACACCACAAACAAAATACTGTATATACGTAGAGAAAATGCAAAATTTCAGCAACTTTACTGAAATCATTAGGAGAATGGTCCTGAATTGTGAAATACAATCTTCATTCTTTTTTGTTTTGTTATTATTGTGTTACTCAGAGCCGGCCCGAGGCATAAGCGAACTAAGCGGTTGCTTAGGGCCCCCGACCGCCAGGGGGGCCCCCTCCAAAAAGAAATATATATATATATATTATTTTTTTTAGTTTGTGTGTTTGATATTAACATCATATTATGCAAATGGAAGTTATCATACAAAAAAAGGAATAAAATGTTTTGGTCTAGATAATTATTAGCCTAAAAATGTAATCAGTTCATCTGGAAGGTAATCCGAAATTATCTGATCATGTCACGTTCACGTCCATGCACAGTGTATATTGAGTTTATTTAAAAACATTTGGAAATGGGGCTGCCCTCAGTTGCCCATGCACTGTGTATAGTCTATAGCCTATTTCAGCCTTGTCTCTGGAAAAAAAGATACAGTAGCTGGACAACAGAGTTCTTATGCTTCATTCCTCTCACTGCATTTAAATGCATTCATTATATTACAGTCCTATATTATGTCCTGTAAAAGAAAAAGAGCTCCAAGCCCAACCCAGAGGACACTCCATAATATTTTATTTTATATTAATATTTTATGGAAAATCCATGTGTCTTTCTTCAATAGCTTCTAATTCATCTGACCCAGTGTCTCCAAATTATTTGTCCACACAACATTCCTCAGATTTAGCCTCTTA
The DNA here is from genome assembly GCA_026929865.2 of Hyperoplus lanceolatus. Classification (NCBI taxonomy): domain Eukaryota; kingdom Metazoa; phylum Chordata; class Actinopteri; order Uranoscopiformes; family Ammodytidae; genus Hyperoplus; species Hyperoplus lanceolatus. Next base: position 1,552,431 of record CM049402.1, read on the forward strand.
ATTTTCCTTTCAAAATGCACCAGATTCATGCATTTCACTTTAAAAAGGAAAAAAAAATCTCCCTGGGGGGCATACCCCCGGATCTCCCTAGGAGGGTTTGAATCTCGGCTGTCAAATATTTTCACACAGCTGCACAGTGGAGGCACTAGCGGAAAACACGGGGTGTGTGATTGACATTTATTAAAAGGTCTAAAGTTTCGGCAGCGCTAACATTGGAGAGGGGCCCCCCTAATCATATTTCGCTTAGGGCCCCATGAAGGCTTGGGCCGGCTCTGTTACTTACTTTCTTTTTCCCTCATATCTTTTTTTGTCTTGAAAACTAGTTAAGTTCTTCTTATTAGGTATATGTTGACTGAATTGCCTGAATACTTGAATGAAACAATATATTATTATTACAAACCCAATTCTAGAAAAGTGGGGACATTATGTGAATTAAACAGAATTTTTTTAGTGAAAATACACAAATATAGAACTTGAAAATTGCAACACATTTTCAAAAAGTTGGTTCAGGGGCATGTTCACCAGTGTGTTACATCAGCCTTTCTTTTAACAACACTGAGTTAGCGTTTGGGAACTGAGGACATTTATTGACCTTTTGAAAGAAAAATTATTTCCCATTCTTGCTTGAAATACAACTTCAGGTACAACATTCCGGGGTCTCCATTGTGATATTTGGTGCTTCATAATGCAACACATTATTTCAATGGGAGACAGGTATGGACTGCAGACAGGCCAGTTTAGTACCCACACTCTGTTCCTATGAAGCCAAGCTGTATTAAGACGTGCAGAATGTGGCTCTGTATTGTCTTGCTTAAATAAGAAGGGACGTCCCTGAAATAGACGTTGTCTATTGTTTGCTAAATGAATGAGGCCTAAAACGTCACCTCGTTCATTGCTCTGATTGGTCGTAGTGCTATCCAATTGCGTGCAGTGGTATTTGAAATGCATGTGTAGGTGCCGCCCCTTGAGTTGGGAAGGTCTATTGATCGTGGCAAGACCCTACATCGTTCTAGATGTGGGTCTGGATTTCCAGGCTAGTAAGAGCTCTCCATCGGCACATGGACCCTAACTGATGCAGTGAATAGCTTCTTATTTACAACCATGTCAGAAGACATATGCTGTGGTTTAGGAAAAGATGTTACTCTGTTTCAGAAGGGTGAAGTTATTGACCTGCAAGAAAATCAAGTTAAGATCTGTCCAACGCATTAATAAAACCTGAATATACACATGTACCATCCAAAGATTTAAATCCACACAGCCCGGGTTAAGAGCACGGTGCAATGGGCGAAGATTGGCAAGGTTTACGTGGCACATGAGCGTATGCAGAAACCCTTTCCCATGGAGATTGGAGAAAGTACAGAACTGAGGGAGAGAAACAAAGTTGAAACTTGGAAGATCAGGCTATAAATACACTCACCGGTCACTTTATTTGGTGCACTGGTTTCATTTCTTGTTAACACATCACACATCAGCCACAGAATGTGGAAGAGAGGGGGTTTAAGTGACTTTGAACATGGCTTGGTTGATGGTGCCAGACGGGCTGGTCTGAGTATTTCAGAAACTGCTGATCTACTGGGATATTCACACACAACCATCTCTAGGGTTTACAGAGAGTGGCCTGAAAAAGAAAAAATATCCAGTGAGCGGCAGTTGTGTGGAAGAAAATGTAATGTTGATGTCAGAGGTCAGTTGAGGATGGGCATACTGTTTCGAGATGCAGATTACCATCTCTGAACGCACAACACGACCAAATTTGAAGCAGATGGGCTACAGCAGCAGAAGACCCCACCGGGTGCCACTCCTGTCAGCTAAGAACAGGAAACTGAGGCTACAATTCGCAATACATTGACCAAAATTGGACAATAAAAGATTGGAAAAATCTTGCCCAATCTGATGAGTCTTGAGTTCAGTTGCGACATTCAGATGGTAGGGTCAGAATTTGGCGTAAACAACATGAAAATGTAACACTGCTGATATTGGCAAACTGTCAATCACATCCCCTGAGCCAATCAAATCCCCTGAGCCAATGGAACCTACCCCCATTCCCCAGGTGAACCGAATCAGTTAATTAAGCATTCAGGCAGCAGGACACAGTTAAAACCCCAGTCAATGAGAACTTTGGAAAGAGAAACACAACACGGGAACACAGGAGAGACACAACATTTCCTTGATTGATTCAAGTTATTTGTTTAAGTGAAATACAAAACCGGTTACCAACATTCTGTGTCGTGTCATTAATTCTCCACCAGCTCCAAGAGTCAGACCTACTTATTAGCCCAGTACACCTCAATCTGTTACATCTTGGTTTTGATAACTTCTTATTTATAAAAATATTTCGTTTAAAGTAAAATTGTGTGTCCTGAGTGTTACAAAAGCATGGATCCATCCTGCCTTGTATCAACGGTTCAGGCTGCTGCTGGTGGTTTAATGGTGTGGGGGATATGTTCTTGCCACACTTTGGGCACCTTAGTACCAATTGATCATTGTTTAAACACCACAGCCTACTGAGTATTGTTGCTGACCATATCCATCCCTTTATGACCACACTGTACCATCTTCTTATGGCTACTTCCAGCAGGATAATGCACCATGTTACAAAGCTCAAATCATCTCAAACTGCTTTCTTGAACATGACAATGAGTTGACTGTACTCCAAAGGCCTGCACAGTCACCTGGGGCCTATCCGAAAACTTTTTTTTGCATAGGAAATTTCCTTTCCTATCAAGATGACCCGGAAGTACTCGGCGGATAGGTGATCCGAATTCCCAAAATGCTTAGGAAAAGCATAGGAAAGGAGCCTCGATTCATCCTTTAACCCTCCTTTAGCATAGGTTACTCCTGACCAACCTATGCTAAAGGAAAGGAGATAGTGGTATCCCATAATCCTTTACGGCGGCAATATTTAAAGCAACAAGCCAGTTTACCGACTCTACACGAATACGAACGAGAGGCAAAACAGAAGAGAGGGGAGGAGAAGAGAAGAGAAGAGAGGAAGATTTAACTCAGCTAAAACAAAATACCCCCCCCCCCATTAAGATAATAAAGAACTCATAAAAGACCAATCATAATTTAGTTATTTTCGTAGCACATAATTTACACCATATGAAAATAAAATACCAACTTCACATTTAATGAAGTTACTGGGGGCAGTTCATTTCAACATTAACACAAGTGTAGCCTCTTTTTATTCCACATGTGAATTGGGATATAAGGGAGTGATTCTCACTCTGTTGGCGACAGCCTGATTAAAATCAATACAAAAAGAACACATGGATCAAACGAGCGCTTGTTGTAGTCAATTTTCGGAGAATAGTGTAGTTTCACGCTACTGACTCACGTCAGCAATACTCGCCGTCGCGCAATGACGTCGGTTAGGAAAGGTGGAGTCGAATTCATTTGAAACAGCGCTGTCCTTTCCTATGTTCGATAGGAAGCACCTTTCATCTCTCCTTAACCCCGATGACGTTTAGGGGTTAAGGCATAGGAAAGGAGGCTTATAGGTTAGGAGATTGGACTTTTCGGATAGGCCCCAGATCTCAACCCAATAGAGCCCCTTTGGGATGTGGTGGAACCAGAGATTCTCATCATGGATGTGCAGCTGCCAGATCTGCAGCAACTGTGTGATGCTATCATGTCACTATGGACAAAAACCTCTGAGGAATGTTTCCAACACCTTGTTGAAGGTATGCTACGAAGAATTAAGACAGTTCTGAAGGCCAAAGGAGGTCCAACCTGGTACTTGAATTCGCTCAAGAAAGAAAAAAGCGCCCCCCCCCCCCTTTGATGTATGTGTGTGCGTGCCATGCAGTTTACAAAATTGGAATCTGAAAACGGAGAGAAATGGTTGTAACCTCCATGGTGGTTTGTACTCGATGATTTTGAGAGCTTGACCAAATAAAAAGAAGCCAGCTGAGTGTTAGTCCTTTGTTAATGATAGGTATACTGATACTATAGATAAGACAGTATTAGTGGGAGAAGAACCCTATTGTGAGATCATAATTCAAACAACCTGCTTCTTTCAACTATGGTAGATTAGACTCCCAGCTGGATTATACTGCTCTAGTCATCTGCATCGTGTGTGTTGGAATGCACGCTCATAATGCACGCACACATACAACTCACATACGTACACACACATTCTGTAGATTCACAGACACACAATTTTGGTGTTAGTGCATTCCCCAGGGCGCAGACTAGGACAGGGAGATGTATGTTCTCTCGCTGGCTTGGTGCTCATTAAGGCGGCTACATGGTCATATGTGTTTCTCTAACAAGCCCCCTCTACAGCCTGATGGATTCCCTCCCTGCAAGGAACCTGGAGCACAGCTCACAGTGTCTGAAACAATGGAGGAACAACTCATCTCCATCTAGCAGCAAGAAGACTTTGGACTTGGTTAGCTGCATTTACTGGGACCACGCTTTAATGATCTTTAACAGTCAGGAAAAAATTAAATTAAAATGTGTGATTTGTACCAGGGACAAGGAGCGCATGGTATCAGTGCTGTGATGGCAACTGGAGAGGGAGGGGAGGGGGTGGGGGCATGTTTGCTAATCCTTATAGCTACCTGATATGAAATGAGTGTTTGTCATTCCCTGTTGGTTACAGAGACTGGAACAGATATAAAAAGGCCAAATTAACAAATAGATGACTTGTTTGCGAGCAGCTTTGCTTACAGGGTTTGTCAGTTATGCCCCTAATCCCCCTAATAATGTAGGCGTTTTTTTGTAACTCATGTCTGGCTGATCATATTGTGAACACGTTTCTGTTTTGTTGCCTGTGTTGGTCTGTGTGTCTTAATCTGAGTGTGGTGTTGTTTACAGCAGAGCTAGGAGATCCGTGCCTGTCATGGAAATGGGCTGCGATAGAAAAAGGAGCTTTGCTAGTTTCTAGTGAAAGCCCAGGAAATGAATAGTAATATCACTGCCAATAAAGCTAATTTCATTAAAGTCTTCAACTTGGCATGTGCCGTAGCAATGAATACCAGTTTGTCTAGTTAGGATGAGGGTTGGCATAATATTCACGTACAGTAAATAAGTCATAAAAAAAGTAAATGGAAAATAATAGTCCAGTTTCTTATGTAATTTCGTTGGAGTTTTTTGGAGATAAGGTAAACCATACTTTTTTGAAATCGTCAAAGAATAGTAATCAGAATATTTAACTTTGTAATGCTCAAAGCTTGTAAAATCAAGTTAAAACCGAGGGTTCTCTTCCTGTATTTATACACAGTGAAAAAACTAAAGCAAGCTGTCACTTGAGTCGAAAACAGGAATGTCTCAAAGAAGACAATCACTAGAACCCTGCACAGGAATGGGCTGCGAGGTTGCAGACCAAGAAAGACTCCAGAAGAGACACCTTCAAGCCAGACTGAAGTATGCTAAGGACAACCTGGAGAAAGATTATGTGTACTGGAAGCGCGTCCTTTGGTCAGAGGAGACGAAACTTGAGAGAGGCGTACAACCCAAAGAACACCGTCCCCACAGTGAAACACTGTGTTATGCTGTGTGGATGCTTCAGTCCATCTGGAACTGGGAATCTTGTCAAGGTGGAAGGAATCATGATGTGAATATGTCGAAAGAAAACCTCAAGCAGTCAGCAGCAAACCTGGGTCTGGGTCGTCGCTTTGTCTTCCATCATGACAAGTCAAAACATACGTCTCTCCTGATGAAGAACTACCTCCAGAAGACCAAAGTGGACGTTATTGAATGGCCTGCACAAAGCCCTGACTTCAACCCCATTGAAAATCTGTGGGGTGGACTGAAGACCAAAGTCCATGCCAGACATCAAATCTGGAGGAGCTTGAGAGATTTGCCAAACAAGAATGGGATTGCTCAGGAGACGTGTGTGAGACTTGATGAAAACTACAACCAACGACTGCAGGCTGTTATCCAGCAAAAAGGATACACAATTGACTATTAGCTTCAGCGGGGCTAATACATTTTGACCCTGGTAGTTTTTGTTTTTTGTGAAATGTTTTTGTTTCTGTGTGCATAGTAAAATAATGTCATCATCCAAAATAAAAGTAGGATGTTTGGAAAAGCTGTGTTAAAAATGCCTTGCTCTGTTTGACAGCACTTGGAAAATCCTTTTTTATTTTTATAAAATTTTCACAAGGGGGCTAACCATTCTGTCCTCATAGGTGGTCAATAATACATGTTTGGGTTATTATCTTACATCTTTCTATTGACAAAGCAGAATTTATTTTGCCGAGCTGAGCAGAGCTTTCCTGACATCCCTGTGGCTGTTGGGGACATTAAACCCAAGTAGTCAATGTTTAGAGCTTCCATTGCTGAAGCTGTGTAATAAAGACATAGGATTTGATTAGATAAATAACTGAACTAACCCCAGCTAATGATCTCCTGCTGGCTTTGTTCACTTCTTTATATAGCCAAGGCCACAAAGTTACACACAGGTCAAGGTTGCAATGAAGTAGGCAAATAGAGGGAGCACAGAGATGGGAGACAAGCATTATTTATAACTTAGTGAGTGTAAGATGAGCTCATGTTGGAGAGGGAGATAGATGCCCTCACATGCTCAACACTGCCCATATTTCAGGCATCGCTATCAGGACATAGCAAATAAAATGTCTGCAGTCAAATTTTACAGACCAGTAAAGTGTAACTTAATAAAGGCAGTGAAATGTTGTCTGCCATATTGAGACAACAAGTGTGCGACAACATAAGGTTCCCAGAATGATGGAGGATGTCATCATGGGCATCATTAATGAGCCAAATCAATGCCTTAGTAGTTATCAAAAGGTTCCAAACAGTGGGAATTGAAAACAGTGGTGATAGCACAGGCCCAGCCAGCAGTATGTTCCTCTCCTGATTAATCACACTGAAATTGTTGCACGATAGGTCATTCACCTCAGCTTTGGCAACAGCAAGGACTTTGATGGTTCTTGGAAAGTGCTGTTTTATCATCGCCAACCAAGTACAGGCTTTTTAAATGTAGGACAGGTCAATGCACTCAATGGAAAGCTGTTTGACTTGGCATGCTGTATAGGTTTTTAAAAAGATATTTGGTGATCCGAAGAGGGTTTCACTTTTCTAACACAACATCCAAAGTCAACCTTTTCACATCCAATGATACAGAACCAGTGCAGCACAGACAGAGAGCGCTGCCGTTGCAAATGAAACAGACTTGTGGAGGAGAGAGGGACATAAGCCCCGGCTTGATGCGGGCAGGACCCTGGCTGTGATGTGGCCAGCTTCCATGCTTCCATACAGAGCCAAGGCCATATTAGAGCTGATAGAGTTGGCCTGCTCTGTTACAGTTGACCTATGTGTTATCAGTTCTCAGGCCAGTTCTCTTTTCAGATGCCTTTACTGGTGCATTGTGTCAATGCACTGAGAGGGAATGAGTCACACAGCATTGTTCATTTAGGGAGTCAAGCTGTGTCTTTAACTCAATTTCCACTGCTGAGTCTCATTCAGCGTGTGGCGTAGTAAGGCCCAATACAGGCTGCTCTGTCTGGGGAACACAAGGCTGATGCAGGAGACACTGCTGCTTGCTTTAGTTTTCCCCAGCTGGGCTGTGTGTCCCAGTGTCCTCTGCTAGGAAGCAACACTCACACTGAAGTCAAAGTGTGAGACACACACACACACACGCACACACACACACACACACACACACGCACTCTCTCTCTCTCTCTCTCTCTCTCTCTCTCTCTCTCTCTCTCTCTCTCTCTCTCACACACACACACACATGCACGCACACACACTGAGCAATTACATTTTTTCCAAGCCAAAATAAAGGATCAGAAAGGCACTATTTTTCTTAGATACCTAGATTAACATTGGTATAAAATATTATTTACAGTTATGGTCTAATTAAATCAACTTTAAATTGGTCTAATCAACTTTTTATAAACGTTTTCATTTTAATTAAACCTTGTCTTTTAAGATTTTTTTTTTGGCATTTTTATGCTTTATTGATAGTGTAGAGACAGAGTTGAAATGGGGCAGAGAGGGGAGTGACATGCAGAGAACGACCGCGGGCTGGAATCGAACCCGGGTCCGCTGCTGGCCGAGGCCCATGGGGGGGACGCCCTACCAACTGAGCTAAGGGCGCCCCCTAAACTTTGTCTTTTAATCTTTTTTTTATTTCTGTTTTTTTAACTGAAACATCAAAAAACTAACTTTTGATAAATACATTGGGCTTACTCCAGAAGCTTTAGAACTACTCTATATAAGTTGACTACTTTACTTTTCATGGGTAAATGATTGGGCTGTTAATTGAATAAATCAAAATGCTTAAAATAAACTAAACAATTAATCTTAGAGAACATTGTATTTGCACTAAGAATTTCCTTTGGTATGAGTTGGTACACCTTTAAGTCTTGACCTCCATAGTCTGCTTGCAGTTAATATACATTATATATATATATATATATATATATATAAACACATATTGTTCAGATGTTCAAGTTGCTTTTTATATGTATGTATGCATGGAGAGACACATGTGCACCACACACATTTACAGTTGCTTAAAACAGATGTGACTGACTGAAATAACAGAGCACCACCGCCCCATACTGGTTTCTGAACGAGACAAATGCTCATGAAAGCTTTCCCGTCGTGAATCTTTTGCATGACCACTGGCCTGGCAGTTTTGATTGAATCCCAATCTGACTGTGTTTGACTGGGCCCATCTGTGAGACTGTCCTTGGCCCCGCTTTAGGGTCTGGGGGTAGAGGAGCTATCACACTGAGAGGCTGTTAGGGTCATTACAAACCTCTGCTCCAATATTCCCACTTTTTTGATGGGAGCCAAATGTTGTGCTGGAATCCCTGTGTCTGTCTGTCTTTGTTCCCGTGTCTCACCATCCTGTCCGTGGCAATGCCAGCACAGCTGTGAGCGCCAGCGTGTAATAAAAGTCTAATGCGAGCAGCTGCTGGGGGTTTAAACTGTAATGAGATGGTGTGTGAGATTACCACACTTCGCTAGTCGCTGAGAGAAAGCCTGGCACCCTGACAACACTGCCCCCCCCCATCCCCCAACGCTACAATTACACTTTAGATATGGCTAATAGAATATCTACACAACGCCTGTAAGCAAGAAGCATAATGAGCTTTAGCTTCTTTGCCTGTGTGTGTCTCTCATAGCCACAGCTGCACAGAGCATCCAGCCCGGGGAACATGCTGTAAACGCTGAGGGGCTGATGGAGGAACCAGAGACATGCTCTCTGAAATCAAAAGCACGCCCTGTCTGAAGATTCCCACAGAGGGGGACAGCACTTTTTTTCGGGGCTTGATCGCTGGAAACACAGTTAGCCTGCTTACAAATACATCTGGCCTCAAGTCGTGAATAGTTGAAAGCCCTGTGTCAACTTCATTAGTCATCATGGGAAGGTTAGTGGTCCAGGATGTATGCATACCAACATTGTGCCCATACATTCAATAGCGGGGTCAACAATGGAAAGGAGGCGTGCTATGCAGTGGCTTAAGGCCTACTGTGGAGCTTTTCTTATGGGTTACTTTATCATGCAAAATACCTTTTCTTATTTCCTGATTGCCCATTGTCTTGCTTAGTTTCCATGATCATCTTTACTTGTGCTTGAGTTCATTTGTTTTAGTCCTTTACTCCTTTCTTTATGTCCTTATCATTGGAGCTCAGTCCCCGGCTGGATGGGATGGATGTAGAAACATAAAAGTCCTTGTATGAAAGCAGAGGTGCTGTGTGATGAAGGTTCAGTGTGTGTGTGGGTGTGTACCTGTCATAGTGCAGCAGTAATAGGACTGGAGCTGTCACAGTGCGCTGGTAATAGGCCCAGAAGGAGCCACGGCCAACTCTTCTCTACATTACCTCATGCACATAGGCTACACTCTACACTCACTGGATACTGTGAATGGGACCCAAGCCAGCAATGCAGAAGAATGGTCAGTATTATCCCACAGCTAAATGCAGAGCCTTACCAGACAATGAGTGGAGAATTAAAGAAAGGCCAGGCGTTGTGTCTCTCCTCAGCCCTATAGCCTTGGTCTGGCCCAGCCTGCAGGGATATTTTCATATAGTATATAAAAAGATATTTCACATTCACACAGCAGGAGGTTGTGATCAGAATCACAATCTCTTTATTGTCTTTGCACAAAGTGAAATGAAATAGGGACAGAAGCTCTCAAATGAAGTGCATCTTTTCAACAAAAACACATTAAGAATTGGTCAAATAAAAATGTTAGCAATGTCGAAACAAATGTATACTGTATATATAAATATTGTATGGTCAACTTTAGAGGTCAGGTTGGTATGGTGTATTGCAAGAATTTCAGATGTGTAATTGTGCAGTATTTAGTGCTATAACAGCTCTGGGGTGGGTAGAAACAGTTTTTTAGCCTGTATTTTTAGGCTTTACTTCCGCTGGAAGGAGCAAAGGAAATGGATGCTCTCAGAGAGGACGAATGGGAGCAAAATCAATTTCTGCAGGTATTAAGGAAATGTCGAGTGAGATTGCTCTGGCCATTCAGCTTTCCAAATGTTGTTGTTAAGTGTCTAGATGTCTGTGTTTCAGTGCAGGTACAACCATGAGATTTTATGTTCAGTAAATGGCCTGCCACTGTCGCTTACTGTAACTGTTTTATCAAGCCCAGTGCAGACAGGCCGTGTCCTATTAGGAATGCAAATCATGATCAAGTCATTAAAGTAATACAGAGTCTGGACTGCAGCGCTGCTGCCTTATCAATGTACTCCACCATGCCTTACATTAGTCCACCTCTTATTATTATGATCATCAGATACAGTCTGCTGGAGATAACAGTCATTTAACTACACCCCAGCCCTTGATTAAAGTGCTCCATTCAGTAACACTCTGTTGTTATAGCACCACTGGTCCGTCTCTGCATCTATACACAACTTTGAGTGATACTGAGATGACATGAAGTTGAGCAGAATCCCCACAGGCATCAGTTGATAACATCAAATGAAAAAACATCACAACAAATGATTGAGTTAATGGATCAGTCAGTCCACTTGTCATCTGCGTGTCATGTGATGCCACAGCGTAGCCGCCCAGCGCTCAGTGTGGAATGCTTCTTGCCACATGAGATCCTGCTAGTCTCCAGCTCTGTCCCTCTGAAACTTGGGTTCCAGCTGTTAGCACTCCATGGAGCTGTGAGCTTCTAATGAGCATGGAAGCAGCTGCTTCCTCCTACAGTACAGGCCCAGGCCCTTTCTAATCCGCATCATTAAGAAAGGGAAGGGTGTGTGGAGCCTCAGCCGCCCAGGACACGCTGCTCAGACTTGGGTTACCCGAGCGTTTTATTGGTTGGACCAGCAGGTATAGAACCTTATTGATCTGCCTAAAGTGGTAAAAGGATTAATTTATGTGAGACAGCTGGACCAGACTACAAAGAAGTGCTGCGGTTCCATTTTTTCATTTGTCATTGTCCAAACTATGGCCTGAGTTTGGACATTCAACAACAAATGTGTGGCAGTGGTTGTCCTGGCATCGCAGTGTGAATGTGCTTAGTGAAGATAAAGACACAGTAGCCAGGTATTTCTGAATCCTCACAGCCTTTTATGTCACATACATAAACTTAATCTGACACATAAAATAGCAGATTATGAAATATTTATGTTCTGACCTTTCCCAGTAATGATTTCATGATTTCATTTTCTCTGGCTTTACCTTAAAGTGCTGAGAGAATACAAAACAGAGCCGAGCACCAGGCGGGAGGGGAAAAAAAGATCATCTATTGAGACGATGACACTTGCATTAGTAAATATCAACAACACTGGGGAAGATTATTCATAGGTCTAGGCTAGCCTGTTGCCCTACTGTCTCTTGATAAGCCTTCAGACATTGGCAAGGACACCACTCTGTCTTTTCAGCTTCACTCTCTAATACTCTAAGATAAGACAGTTGAGTGTGTGAAGTTTAAAATGGACTGATTACACAAAGAGTTGTAATTCACAGACCATGCACACAGCGCCATTCAAATGAACTCTATGCAAACGTATATACCATGGAATGTACCAGTGTAAAGTTCATTATGTTACATATAGAATGTATTGTCTTTGGAGCAATTTTATGTAGATTAGTAAAATGCTAATTTGAAACATGACCTCACTGTTTGCTAGAGAAAATATGTCCCTTTTTTGATCTGCATATTAATGGTCAACAGAATAGATTTAAGATGAGACATGAAACGTTTGATAAAATCAGCAGGTAAAAAGGGGACTTGTGATTAATCTGGCAAAGAAGAAGGCTTCCACAGACAATGGCTGCTACTCAAATTCATAATTGTGCCCGTTATTGATATTCCACTGCTTCTCTAGTGCATCTCCTGAAACACTGATATATATTTCACAGTATTAACAAAAAAAAATTAGGAAAACACTGCAGAGACGTGTTGAACCTGTACCTCTGGCATTACTGGCTTAGCCAATGGGTGGCCAGAATGATCTCAGCCAGAATGATCTAACCCCAGTGATAAAGACAGAAACATGCACAATAACAAAGCAAACTTCTTTTTCATAAATGAACATAAATGGTGGAGGTGCAGTTGAGGGGGACAGGCCGTGGCTTTTCATGTGATGGTCTGTCAATGCGTTTGCTCTAGCTAACCTCTCCTGACACCTGGAGTCAGGGACCCCCCTCTAAAATGTGTAATATTCAATCTTCCTGACAGCTCTGCTAATGACCAGGAGGAACCAAAACAGAGGTAATAGGTGAGCCTCAAAATTGCTTTAAAATTATGCCTGATAATGATTCCCTTCCAAGTCATAAACTCCGTGGTGTGTGTGTGTGTGTGTGTGTGTGTGTGTGTGTGTGTGTGTGTGTGTGTGTGTGTGTGTGTGTGTGTGTGTGTGTGTGTGTGTGTGTGTGTGTGTGTGTGTGTGTGTGTGTGTGTGTGTGTGAGTGAGAGTGGCAGTGTTTACATGGGGAGAATGTAGAATGGCAGGCCTAATTATCAGCACTATTAAAGGTAAGTACATCCAGCTGCATCCTAATGAAGGACAGCAGACAGGCTGGACTCTTTCATGTGTCTCCACACCTCTGGACTGTGGTTCTGCTTCTGCTCACACTTAGAAAGTTAAATACCACGTTGTGTTGCAGTAAAAAACAAAGTACATACTGGAAGGAACCAGGAAGTGCCCGTGACAGTCACCTATGTAGTAGATTCTAAAATGACATAACATGTAAAAATATAGAGCACAACATTACGTGGTAAATAAACCCACGTAAGTCCCAACAAGCACATAGGACTGTTAATTGATGTTTTAAAGTTTATCTTTTGACCTGCTCCCCTTGACTACCAGTGTTTGAGCTAAGCTAACCTAGATGAGAGACCTTTGATCATTTCTATATTGAGAATGCACTCACAGAACGGTTTCTTTCGCATTTTCTTGAGCCAGAGAGTGAGGCAAGAAGCAAAAAATTAAAAATGTTGAACTTTCCCTTTAACAAGGACATGTTCCATAAGGTTTTTCTTAACCAAAATGAGCATAAATGTTAGTTTATGCTTAGGTTTTTCTAATTAAGCATTAACTAAGCAGTTATTAACTTCCAATTCATTAATGTACCCTTATTGTAAAGTGTTACCCTTTTTTTGAGTGGAGAAAAGACAAGTCTGAAAAGTTTAAAATAATACTCCATCGGCGTCTCTCAGGGAAGAAAATGTATCATGTTAGTGGAAAAAAGGATGTTTTATATGTGTGGTCATAATTGTAACCAGTGGCAAACATACAGTGTCCAATAAAAAAAGACACAATAACCGCAGAAAAACTCAGTCATTATCAAATAAACATTTTATGCCTGAACAGGGATAACGTAAACTCATAACATATGTAAACTTGCTTGTAAGCACAGAACAGAAATGACCACATTGTGTTTTATAAAGGGACTTGTTTTCAGTAAATCAGTATTGTTGGTGTGGATTGTGCAGACAGCAGGGTTAGGAGAGATGGTGGTCAAATGCTCAAAGACACCAACGCTGACTGCTGGCAGGACACAGAACATGAACAACGGTCCAGTCCAGAGTCAGATTTGACGCTGTCACGCTATACTGTCTTTGTTTCTGGGAGAGAGCCTCCATTTCTCTCATGCAAGAGGCCTCCATGCGGCCCTTCTAGACAGTTACATTAGGGTGGGCTGGTAGACATTGTAGGTGGGCAGAGATACCGAAGATTCGAGCATTAGATTTCTTTTGCCCTTGTAAAGATCTCTGCGCATGCTTTTTGGCACAGTTACTGTAAGGTTAGTTTTTAGACACATCACTGCTGGGGGGGGGGGGGGGGGTTCCCATGATAACACTGCTACTAGAAGCTTTCCATATCAACCACCTTTAAATAGCACCTTGCATCAACCTGAAAACCCATAGGCAATATTAAGGGTCACATATTATGCTAAATGCACTTTTTAAATGTGTTCCAACAATCCATGGGTCCACGGTGTGCCTAGAGACTGCCAAAATATTTAAAAAAATAACAATCTCTCCTTTTCTCACTCTCCCCCTTTCTGAAACCCCCACCCCTTCCCCCCAATATACTCCAGTCAGAATTCTCCTCGTTTCTGACCTCAAAAACTGGAAAGCCAGAAGCTTCCACTGTGCAGCCCACACCCCTATTTCTTATTGGTCCACGGCCCTGACAGACAGAGGGCGAGGCGTATCTGGCTTCGCTTCCGGACAGGGGGCGGGGGGAGCTCAAAGATTGTATATTTACGAGGGGAGCTGCAGCTCTTTTTAAAAAAAATAGGCCATTGTGAGATTAGCTGAACATCAGCATGGTACAATAAATTATCTGAAAGTTTTTTTCAGCAAACAAGTAAAGAAAAACGTATTAGGGACCACTAAGACCATATAATATGGTGTATAATAGAACCGAAAAGTGTATAATATGGGAGCTTTAACAGTATAGGCAGCCTGAGCCGATAGAATAGAAAGCTTTGGAGCAGCGCTTGCTGAGGGGCAGAGCTTGCGGACAGTAACGTTCACATACAGTGCCCTGCTGATGCAGCAGCATCGTGAGAGGTGGAAGCAGCGCTAGGCTTGTTTACAGGTTTAAATAACAGATACATTACCCAGATTGTTTTTAAGTCGCTTTGGATAGAGTAGGAAGTGAATGAGCTTTTGCGTACAGCATTTACTAACCGAAAGTACAGGTTAACGTGTGAGAAAAGTCGCCGAGTAGCGGTAATGTTCTAACTGCCTTTGCAAAGGAGGGACTGCGCTCTGTGGACGTGATTGACGGTTGACCACAGAAAAGCAGATCCATTTTTATTTGTGCATTGCATTGGGAATCATACTTTGTGTGATATTCCAAGTTGTTTCAAAAAACCTTACCATCTCAAACTTGTCCTGTTTTAAACCAGTATTTCTGTATTTTTATTAACTTTTTATTTCACTTTTGTTAATACAGGCAACCGTAACACTTTACAATAAGGGTACATTAATTAACTGTTATTTAATTCTTAGTTAATGTTTATTAAAGATTTACTAACTGTTTAGTTGTTAATGGTTAGTTAATGCTTGGTTAGGAATTGACTACGCTTTGTTAACTAATGCTTAGTTAAGCATTAACTAACCATAACGGTTAGTTCATGCTTATTAAGCACTAACTAAGCAGTTATTAATAGTTATTTAATGCTTACTTAATGTGTATTAAGCATAAACTAAGTGTTTACTAACAGCTAATTAATTTACCCTTATTGTAAAGTGTTACCCAGGCAACTCATTAAGAACAAGTTCTTTTTTACAATGGCAGCCACTTAAACAGATAATAAATTAGATGTAAATACCATTTCAAATGACATGGCACTAAACACAGACAGCAATCAATAAGTAATGCATGGGAAGTGCACAGGTACTTGGATGTATAACCCTAATCCTTTGTTAAGAAAAACATGTTTAGCATGTAACACACATACAATGCTGCCCAGTGTGTTTAAAGCCAACACTGCAGAATATGGCTCATTTAGTAGGGGCCATACTCTGGGATTACTGTTCAATGTATTACAACACCTTAGTGCTCTGTGTTGTAAGCCAACGTGCAATATATCAGTCTCTGTTTCCCCTCTAATGCATGTAACACAGTCATTTGTACTATTCTAATCAGCGCTGCATAAATACATCACTGACAAAGTGCAGCTCTCTGTAGACTTGTTTCTTTTCTCAAATTACAACCTTTGTAAGTGCTCTTCATGTTCCAGAGCTGGTGAATTATGAATGATATAAAAAATTTAAAAAGCAGCATAGAGCAACAACAGAGCGAGTTTCATAATCAAGCTAAGTATGTGATGGTCCTTACTTTACTAAAGGAGCCCAGAGCTATGCAGTGCGTAACTGTTTGACCTCTACGCAGTGCATTCATTTTCCAACATATGTTGGCTATTTGGACCACTCTGGACTGTGAAACTGAGACAGGGGAAGGGAGGTCTGTCGTGCATGTGAGCATGTTGCTAAGTGGCTGTGAATACGGGGAACGGACCAGTGGTTAGCGGTTGGGCAGCAAAGCTAGCAAACTGAATGACATGTTTGTGTGATCTGATGCAGATTTCTCTGATGCGCTGTGGAGGAATGGGATAACCCGAGGCCTTAAAGCTACGCACATCAAATCATTCCCAAACATATGCACACACCTAATTATGCCACCCATTCCCACCAGCATAAACACTGCTAAGGTACAGCTGTTCCACTGTGAAATGACAAGGTGACTGTGTGTCCTGTGGGCCACCTGAGAGGGAGAGCTGTGCAGGGGTGCACAACAATCTATTCCACCAGTGCTGAGAGGAACTTACTCAAGCACAACAGCAGTTATTTCCCTACTCCGCTCTGCTCCCAATCCCTCCTGGTGTGCCTTCTCCTACAGTGCGCATGTGTCCGTGTTAGTGTGTGTGTGTGTGTGTGTGTGTGTGTGTGTGTGTGTGTGTGTGTGTGTGTCTGTCAGGCTAATTTCCACTGCGCTGTACTGCACTGGGAGCATTCTCCAGGATATTGATGTGCTGCATATCAGGCAGCAGAGTGAATCAGCTGTGTGCTGTAAATATTCTATTGTCACTTTAATGCCTCTGTCAATGGCTTTGTCCAGGGTAATTCAGTCCGCTGCTGTTTCTGTCCCCTGTAGCTTCCACCACCGGCAAAGCATCTCACACACTTGGCGCACACACACACACACACACACACACACACACACACACACACACACACACACACACACACACACACACACACACACACACACACACACACACACACACACACACACACACAGGAGATGGATGGAACTGAGTAAATGAGAGGAGAGGGGAGAGAGGACACAGGCATGTCTCTCTCTCTCTCACACACACACACACACACACACACACACACTGCCTGGGGTTTTTTCTTGCCGTCACAGATGAACAGGCCCAGTTTTGGCTGTAGCTCAGCTCTGGCCAACCCCTGGTCCTGGAGCCAAACTGTTAAAAGACATTAAGTCAGCACAGAGACGCGCCACTGCCTCCTCTCTCTGCTAACCACAGGACACTAAACTGTGTGTGTGTGTGTATGTGTGTGTGTGTGTGTGTGTGTGTGTGTGTGTGTGAGTATGCATGCATATGTGTGTGTGTGTGTGTGTGATGGAAACAGGCTGACTGCGGGCTGAGATCTGCACACATGTGTATCCTAATGAGTCTTTGCATGTCCCGGCCCATGTGTAGCCTTCTCCTTGTTGAGGTCAGATGGAGAGGGCAGCAGAATATTTGGAGCAGCTTTCCGGTCTCTCTCTGGGCGCACCACATGCCTGTCGCAGCTCACTGAGCACACTGTGAAAAGCTTATGTAAATGACGAGCCGCTCAGATGTGAAATCAGCCCTGTATTAAATTGTTTTGTTCCACTTGTCAGAACTGATTAGTCCAAAAGCTCTGGAAAAAGCTGCACAGGTATTGTGTTGATTGTGTTCATATAGGCACAAGCACACACACAAAATAATTCCTAGATCACCTCGGCAAAGAGCATCTGTGTAGGTAGGCAGGGTGCAATTGCTTTCTGAAGTGTGATCATTAGTCAGTTATCCCATGACAGATTAGTGTGCTGGGTTTTTGAAGATGCCGGATGGCCCTTCACACACATGCACACTGATTGTCATCATCCCCCATACGCATCCACTAACACTCACACTGTCTCTGCAAAGGAGAAGCATTCTCGCTTCCTTACAAAGACCATCAGTCTAACCTTAGTCCAACCTTAGTCCACTTCTCTTCCAATCTCAGACCAGGAACTGCATGCACCCATTTTTCTTTTTGTCCCTCACACACACACACACACACACACACACACACACACACACACACACACACACACACACACACACACACACACACACACACACACACACACACACACACACACATGCACACGCACACACAAGCCTCTGGGATGCAGCACAGGTGCCATGGTATGTGTACAATTCAGAGCGGGGATAGTGGAGGAGAGAGGGATGTGCGAGACAGGGTGTGGGTGAGGGTGGCGGGGGGGGGGGGAGCCAGGTTCCAGAAATGTGTGGGCAGAGAGTCAGTAAAACATAGAGAGAGAGAGAGAGAGAGAGAGAGAGAGAGAGAGAGAGAGAGAGAGAGACAGAGACAGAGAGAGACAGAGAGAGAGAGACAGAGAGACAACGGCTGGAGGGCTCCCAGCATAAAGCAGCTCTTTGAAAAGGGCAGACAAAGAGAAAAGGTCTCGGCCAAAATACCTGGAAGAATGTTGAGAGGAAAGAGGAGCGCGGCCAGAGAGATAAGGCAGTTAGCCACACACTGAGGCAGCTCCTGTGTCATTGGATCAGGTTACTCCATCATGCATTTGTGTGTGTGTGTGTGTGTGTGTGTGTGTGTGTGTGTGTGTGTGTGTGTGTGTGTGTGTGTGTGTGTGTGTGTGTGTGTGTGTGTGTGTGTGTGTGTGTGTGTGAGTGTGTGTGTTTGCGCGTGTCCATTTGAGCGTGGCGGTGGATACATTCCGGAGTGCTCAGCGTGTGTTCATGGTGCAGTGAGGTGCTGGGCCCGGCTGTGTGTGGCGCCTCCGGGGCCAGACCCAGGTCTGCTGAACCAGACTACAGGCGGACACAGGGATAACACAGTCTCAATACTCCTGATGTCTGCTTCCCATGCATGGCTGTTTCAAGCTTTCCTCATGAGCTTCAAAGCATCTTAAGGAGAGAGCCTTCTTTGAAAGTGATTTTCATGTATGGCCTTTATCTGTGTGTGGGAAATCCCCCTCTAGCTATTTTGTAAGTTTAGCTATACCTTTGAATAGACTAACAGAGCCTAAGGATAAAAGGATCTACCGTGCTACCGTAGCAACAAACCCAAAAGAGGTGCAAATCATGCTTCTTCCTCAACTGGGACAACACATCTGTCAGGATATTCTAGTGCTTAATATGAATCCAAACAAATCTAAGCAAGTTATTAGTTTTGAATGAGGTCTGATAGCAATTAGTCTCACTCCAGCACACACACTGACTCCTGTCTAATGATGTCATTGACCTTGTCCCCTCCCAGAGGTCAGAGTGGCCATGTTAAACCATGCGGAATGGTTCCGTGTTTAGACTACAAGGGCCTGTCCGGCTAAATGGTGATGGATGGCTTCTTTTCGCCAATGATGGTGGTGTGTGTTGCATCAGATGATACGGGTCTCAACATGATATGCAGTTGATTAAATCAATACTCAGAGGAAATATGTGGTGGGCTCCATTTCAATCCAATAACACAGAGGCTTTAGGTGTGCGTGTGTGTGCACATGTATGAATGTGTCTGCTGCCTGTACCCTGGAGGACACAAAACACAAGATAAAGGACAAGGACATTGTGTGTGTTTGCACTTTTCTTTTGGAATGAGCTCATCAAGGGTAAATGCATGCCTTTAACGAGGTATCACCAGCGTCTGCAACACTAGAGAGCAGAAATCTCTTCCTATCAGCGCTAACAGACCAGATGAGAGCGGTCAGTTACTGCCCCAGGTCTGTGAACGGGGAGACAGAGATAGAAAATGACAGACAGAGCAGCAGCAGCCCTGTGCAAAACTCAGGGGAAATTGTTTGGTATGGTCACTAGATGTGTTCCTCAATGCAAGGCTAAGGCAGAAGACTGAAGGAGGCTAGTGCTGAGATAAAGATGAAGAGTAGATACATATTAACAAATGTATGCATGCGTTTATCACACTGTTAGCACGCATACACAAACACAGTAACACAATGCAGGGCAAAGGACAAGGGAAAGGATTTGTGTTATTTTATGGCTTACCTGTTTTCTCTATTTCTCTCCGTCTCACCTCTGCGCTGACCCATAGCAGCCCCCAGTCTAATGACCAGCACAGTCTGACACTCATTAAAGGTGCTCAATTAACCAGAGGGCGACCACTCACTTCCATTACACCACTTTTCAAGGTCTATTTCAGTCTGGCTTTAACAGCATGAGGGGAGGCAGGGCGCATACCTGGACCTAGCTGCTTCAGTGTAAATGCAGGAGGGGGAGAGACTAAACTACCTCTGGAGAGTGATTTGTTTGGTTAGTTATTTGCTTTGTAGAACTGGATTGTGATGGTGTTTATGGGAAACAAAGTCAAACGGTGAGAAACAGAGAACTACAATGAGATCTCCTGAGAGGGGCAGATGAAAAACAGAGCCATCTGCTGTGAGGGTTGTCTCTCTGTGGACCTTCAGCTCTCATTTCAAGCCTTTGTATCACTCCGTTACAGTAAATCAAGGGAGATATTTCTTTTTCCCGATGGTTTAGGCTCTTGTGTGTACGTATACTTAATGGCACATGTGCATGTGCTAGTATAGTTAGGAGTGCACCAGGGAGGAATGCTTTCCCCATTGAGCGTGCTCGGTACTGTAACATATCTTATTGTGTGCAGGCCTCTGGAGCCATGCGCCTGTGAAGGTCAAGTCTGATTCAGAGAGAGACAAGGCAGATTGGCATGGAAATGGAATCTGCTGTGTGTGTGCCAGAGGTCCAGACCGACTGCCTGCCCTGAGCCTCTCATCACATCCCAGTCTCCTTCTCATCACACTGTCCACTCCTCCTGCTCCTCCCCTCTGCATACCAATAGCACAATAACACAGAGGGGAACAGCACTGGAATGGCCTGTTTAAGTAGCACCATGTCAAACAATGTCTGCATGAACGCCAAACATGAATCCAGCTGTTAGTTGCAGCCACAAACCATCTGCTTAAATCAGAGCTGTCTATTCTCATTGTTTTTTTTCTGTTGTTGCATATAGCTGATTTTTTGCCTTAGGCCATTGTCAAGCAGTTATTGTTGTAATGAAGCCAGAAATGCACTTATTGAGCTAAAAGATTCATAAGCAGCCGCTGCTAAGAGATGTTGTTCAAATGTTTATTATATCTTTATGAGAAAAGTCAAGCTGGATGAGGTATGTTTGTGTGTGTGTGTGTGTGTGTGTGTGTGTGTGTGTGTGTGTGTGTGTGTGTGTGTGTGTGTGTGTGTGTTGATTTTGTATGTAATGAGCATGCACTTTTTGATATGAATGAGTGCACTGAGGCGTGAGATGAGTATATGCCTGCTGGTATGGAACAAGTCCTTGCACTTCTTGTGTGTGTATGATTTTGTGACTATATATATATATATATGTGTGTGTGTGTGTGTGTGTGTGTGTGTGTGTGTGTGTGTGTGTGTGTGTGTGTGTCTTAACGAGCGGTAGGATCTACAAACAGAAGTGGCGCGGCTATGACCCGACTCCGGAGCTACACCTGTCGGGAGAGGAGCTTCAATCTGTGGATTTTACTACCGACAACAAACTGACAAATGAACAATGGATTACTTTCCAGATCAAGGAGAGGGCCTTCAGACAAACACTGGATACAAAACATCTCCACGAGAAGAACCAGTACAAATGTTCGGCGGACCCAGCTAAGTGGTTTAAATTAATATCTCTTCTAAATGGTGTTTATTTTCGGAATGGGATATTCTCTGCCGAGAGCCGTAGTGGGAGGCCGTACGGACTGCCCTTTCTGAAATTCACCTGTAGAGTATTAAAAAAGCTACCGCTGGTTAAATCCTGCCCATCGGACGCGTCTACCGAGGCCCTGTGCCCGTGGATTGAAGCGCAATTGCGCTTTCTGAGAGACGTAATACAACCGCAATTCGGACATCGGAACTCTCGTGCAACAAAGATAACCCGTGACAAATTGGCTTATTTGTGGCAACATCGCAGAAAGAAAGCCATTCAAATCATACTGAATAACAGCGAGTATCCTCTGACACCACCTTGCCCCAGTAACACTCAAGATGTGCAGGCATATTATCATAATAAATGTGAAGGCAGTACCTCAATAGACGACGCCCCTCTGCTTCCACCATGGGCCGACTCACTTCTCTCACCAGAGCCAGAGTTTCCTCCAGTATCCTCTCCTTTCACAGAGGATGAAGTGCGAAATGTCCTAGCCAGGTTGCCAAACAATAAGTCCAGTGGTAGTGATGGGGTCACTTATGAAATGTTAAAGCTAACAAGCGTGAAAGAAAAATTGCTGCCAATCTTCAACACTTGTCTCACTAACAGGCGCGTGCCCGAGTCATGGAAGGGAGCGCTAATCCACAGAATACCCAAAAAAGATAATATTCCAAATGACCCCACCACTTGGAGAGACATTTCTCTCCTACCTACGATCTACAAACTGTTTATGAAATGCATTCTTGGGCGCATACTACCATGGCTGGTGGACGCAAACATGATGTCCACTAAACAAAAGGCATATATAGAAAGGCAAGGCATGAATGAACATGTATTCTGTCTAAAAACTGCCATAGATGACTTTAAACACGAAAGTGCAAAGTTTTATTCAGTGTTTCTCGATTTCCGTGACGCATTTGGCACACTCCCTCATAATATCATGTTAAGAGCTCTGGAGGAAATACATCTCCCTCAATGTTACATCGACATCGTTAAAGATGTGTACCAAGGCTCTTTCGTTCAGGTCATCTGCGGAGCCGAGCTCACTGAACACATTCCACTGCGCATCGGGATCAAGACGGGCTGCCCGTGGAGCGCAATTAACTTCATTCTGTCAATCAATAGGTGGATAGAGTGGATGTGCCAAAGCGCTCCACCTGGAACCATCTCCCCAAATCCTGTACAAGCTTTTGCCGACGATGTGCAAATGGCATCCCGCCAGGAAAAGGTTGTGCAGGACATGTTGCACAAGACTGATGCCTTCCTTCGGTGGTCGGGCCTGGAGGTCAAGGAGTCCAAGTGCGCGACGTTCTTTGAAAGGAGGAGCGGCGGGAATAGGTGGTATCGGTCGAAGCTAGACCGCGACCCCCAATTCAAAATCAACAATAAAACCATTCGAGTCTATTCCCGAAATGAAACATATGCATACTTGGGACACAAATTTAATGTAGCTGGCGACTGGGACCAACAAGTGCAAGAAATAATATCCGATTATACTTCAAGGTTACATAAAATTGACACATCTCCTTTGCCGCTTACAATGAAACTGGATGCCATTGGGCAAATTGCCTTATCAAAGGTTCACCACTTCTTTGCCAATGTTCACTTAACACGTAAAACACTGCAAGACTTAAACAATAAAACGGTTCAGATAGTTAGAGGCTGGAGTGGCCTAAACACCCACACAACTCGGGACGTCATCCACCACAGTAGGCACGAGGGGGGCTTGGGAGTACCCGATTTTGAGTGGGTCTACATCGCCACCAGGTTGGCACATTTATTAAATATGCTGAACAACGATGATCCCTCTGTCAGGAAAATGGCCCGTGCATCGCTATTATTAGACCTTAAGAAGCGCAAAGTCCCTCTCGCCTCCGAATCTGAGCCGAACTTTCTGGGATTCAGAAGGAAACCGAACGGCAAACTGGACACTCGCGCCATCGGGTTCGGTGTCAGGTCTGACTGGCCGGATCTTAACGACCTCTGTAGTTGGACTGGTATCGTTCTGCGTTGGACACATAATGGAAAGAATGTAGCCCCATCCGAATCATTGGTTACTAGTGGGGACATCGCCGTCACTGCCACCTTGGTGGAAGACGGAGTCGAGTTCACACTCCCACCCACTAACTGTCGCGCAGCCCTGCTGGCAATAAAACACAGACAACGCCAAAAACACTGGACGGGACTAAGACTACAAGGCAAACTAGCCTGCTTGCCTTCTGCTGACCATTCTGTGTCCCACATCATCTTCAATAATGCATCCATTGATGAGGACATACAAACGTTTGCCATCAAAGCCAGATTGCAGGTTCTACCGTCCCAGCTGAACCTGTCAATCTGGTACCCACACACCCACACATCATTATGTATTCATCATGGACAAGAACAGTTCACTGAGACAATGTCACATATATTAAATGGCTGCTACTTTTATAAAAGCCTTTATATAGCCAGGCATGACAGGATTGTGAACTTGATTGTACAAAGCTTACCACCTATACTTTCACCAACATCCTCCACCCATGTCAATTGCTTTGTTAGACCTCATATGTTCTCTTTGTGTGAAGCTGAAATGTCTGTGTTTACTGATCTAAGTGCCACCAGGCCTGACATTTTGATAATAGATGAGCACCGTAGAAAAGTGCACATCCTGGAGGTAGCCTGCACCTTTGACTCAAGTTTAGAGGAGGCTTATTTAACTAAGCTGGTGAAATATTACCCTCTAGTACAGACAATTAACTCCATGGGCTACAACTGTCATTTACTTGTGTTCATTTTTGGCAGTCTAGGCCATGTGCATAGGCTTGTCACTAGTGGTCTTAGGATTGTCGGCCTTACAAAAACAAGCGCAAAACAGCTTGCCAAATACTGCTCAGTGTCCTCCATCATTGGCAGTCGCCATATTTGGAGGAGAAGGTGTTGTGTGTACCCATAATATCAGCTGTTTGACTGGCATTGGCCACGTTTCAGAGTTGTGTCGGAGAAAACTTTGCATCTATGACATTTGTGTCCTTATGTATATTATTATTAATTGTGGGCGCAAATAAAGTACTAAATGTGTGTGTGTGTGTGTGTGTGTGTGTGTGTGTGTGTGTGTGTGTGTGTTGATTTTGTATGTAATGAGCATGCACTTTTTGATATGAATGAGTGCACTGAGGCGTGAGATGAGTATATGCCTGCTGGTATGGAACAAGTCCTTGCACTTCTTGTGTGTGTATGATTTTGTGACTATATATATATATATATGTGTGTGTGTGTGTGTGTGTGTGTGTGTGTGTGTGTGTGTGTGTGTGTGTGTGTGTGTGTGTGTGTGTGTGTGTGTGTGTGTGTGTGTGTGTGTGTGTGTGTGAGAGTGTGTGTGTGTGCGCCTGTGTGTGGGAGAGTGAGTGTGTGTGTGAGAGAGAGAGAGAGAGAGAGAGAGTGTGTTCACTGGGCTGAAATGGGTTCCTGCCCTTCATGAATATTCAGTTACCCCCCGTGTTTCCACTGATGTCAGCTTGCGTGTGGGAAAACCAGTTGCCCCAGTAACAAGGCTCCTCCAAAACTGATCCTACTGCTGCAAAAAAAAATGGGGGGAGGACGCCCTCCCTATAGGACGCAAAGTGTACTGGTCTGGAACCAGTAATAAAATACAGCTGAGTAAAATCTTCCTGATCTCATGTGGCACCCTTTTCAAAGTAGGGCAGCATTTAGGTCACATGTTTAGGTCACCCACCCTTCACTTAGGGATTGTCTAATGCATTCTGTCAACTGCTGTGCAGCCACAGCAGCGTGGGGAACAAAAAGGCTCAGGATGCCTCCTGACTGCTCTTCTCACTCTTAATTCTCTCAGTTTGGTATTTGCTGTGAATTTGTCTGTTAAGCTGAAAGGCTCTGATATTAAAGGTCTGCTTTGCTCTTTGCTGACATTGAGAGATCCTTCACTGCTGCACCCAATGACAGATGTTATTATTCTGACACTGTCATTGTCAAACACACTCACAGTCAGACACACAGACATGCCCACGCAACACACACACACACACACACACACACACACACACACACACTCTCTCTCTCTCCCTCTCTACTTTATCCGTTATCATCCACCATCTCTGCCCCCGCAGATGTTGCCCAGTATTTAGGTCAGTTGGTTTGCAGTTGGGTGGTCAATAAAGCTTGTATTAGCTTGGCTTTCCAGGAACTGATACAATAGGCCAGTCAGCTCAGAGGCCACCCTAGAGAGGCAGCGGAAGCCTCGCGCTTTATAATCATAACGGACAGTGTTCACTTATGCTCTGGCTAATGACTAGAGCTGGAAGATTTACAATGCTGTCAAAATCCAATGTCTGCAATAATATCTGTACTGTAGCTTTAGACAGATGTTATGACTATGTATCACTGACAGTATTAGTAATCAGTATTATATAGTATCCAGTAATCATGCATTACTACTACTGAATAACAGACAGTACTAGAACCATAGCACTAGTCTGGCTGTAGAGTGGGAGTCAGTCCTGCCCAGTGTTTTGGTCAGAATGCTCCTCCCCTTCCTCTTCCTGACCATGTGACAGTTCCTCTTCAATACAGGAAAGAATAAAACATTGCAGGTTGTGAGAAGGTTTTCATCTCATTACAAAGTTTATTCAATATTCCCAGAGTTTTGTTCAAGTGTTTACTGGTATATGTTTAATATTCACATGCATCGTTCAGACAGTATTCCCCAGCTTCATGCCATGTAATAATCCTGTGTGGTTGGTCAGCCTTTTTTTGAAAATTAAAATACTTGAATTTTCTTCTTCTTCTTCTTCTTCTTCTTCTTCTTCTTCTTCTTCTTCTTCTTCTTCTTCTTCTTCTTCTTCTTCTTCTTCTTCTTCTTCTTCTTCTAGCCACACTCCTCCTGAGTTCTACATTCTTCAGCCACCTGTCGGTCAGCTAGGGCCAAGACTCCACTCCTTGACGTTAGCCTGAAAACAGCTTGTCAATAAACTTTCACACACACACACCAACAATGCATTACGAAAGAGAAAGGCCATTTCTCTACAGCACAAACGTGTGTCTTTGTTGCGGCGCCTCTTCTGTAGTGTTACACATCAAGAACAGTTTGAGTGAGAGAGGGGGGAATGAGACAGACAGAAGGAACCTAAGCTTCAAGGCATAATACAGTAATTGGAAAATTGTGCAAATGTGTTTTGGAGTCATGTTATATAAATGGCCAGCAGATGATAAGGCCTGAGATTGGAGGCATGGCCTAATTAGGAGTAGGAGATGTAGGAGGAGTGGGGTGGGGATGCTGGTGGGGGGAGGGGGGGCAATGAAGTGTGGTTTTTAAATTGGGTGAGGGAAATGTAGATGGAAATGGGATGTTTTCAAAGACGTGAGAGGGAGGCAAGGAGGCAGAGGGAGCTGGCTGCTTCTACTTAAAGGGGAGGAGGGAACCATAGGAAAGGAAATAATTCCCACTATCTTCCTTTGACTCCACACCTGTGACCCAGCAGCCAGTGTGTGTGTGTGTGTGTGTGTGTGTGTGTGTGTGTGTGTGTGTGTGTGTGTGTTGTAAGTCTCTTAGGTTCTAGCACTCCGTGTATGATTGATGAGCCTCCGTCAGACTTGGATTCCTGCCATGGCCCAGGCTTGATCAGGCATGTTCTGGTCATAACAATGCCATCAATATGTGGCTGACATCTGTGTGTGTGTGTGTGTGTGTGTGTGTGTGTGTGTGTGTGTGTGTGTGTGTGTGTGTGTGTGTGTGTGTGTGTGTGTGTGTGTGTGTGTGTGTGTGTGTGTGCGTGCGTGCGTGGCTGCCTGCCTGCGTGTGTGTGTGTGTGTTTGTGTGCGTGCGTGCATGCGTGTAATGAAACATTAAAAATGAAGCATACCATAACACCAGAGGACCAAAATGCTGTGGTGGAATTTCCATTTCCTGGCCCCTCTGAGGGCTTATGGAGGAACCAGCACAAGATAATACCCTGTTTGGATCTAGTTCCCCTCATTGATTGGAATGTGAATCACATTAATTGTGCTGAACTGATCTTAAAAGCTGAAGCAATTAGATTAAAATTGACTGATTGGACTGCAGATATATATATATATATATATATATATATATATATATATATATATATATATATATATATATATATATATATATATATATATATATATATATATATATATATAGATATATATAGCTATATACATATATATATATATATATATATATATATATATATATATATATATATATATATATATATATATAGCTATATACATATATATATATATATATATATATATATATATATATATATATATATATATATATATATATATATATATATAGATATATATATATATATATATATATATATATATATATATATATATATATATATATATATATACATATATATAGCTATATATACACTCAACAAAAATATAAACGCAACACTTTTGTTTTTGCTCCGATTTTTCATGAGATGGACTTGAAGATCTAAAATTCATTCCAGATACACAATATTACCATTTCTCTCAAACATTGTTCACAAATCTGTCTAAATGTGTGATAGTGAGCCCTTCTGCTTTGCTGAGATAATCCATCCCACCTCACAGGTGTGCCACATCAAGATGCTGATCTGACATCATGATTAGTGCACAGGTGTACCTTAGACTGTCCACAATAAAAGGCCACTCTGAAATGTGCATTTTTTTGCTTTATTGGGGGTCTGGGGACTCAGAACCAGTCAGTATCTGGTGTGACCACCATTTGCCTCATGCAGTGCAACACATCTTCTTCGCATAGAGTTTATCAGATTGTCAATTGTGGCCTGTGGAATGTTGGTCCACTCCTCTTCAATGGCTGTGCGAAGTTGCTGGAGACGGCTTATGGTGGAGAAATGAACATTCAATGCACAAGCAACAGATCTGGTTGACATTCCTGCTGTCAGCATGCCAATTGCACGCTCCCTCAATGCTTGTGGCATCTGTGGCATTTTGCTGTGAGACAAAACTGCACATTTCAGGGTGGCCTTTTATTGTGGACAGTCTAAGGCACACCTGTGCACTAATCATGATGTCAGATCAGCATCTTGATATGGCACACCTGTGAGGTGGGATGGATTATCTCAGCAAAGCAGAAGTGCTCACTATCACACATTTAGACAGATTTGTGAACAATGTTTGAGAGAAATGGTAATATTGTGTATCTGGAATGAATTTTAGATCATTAAGTCCATCTCATGAAAAATGGGAGCAAAAACAAAAGTGTTTTGCGATTATATTTTTGTTGAGTTTATATAAAAAATTTTTTTTGTCTGTTTTATTTTTATTTTCTGTAACAGTAACTGTGTATCTGAATCCGAATTTGATGAAAATGGGGGCGGGACCTGATAAGCCTTTGGCTTTTTCCGTCTCCCTTCGGACAACACAAAGTATGATGTATGAATATTTGCAAGAGAAAATTGTGTATTGTGTGGAATTGTCCGAAAGAATAATAAATACATTAATTAGGCTTTCTATGAACACTATGTGTGTGTGTGTGTGTGTGTGTGTGTGTGTGTGTGTGTGTGTGTGTGTGTGTGTGTGTGTGTGTGTGTGTGTGTGTGTGTGTGTGTGTGTGTGTGTTACTGTATGACTGATGGACTCCCCTCCATGCCTTTTATTCTCCGGGTCTGCGTCCTGCTGCCGTCTCAGGTTCCCTCTGGAGATTGAGCAGAAATCTGCTTGATATTTGATGAGCAGCATTTGATGAAAGGCATTAGAGGGCCTGTATTATTTATGAATGGTGAGTGATGCATTAACTCATTAAATATGTATATGTGCATTACATGAGAAGGAACATGTCCCATACCATGTCGTATTGATTCTGGTCAGAGTTACAACTCTCCTGTGCGATCCATATGAAAAACATTAGGCGATGGCACACACACCAAAGAGCTTAAGAGCCCTGTTGATGGATCACTCTCCCCATTCACAAGATGTAGAGTTTTGAACTGCAGCCGATCAAGGAAAGGTTCTGCAGCACATTCTGGAGTGTGTGAAATAACGTGAGGGGAAACTAAAATGTGGTGCCAACTTACACTATTATAGACATGGCAACAATATTATTGAATGCTTTCTCTCTTCTGCTGAGCTATCGCTTTACATCTCCCACTGACAACTTTAGTCTCCATTAAAGGCTTTGGCTGTGTGGCCTGGTCAGAAGACCTCAACATGCCTTGCCTTGCTGGCAGTGATGTAGCAGCAGACACAATGAGATCAGTCAACTATTCTAATGCACAATGGCTTGAGATCATCTCAGACTAACAAGTACTAGTTCAATCTCCTTAGCGTAACTAAGGGGGGTCCCCTAGTGTGGGCTGAACTGCCTCCCCCCTGAAATTCAAAGAGTGCATCAGCTTGGGCGTAGTCTGGCTTGACCACTCCCGCCAGCGTCTATTAAGCGCTGGCGTCGGCAAACAACGCTACGCCTCCATTGGCTGCTTCCCGGGGTTAGCCCCGCCGTAGATGATTGTGATTGGTTTAAATAAATAAAAACAGGCCAGCCCAGTTTCCCCCCCGAATAGACGGCTCTAAACGGAGTGCTTCCAGACCATACTACTTGCTGTAGTTTGGTCTGGCTTTGCGAGACTAGCTTGGGCGGTGCTGAGAGGCGGGCTCAGACAGTAAAGGCCCTCCCATACAGACCAGTATTCTGATCTCTTTAACCAGCCTGACAGTATTGCCATGTCAGATTTTTACAAGCGACTTTGGGCTTGTTTATAAAGCGCAGCCACTTATGTGTGCTTGCTGCCCATGCATTCAATTAGTTTATATTGTATATTATTGGCATGCTTTTAGTTTGATATTGAGTTGTTGTCTAATGTTTGCATGGTAAACTCATGCTGTGTGATAATATGATGTTGGTTAATGTTTGACTTTGTTAGATGTAAAGAGAGAAAGGTTTTATCTTCCATTTTTGGAATGGTTCAAATCATAATAAGTGATCAGTTGTGTTTTTGAAGATGATGGGCATCATGTTACGTATAATGAGCTGGTATTGATTTATTACACAACACGTGTAGCCTATATACATCCATGTGCCACAGCATAGACTATAGAAAAGTTAATCTTGTCAATCTCTACAATAGGCATAGAAACATTCTTGGAACTTTTCTTTTTTTAATTGAAAATCATACTATAAAACATATCATAAAAAAAATACTGTTTATATTTAGCCTATACGTATTTGTACAATTTAAGCTAAATGAAATAGGTTGTTGGTGACGTTTCAGTGAACAACACCCGTTTAGCTCAGCTAGATCAGCCAATAGAACATTCATGCAGTACCCATGTTACCACCAGAACAGGCAGTCAGCAGATGTATGCCATACAATGTTGAATAAACCTACTTTGTACTAAAATGTGGAGCATTTGACCTGGGACAATCAACAACACAACTATATTCTCATATAAACTGGTTGTAATCTGGAAAAAGTGGTGTTGGGGTTTAGTTACACTTTAGACTCAGCTCATTCAGGTTACAACAGTTTGAAGGTGATTAATATGGTGACTATACATTATGAATGTACATCTAGCTATTTATTAAGTAAACAACATTTCATTCAAATAAATGTAAAAGTTTGCTGGGCCTTCTGGTTGCAAAGCGACTCTGTGATAATCCCTCGTGGCTTACTTCTTTTCAACATCACAAGCTTTTAGAAAAACTGAAGAAAAAATCTTCCTGTTTCACAATTAGTATTCATGGTCATGGATTAAAATGTGTGCAAGTTAAATTGTTCCCAAACCACCTCAAACTGCTGGCAGCTGCTGCTTCCCCAGGTGACTTGTTTCATGTATAAAGACGTGTGCCACCTTGTTACACAATAAAACATAATGTAGGGGAATTACACATTGAGTCAGAACCCACCAGGGTGTTCTAGCTGCAGTTTAAAAATGTTTCAATATGCAAATGAAGTGGAGACCTTTAGTGAGCAAATGCTAAACTACTGACATGTAAATGGTTGATTGAAGATGTATCAAATAGCTCAGACAACCCTTGATAATCGTTGTAAGCTGCTGAGGTCAACAAAGGATGCAAATATGAATTTATGCATATATATATATGTGTGTGTATGTGTGTGTGTGTGTGTGTGTGTGTGTGTGTGTGTGTGTGTGTGTGTGTGTTTGTGTGTGTGTGTGTGTGTGTGTGTGTGTGTGTGTGTGTGTGTGTGTGTGTGTGTGTGTGTGTGTGTGTGTGTGTGTGTGTGTGTGTGTGTGTGTGTGTGTGTGTGTGTGTGTGTGTGTGTGTGTGTGTGTGTGTGTGTGTGTGTGTGTGTGTGTGTGTGTGTGTGTGTGTGTGTGTGTGTGTGTGTGTGTGTGTGTGTACAGACATTATAACTGTTCACATATTTTATTTTATTAGAATTAGAATTTATTTTTACAAGGTTTTATTTATGTACCCTTTTTTTAAATGACACTTCTTTACAACTATATACTTATGTTTAAAGGCCTTTTTTCATGTGATTAATTCGCCCGTTAATAATAATTATCGAACGTACGTAGAGTCAATACAAGCGTCCATATCAGCTTTTAGTTCAACTTTTCTTAGAAGTGGCTTTCGATAGATAGAAAAATATTTAAGATCGATGTATTTAACAAATGTTCGTTTTACTTACTTCATTCATGTTCTTTATAGAGGAAGTCAGTAGTGGCCCATGCACCAAGCATATGGATTCAGTCCCTTCTGTATATTTCCTAGGCCTACACTAAAATCCAACAGAAAGTTTAATTTAGTGACTAGTTTACATCCTTAATTTGCTTTACTAACCTTGGCCTCATCTGTTCACCATCTGCCTTTATTTCTACTGCTTTAATCAGACTCAACTAATCAATCAGTTGTTTTGGTGGTTTTAGTTGATTTGGTGCTATATCTAAAATAAAAAGTGGGATTACTTTTTTTAGGGGGAGGGGCAAAACCATGGTAGGGGAAGCAGTGCATGCTGAATTAGTAATCTGTTATTATTTTGTGATGGTGATTCTGTTGTAGAACAACAGCGGAACCCTGAGGCAAGCACACACACACACACACACACACACACACACACACACGTGGGGGGAAGGTTTTAATAAACCCACAGTGACTTGGATCTATGGGGGCGTCTCGGGACCGAGCCAGGAAACCAGATGAACGTACCTGCCCCAGGGCTCAGAGAAAAAGTGGTTGTGTGTGTGTGTGTGTGTGTGTGTGTGTGTGTGTGTGTGTGTGTGTGTGTGGTGGGAGTGAGGAAGGGCAGGGGAGCCACAGGCACATTATGTTCCTCATTGCCCTGACTCCCTCTCTCTCTCCTGCCATCAGTCTGCTCACTCGCCCACTCTGTCTCTGTTCTCATCATCAGCCAGACCGAGTCGTGCCCACAAACACTGGTGTGTTTGTCAGAGAAAATGCCCAATCACTTTAATAACATTTCATGCCATCTCTGCTTTCACCAAGGACTAGGAGTTTGTTCCTCAATCGGCTAAAAGGAGGATGTCATTTCAGACAAACGCAATGGAAACGCAGAGTGGAGCCAATCAGATTTAATCATGTATGAAGAAATGTAATGTTGGAGGACAGCAGGGCAGAGCGGGTTGATACGGGTATGAGTTACTATGCAAAGAGGCGTGTCCATACTTCCCCAATATGAATTTATGAAGCCTGCCTGTGATTTCAATCTGACTTATGTATCAGAACAAACCATATGTACAGGACTAACCCCCAAGGTGTATTTAGCTGGGGGAGGGGGGTCAGTCAGTGAGATCGGGGACTGACATCTTCAACCTACGTTTCTCAAGCTTGAAGGAAAAGAAGAAGAAGAAGAAAAAGAACAACTCTCAAGAACAAGTTCCATGGGAAAAATTTTATTTATCAATATGCTGTAGTTTCCAAACTGCTGGAACGCTATTTCCATTGTAGCTGGTGCCAATAGGATTACGCTGAGTAGCGGCGAAAAAAGTGAATGGCAAAAAAAAGAAAAGAAAAGAAAATAACAAAAACTTGACAGTTATGATTCAAACACAGGGAAACAAATTGAACAGGTTGTTTGCTTACACATGCACATTGAAAAATAATACTGTGGCTTTTGAACAATAGCAGAAATCCACCTAGAGTGAGGCTCTTATCTGGAGCCACCAACATCCTTGTGCTAAATTAGGAAAGGAGGGAGAGAGCAACTTGAAAACAAAGGAGTGCCTGGGAGATAATGAATGGTGTAAAGCAGATGATATATTGGGCCAGCGCGGTACGGTCACACTCTCAACCCCTTTCTCCTTTATTCCCTCTCTCCCTTTCTATGTCCATCTAGACCCATAGGCCTATTAAAAGTGAGAAAAAAGATTCATCTTTCTGGAACCAAAATGTTTTTCATACTTCTAACAATGGGAGTGGAAGGTGAAGGTAATTCAAAGGCAGTGGAATAACACAGTCTTCATATGCAGAGTTAAGTGCTGTCTCCAACAGGCAGGTTGGTCTTATGGACCTATCCATGTCAAAGCTTGCTCAGGGACAAAGCTTCAGTCCTGAACAGAGTCTGAGCAAGCTACTGATCCTGTTGGGGTAGCAATGTGAAAAAAAAACTCTCAACCCAGTTTTCTCTTCCTTTCTTTTTTTTAACACGTGTGGTAACAAAGACGTTTTGACAATACTGGACGCTGCATAAAAAGACAGCTCGTGTGTCAGTTGCAATATTCAGTTGAAATTCTAAAAATGAAAATAAAATAAAAACATAACAGACCAAAAAATGCAAGGATTCATACAAAACACACTTTTTTTAAAGACAGCTATTTACAAACATCCTCCATTACAAAAATCTAATCTTTAATTTGTTTTTCTTATGAGCAGTGTTTCAGGTGAAATTACATCTTAAATTGGGCTTTAATCCATATATTTACATTTTTATCCCCCCTCCCCCCCCCCATCCCCAGAAAAAAAAATGAATTACATTAAGTGGTCAGGAGAATGAATAAAAATGGGAAATGGGTTCTGTGGTAATTTGGTAATGACTCCCTTGGCTGGTGTAGGTGAATGGATGCGCACCGATCCGAAACAAAAATA
Source organism: Hyperoplus lanceolatus (assembly GCA_026929865.2). NCBI lineage: Eukaryota > Metazoa > Chordata > Actinopteri > Uranoscopiformes > Ammodytidae > Hyperoplus > Hyperoplus lanceolatus. The sequence continues at coordinate 1,587,363 of CM049402.1, forward strand.
TTTGATGTAGATGTGATTCACAGAGGGCCACTGAGGGCTGCATGCTGAGTTAAAACACAGCACCACAAAAGCACCAGCAGCTGTTTAGGACGTTAACTCTGGAGTTAACGACACGCAGGAGCCACTGGAGGCTTCAAGCTGGGCCTGCCTTTATACTCAGCACTGTATATCTGTGAGATGCCTAGAGTCTGTGGCAGCGCATGATGGTTGTCTCTGCCTGGTGAATAAACATTTACTGGCAGTCTGACCATTTGACTGGAGATAAACCTGGACCCGTCAGTCTGTGTGTGTGTGTGTGTGTGTGTGTGTGTGTGTGTGTGTGTGTGTGTGTGTGTGTGTGTGTGTGTGTGTGTGTGTGTGTGTGTGTGTGTGTGTGGGTGTGTGTGTGTGTGTGTGTGCATGTGTGCGTGCGTGCTGAGGAATAGGTGTCCTTATCTGCTCTCCTCTCCTCTCTACACATCATTTACTGGGACTGCAGGCTCCGTTACTCTGGCACACACACTGTGGAGCACATAATCCTATTGGACAAAACCCAGTCTCTACAGCTGCTAGACCACCGAAGCATACACAAACACACACACGCACACTGGAGGTATAGAACAACTGCAAATAGAAGCACAAATAAGAACTCCTACGTATGCACACAGACAGATCCAAACACCCATGCACACACCCCACAGTGTCCACATGTGCCCACATCCAGCTGCAGTAAGCGGTGTGTGTGTGTGTGTGTGTGTGTGTGTGTGTGTGTGTGTGTGTGTGTGTGTGTGTGTGTGTGTGTGCCACTCCTGCCCTGGGCTGTGTGATAGCTGGCTGTGTCCCTCGCTGGTGGAACACCTTCACTGTGGAATATTCTGCACAGCATTTTGATTCACAGCACAACTGGTGAGAGGATGGAAAAGTTAATACTAAACAAGCTAGCTCCAGCTCCACCTCAGCCCCTTCTCATCCCCGTCCTCCTCTCAGGTTATAGCCAAGTCACGGGAACATTTTCCCCTTTATGGAACTCTCTCTCCCTCTCTCTCTCTGCCTCTCTCTTCCTCTCTCTCACATTGCGGGCTGGAGAGTGGTGGCACGGAGATGGCACACAGATTTGTCACATGCTAGCGACGCATTCTACTGACTCATATACAGATTGCAGCCAATTGGCAAATGGAAACACTGTATCCCCATGTTCAACAGTGGCTCTGCCATCCAACTTATATATAGGGCATCCTCCTACCTATGTAGGCCAGCCAATCAGATAGGCCGAGCTCCGGCCACCTGTCCCAGGCAGACGGCACCACACTATCTGTTGGTAGCTGCTTTTACACGGTTGCATCAGGAGCTGGAACTAACACATATGAACCTGCCTGCTGTCTTAACACCCCCCCCATCAAAGATCATCAGACAAATAAAAGCTTCAATGGGTGCCAACTGAAGATGTGTTATAAGATCTAGGGCTTTTCTCTTGTCTGCATGTCTGTCTGTCTGTCTGTCTCGCTTTTGAAGCCAACGATACAGTAACTTAGTGTTCTACCCCTAAGCCAATAAGTCTGCCCAGATACAGGACTGGTCTGGACATGCTCTAACCCCCCACACACACACACACCACACACACACACACACACACACACACACACACACACACACACACTCACTCACTCACTCACTCACTCACTCACTCACTCACTCACTCACTCACTCACTCACTCACTCACTCACTCACTCACTCACTCACTCACTCACTCACTCACTCAGATACAACCTGCAATACACACAGCTAGCACATAAATACCAGAGTAATAGTAAAGCTCAAATCAGACCAGTGGATAAGAGGGAGTATTACCAGATTTAAACATACAAGCAGATACACACTTTAACATCAACAGTACAAGTCAAGGTACTTTTCTTAGGAAAAGGTGAGCGCAATGGATGACATGTGAAAAGATGGAGTAATATTCATTGATCTATTCAACTCTATACATTGTGCACTTGTAGTAGGAAAAGTCTAACAAAATACAACTGCTTTGTGAACTGAATCAGGGTTCGAGGAAATCCTCCATCAAAAATAGTAAGTAAGGCAAACATCAGAGGTGCGAAGGGAGAGGAACATATTATTTCACATACTGTGTCTGATACCTGAGCTATCTGGAGAGGTTCCTGGCCCAGCACGAAGCCCTGACTAACACACACAGGCACGCAGACACGCACACACACACACACACACACACACACACACACACACACACACACACACACACACACACACACACACACACACACACGTTTTATGCTTGCCCACAAAGTGCAGGCGACTGAATGGCGTGTGTCTGCCTGTTGCTGGCTAGCATGCTAAGATGTTTCATTGGGTGTAGCACAGGCCGTACTTTAGGGAACTGAGATAAGTTATATCCTGCCTGTTAAAAAGGGACAGAACCAGGAAGCTAGAGTTCCATCTGTTGGTTGACTCCAGCCCTCCCCCTCCCTCCTGTGGTAGGCAGGGGGCTTAGAGGGGAGAGGGGGGCTTACAAACAGGATCAACTAATACACCTCTCATCCATCAGCTCTCTGCCCTGCTGGCTACTGCTCATTGCGTGTGTCTCTCCAGATTTGTGCAGCAGGTGGTAGAAATAACACGGGCTCGAAGACGCATCAA